>PVIJ01000397.1:0-50267 GCA_004024925.1 Scalopus aquaticus | reverse complement strand
GATAATCTAAGGAACTATAAGCTGATTTTTCCAGGCAAGGAAGGGATATAATGTTCTTTGTTCAAACATTAACCCTTGACCAGGCAAGGACACTTCACTGTTACAAGGACATCTCGCTGCCAGGATCTAATGAGTAAGGCCAATGCATGCAGGCATGGTGGAGAAACTTACTGTTCTCCTGAAATTATACTTAAATTTATTTGCAAGAAGAAATATCGCATCCTGACTTTGGAAACACTTTCTTGAAGGTTCACCACCCATAAAGTGACCTTGTCAAAACAATATGGGGGTCTAGGCTGCGACACATATCTGCTGCGTATTTAGCTGATTCTCTCATGTCGAAATGATAGAGAATGTGTTTTCCTGGGAATTGGTTTTCAAGGGAATTAGAACTACATTTCTTAAAATATGTGAACTTTGAAAAAAATGTCTTTTTAAATTTTTAGGTTGTGAGCCATGCCTTTAGTGAAGAGGAACATCGAGCCCCGGCACTTGTGCCGGGGAGCCCTGCCCGAAGGGATTACCAGTGAACTTGAATGTGTAACCAATAGTACTCTTGCTGCTATCATCCGCCAGCTAAGCAGTTTAAGTAAGTCATTTCATTTCTAAAACACCAGTTTTTGATTACCAATGTCATTTTATTAATTTTAATATTGGCCAGTGGATTCCTATTCAATAATGATATGATTGTCCAATGAAGAGACTGTGGCTTTGAAGGACAGAAGCATCCTCTCTCTGGAACTTCCCAGCATGCACCCTCACTGGTCTTGTGATGCCAACTTTATGTGCTGAATGTGTAAAATAAGTTAGAATTAACCAATTCACAAATTATTAGATAAGATCAAATGTGAATTTAAACCAGTGCTAATTTTTAAAGCCTTATTTTAAAGCAAGGATAAAATAATTGGTAGTTTTTCTCAAAAACTAATGAATTGTTTTGTTAAACTTGAACAGGAGTAGTTGATTTTTCAAAATATGTTGATAAATTTATCAAAATATATTGAAGAATTGAAAACTAGTTAATGCCTGTAATACGCCTGACACAGAATAGATGTTCAATAACTACTTGTTGATTGAATATTCCAAATGAATTTTAAAAGGGGTGTTAAAAAGTGGTGATATTTTTCTGATTTTAGCTTATTAAAAATTAAATGCAGGTATTGACTTTCAAATCGAGGTCAAGTATGATTATGACACATATCCAGTACCATGTGCATTGGTTATATAAACAAGCAAGTACAAATGTGAGAAAGAAAAGACTTTCTGTTATTCCAGTTTGGAACATTAATATGAATTATCCAAGGAATGTTATGTTTTTTAAAAATCAAATATGCAGAAAATGCTTTTTGAAGTGGCAAAGTTTTTTCTTTAACTTTCACATTTATATTGTGATCTTGTTTTCTCACTTCATCCCACTCCTTTTTGGTTTAGATAGTTTACACTGCATTTTTGGTGACAGTTTTTCACAGTTAGGTTTTTCAGAAACTGTTAATAACTAGAAAATCCTCCATGAAATTTGACATATTGGTAGCCTCAAGCACAGGAGAATGTTTTAAAAAAGAATTCAATTATTTTTATTTACTTTGAAGAAGAAACTGTGGTTAAGTATTTTTTTCTTCAAATAAATTGTACTGTACTGTTATTGATACATTTTTAATATACGATATATATACTCATTGGCTAAGGCAATAATAACTTGGAAATTACTTAAAATATATTTTTAAAGATTTTTCCTGGTATCTAAACTAACTGCAATTGACTTTGGTAGTGGTTATTGGTAATGATTGATACATTATCTACATAACTACAATCAGTGATTGTAGTTACAGGGAGATACCTTATAGGTTATTGAATGGTAGAAAAGTTTCTGTTTGTACTCATACATTTTTTTGTAAGAATGCCTTAGTCTTGTTTTTATGGTTGAAATGTCTTTTGGCATAGACACTTAAGTAATGAAAACCAGCATAAACTGTTAAAGTTTTAATAGTCAGGCTGTATCTCATGCTGTGCTTTTCAACATAGTGTTATGTTAGTTGTGTGTATGACACTGTGTCACATGATAAACTACCCACACAGTATGTTTTGTTTCACATAATCCACTTGTGGTTGGCAGAATATTAATAACTTTTCCGAAGACGTCCACATTTTAATTCCTGGAACCTGTTGCTGTGTTAAATTATCCATCTGGGGCCAAAGTAATCATGGAGGCCCTGAAGTGTGGAAGGAAGGAAACAAGAGTTAGTGTCAGAGTGACATGACATGAGAAATACTTACGTGGTTGTTGCTGATTTTGAAGATGGAAGAAGAGGCATAGACCCAAGGAATGCAGGTAGCAAACTGGAAAAGGCAAGCAATTGGATACTCCCCTGCAGCCTACGGAAGGAACACTGCTCTGCCAACACTTGCATTTTAGCCAAGTGAGATCCGTTTCAGACCTCTGAACTCCAAAAGTGTAAGACAATAAATTAGTGTTGTGTAAGGTCACGGAATTTGTAGTAATTGATGCAGCAACAGCATCAGAAAACGAATGCATCACCCTCGCCTGGGTTATGTTTTCCATGCATAATCCACTGTGGCTTTGTGAGTAGAGCAGACCTCAGGACTCAGTTAACCTTAGTCAGGCTGATCTAATCTCAGGGTATCTCAAATCTGCATCTTTTAGACTCACTTGAGGGGCTTTAAAACAAGAGGCCGGGATCACAACAGACATTCTGGTTGAAGTGTGCACCAGAAATGTGATCTATGAAGTTAGACACTGGGTGTCTGGATTAGAAACCAAACAAAGGGTCAGATAATGATAAACTTAAAAATAAGAGTCTTGAAAACTGACTGTAGAACTGAAGCATCTAGAGAGAGAGGGATGAGAACAAAGTGGAGGAGGGAGCACAATGGACTATCGTAGTTGACCGTGGGTACGTTGGTGGAGGAAGAGCTACAGTAGCTACACCTGAAGTGGGGGGGGGGGGGGGCGGAATCCTGTACTTAGAAAATACCAACACAGTACCTTAATTAAAAAAAAAAACAACTTACCATAAAGAGTATGATGATAATGCATTAACATAATCTTTTTAGATAATTCTCACATACTGGCAAATCAAGCAAATATCTTTTAAAATAATCCTTTCAAAGAAGATATCAAAACGGAAATTACGGAAACTATTTTAACTGCATGGTAATGAACACAAAAAAAAATACCGGTATATTTTTGGCATTTATTTACAGAAGTGCTTAGAGGAAAATTTGTATATTTAAATACTTATGTTAGAAAGAGAAGAAAGATTTAAACTCATAAACACATTTCTCAGATGAGCCCTCAATGTTTCTCAGCAATCTTGCTATAATTCCTTCGTTAATTAGTTTTCCGGTCCTTCGAGTACCTTTTTCATATCTTTTTTATGCACTTCAGACTTCCTTACTCCGAACTGATGACTTGTTTCTTATTTCTCTGGGAGAATAAAGGTAGTCAGAGGAGAACAAAGCATCCCACTTTTGCCACATCCACCTCCAGTTATGTCTCCATGTAAGTAAGTTCTGCTCACCCTTTCAGTGAATGGCTGATAATGTTTCTCTCTAAAGGACTGGACTCCATATGCTCACATTCCCTCTGGGGCTACATTAACCTTCCCTACATTGTCTTTTCTCTGCCAAATAGAAATATATTGAGAAATCCCCCAAATTAAGTAAATCTCAGATCGTCCTCTCCCTATTGCCACATTTCTTGCTTCATTTCATGGTAAGATACCTGGAAAAAGCCTTTATATCTTCATGTATATATATATATGTATATAATTATGTGTATGCATATATAGAATTGTGTGTGTGTATGCATGTATCTTATCTCTGTCTTTTGTCCCACCCACTCTTGAAAGTGTAAAGCACTATCAGTAACTTTTAGCTGCTAAATCCAGTGCTAGTCTCAGTTTTGTTGTCTGATCCATTGACCCAGTTGGTATCTTCCTCTTGCAGAAACTTACTTTGCCAGATTTCTGAGTGAGCACACTTCAGTGTTCCTTTACTTCACAAGCTATTCTTTGCTTTCTTTGATTATCTTCCCTCCCCTACATTTTGAACTACTTCAGGACTTGGTCACTAAAACTCTTTGCTGCCTTTCCGTTCACTGGGTGATCTCATTTCAGCTGTGGCTTGAAATACCACCTTACATTGATAACTTCCAAATTTATATCTTCAATCCTAACTACTCCCGTAGACTTCACACTTGTATAGCAGCTCCCTACTCTTTATCTTCACTTGGATTTCTCATAGGCATCTCAAACTCAACATGTCTAAAATGGAATTAATGATTTCTTTCCTCACACTTTTCTGTTCTCACCCCCATCAATCTTAGCAAAAGGAGACTCTTACAGTTTCAGTTGTTTTTGACTCTTCTTTCTTTCATACATGATATTTTCAAAATATGTACCAATTAGCACCTTTGCTGCTGTTGTCTGAGCATACCCACCACATTTCTCTTGCTGCTCAAAAATAGCCTTTTAGCCTCCTGTCTGACCTTCCTGCTTTTATTCTACTCACTCCAACCCTAACCCTAAAGGGAAGGACATTGATTTTTCTGTCTGCCACTTTCCCCTCCATTCACTCAGCTCTAGCTGTGCTGGCCTCTGATGCTGTTCTCACACACCAAGTGTGTTACCACTTGAAGGTTCAACCCCAAAATACTCACACGGTTTTCTCCTGCATGTTTGTCTCTTGTCTGCCCAAATGTCACCTTATTGGAGAAACCTTTTCTGACTCCAAAGCACTACCCACTTGCTGCCACACCCCCTTGCTCTTTTATTTTCGTCACAGCACCTGTCTTCATGTGACATAATAACTGTATATTGTCTGTATGGTATTCTCTGTGTATAAGCTTTGTGACTGTGTCTTTGCTGTGTGGATTCAGGCAACTAGGACAGTGCCTGACAAACCAGCGTTAAATATTTGCTGAATAAACCAGATTTGCTTTATTAACATGTTACCTCAGTTCTTGTAAAATGCTTAGAAAGAGTATTGCAAGGAAGTATATAAAAAAGAGTTCACTATAGTTAACTGGGTAACTTTTTTTTACTTTTTATTTTTCTGAGTTTTGAAGTTTTATACCATTAATGAGTAAGACATTTTGGAGAATCGGATGTATGGTATGTTTTTTACTTTTACACAGACTTGTAAGTATAACAAAGACCAAAGAAATAAATCATAATGTTAGCAATATATGTACTATAGACTTCAGGCCATTTTTCCTATTTTTCACTTTCTCTGTATTTTTTTAATTGAATTTTTTTATTTTCTTACATAGTTGTTCATCTTTGTGCAATATTTGATTTCACCCCCCCATAAATCTCATACCACCATATCACCTGTGAACTGTCACCACAGTCCCTGTGTCTTCCTTCTCCTGTTTTGGCCCCTCCCTCTCCCCCTCTCTGCTGTGTGCTTCAGATCTGTAGTTGGCCTGCAAGTTTTGTCTTTTTTTTTTTTTTTTAACTTTTCTGTACTTCTTACAATAAGCATGTATTGGTTTCATAGTAGAAAAGAACAACCTTTTCAAAGGAAGAAAACCTTAGGGCGCAATAATTGTGACTTGTTATTTTATGTAATTCAGCAACTGTACTGTATTACAGGCCCTGTAAAATTTTTTTAACTGATTTAAAATTGCATAAAATAGTCAAAAACAGAACAAAGAATTCTTTTTTTTTTTTTTTTAAAGATTTTATTTTATTTATACATACAAGCTGGGGTACAGGCCAGAGGCGTGGGGTGGCGAGAGGGTTCACCAGAGACATAGTGGGGAGCAGAACAGGCAGATCAGAAATACACTGCTGAGGGGAGCAGCGGGCGAGGCAGGAGAGGTCTGCCGCACCATGTGGGATTCTCCCTGGCTGGGCGTTGAACTCGCGTCGCCGCTGCCAACAGCTCCACAGCGCAGCGCTTAACCGCTGCGCCACCGGGGAGGCCCCCAGAACAAAGAATTCTTATAAACTTTCATCCATATATTATTTTACCAATGTTTTTCTTCAATTTCTTCCCTTACCGCCACCCCACCTCGCTTTCTCTCTCTCTCTCTCTCTCTCTCTCTCTTTAAACATTTTTAAAGAACAGATTTATTAGGAAAAGGAGAAAGAAAAAGAGAGACTCCTGCATAGTCACCAGTGGGCAGGAGAGCTGCCTCCCTCACGCACCTTTTATCCTCCTCCCTTTCTCAAAGCTGTATGAACATGCATACACAGACGTTTAATAACAATTCATTTAAAGTTGTTTTCTTTATTCTGGAACTATTTCTCAGTCTTTGACTTTAAGGGGTTGATAGTTTTTAAAGGGAATCAGCCATTTTGTGAACCATCCTTTGGTCTGGATCTTCTGGCGTTTCCTCATGAGTAGATTTAGGATATTGGCAGGGCTATCACAGAGCGATGACACCACCTCCTCAGGGTGTCGTATCAGGAAGCACATCTTTTATGCTTATACCATCACTGCCTGCGTTGGCTTTGGTGACTTGGTTAATGTGTTACAGGTTTCTCTAAGGTTTCCCCCTCTTCCTGTGTTAGTAAGGAGACCACATGGAGACTATATAATACTGTTTCCCTCTTCACCTCTACCTGCTCGTCTTAGCATCTATTGATGATTCCTGCCCCAAACCCTTATTATGATGGTCGCAAAATGTTGGCATTTGTCATTTCATAATTTCTTCTGCATTAGTTGGAATTACTAATTTTCACTTACTGTTATTCACTTTTCACTTACTTATATCATTTTGGACTCGTGGATTTTTATTTTATTCTATGGGTCAGAGCTCATCATCTTTATTATTTATTTTGATGCTCACATTTTCCCAGACTCGACCAGTTGGAGCCTTTTCAACCTTAACATGTCCTTTTGACATGTCCCCAACCGCTTTCTAAGTTCTTATTTTAATTTTTTTAGAAAAGCACAGCAAAGTATTCTAAATTTGTCTTGTACTTTTCTACCCTTAGCCCTAGAATCAGTCACTTTTTCCAGGGAACTTGGTTCCTTTCTTGGAGAATAAAATGCTAAAATCTTGACAAATCAAGATCTAGCTTCTAGGTGTGAGTATTAAGATGTTTGAAGGCCTTTATTATGGCTGGTTTCTGTTACCCAGAAAGGACTCACATCAGACGCTGATTCCAATAAATCTTCTCTTTTAAATATAATTGAAAATCAAATTTTTTGTAGTTTGGAGACATACTTCTCAATCTGACATACTTGGAAACAAGCTCATAATGGTCCCAGTAAATCCTTAAGTAGATTCTTTGTCAGTAAAGAATGAATAAATTGCATTTACCTCAATATGGTCTTTAATTCAACTTAGAGTTATTTTAGTTTAGCTATTAATGGACTTGGCCATTGAAAGAGTAAAATTAAGCTTTTCAAATAAGTTGCTGTTTGCAAAACTGAATACTGTAATCGCAACACTTTATTCTTGGTCATTGGAATATATAGATCTTTGCATTTTCACATTCAGCAGCTGGCAAAGATTTAAGCATGCAAGAGTTCAATTTCTCTTTCCTTTTATAAATAGAGAATTAAAACCGACGTATCCATTGCATTTTTTTAAAATGGGGAGTCAACGTTGAAGGTGTAGAGGGCACATGTTATTTATAATTTATCCTTTTCAACTTATGTAGCATCCAATAGAGTATGGTTCTCAGCAATAATTGCTGTACTTTGAAAATGCTGTTGTAACTTTTGCAAGAGACTGGTGTCTATTTCAGTATTCTTGGTAATGCATGCTGTCCCTTACTTAGATTTCTGCATAAGTGAAGGGAAAAGGATGAGTTTGTTTTTTTTTTTTTAGAGTTGCATGGAAATATATTTTTGGAAACTGAAGGGTCTAGCACAAAATCAAAATTAATTGGTTACCTTTTGACTATGTCTTTATTCAAAATAAGCAATGTATAGACTTGACTAGAAAGTATTTGGTACATGGTGCTTTGTCTGTAGAGCATCCAGATGAATGGACAGGCATTTTCCTAAATGAATTTCATAAAACAATAGCTCTGAAAGAGGTTGTTAGATGTTTGCAGACCCAGTCAGTTTGAAAACATGGTTTGCTCGATGTTTCTTTTGCAGATTCCTAATGCATCATAGTATATTAAAGATTTTGAGATGCCTCAAGGCAGAGACATGTTTAACCTTTTTAGCCCAGCACTTCCCAAGCTTGCTTGAATGGGGTTCGTTGGTTATGTACTTGTTAATAAGAAAACAATGCTTTAGACCATGCATTTTTTTCTTCAAGAGATGCAGAGCACTGGCTCAGTTCAGGCAGTGCAGAAATAATAGGTATAGATCATGTTCTTAAAAAAAAAAAAGAAAAACACTGAAAGAATTACGGTTACATGATGAATCTGTGATTGCGGTTTGTTTAGCTTGTTGTGGGAATACAGTGTGGGCATTTCTGTCCGTAAGGATTGATTTAAGTTAATGCATTTTTATTCATTTGTTCCAAAATCCTTTTGATCCCCTACTATAAACCAGTCATGCCCTAGAATTTGGGAATTTATACAATGCACAGAGGAGGATCTTGTCCTCTTTGGTTGTTATTCTAGTGGAAGGATGACAAGCAAAAACCAATATGAATAAGTACAATAAGTCCAAGATTTGTTACATCCTGATAAGTGCTAAGGAGAAAAACATAGCAGGGAGGGGATTAGGTATGATTGTGTGCGGGGGCGGGGAGGATAAAGTGATTGCAGTTTAGCTGGGATTGCTAGATAAGGCCTCACTTAGAAGGTGGCATTTGGGCATTAGGCCTGAATGGAGTGAGAGAGCAAACTGTGTGAAACTCTGGGAGAAAAATGGTCCAGACAGAAGGAACAGGAAAATACAAAAGCCTGAGGAAGAGTAATGATTGACATTTCTGAGAAACAGCAAAGAGCCAGTGTGGTTAAGAGTAATGTGCAAGATAATAGTTAGTAGGCCACGCAGGTAAGTACAGCTCAATCACATAGGCTCTTGTAAGCTGTTCTTCTGTGGCCCTTGGCTTTTGTTCTGAGATGACAAGACTTGGAAGAGATTTGGAAATGCAGAGGAGTAACAGGGTCTGTGAGAAAGTGGAACGGGTCTAGAAATTGCAAGTACTTCACTCTGACTAGCGCACTAACAGCAGAAGTGAAGTGCACAGGGCATCCTATTTCTCACTGATAAGCTCAGATTTTATTTTGAGATGATGTGAGCTAGGAAGTATTTAGACAGGAGAGACATAGCCAGATCTTTCTTTGAGAAAGATCATTTGGCAGCAGTGTCATGAATGAATATGTGGGTGGGAAGCGAATTTGAAAGTAGAAAAACAAAGCTGTTGATATCATTCAGTAGAGAAACAAGGACAGTCTGAGCTGCAGGAGGTTGTGAGGATAGAAGTAACAAGATTTGGTGTTGTGTTATCAGCAGAGGGAGGCCCTCTGCAGTCACAGATCACTTGGTTCTGGCTACCTTTTGAATCCTTGACACCTTTCAACACAGGGATGCAGGTATGAGTTAACGTGAAAATGAGTTTGTATGAGAACTTGCACAGATTTGAGATGCAGGATATCATCAGTAGTTAGTTTGAGACAGGTTTGTTGCTCAGGAAGGAGTTTATGAGGCAGCAAGTAAAAATTAATTGTGGATATCTTGTCTAGTTTTACAGTGTTTAAAACAAGTATAATTTGTGTGAAGACTTAATTTTTTGCCTTTTGTGAACTGATTCGTACCATGTGTGAGTGGGTATTGTCAGTAGAATTTAAATGACTCAAGAGGAGCATGCTGTAGATGTTGATTTGCTCTACTGAAATCAGTAGTCTGGAATTCCCTTCCCACATTCGCCAAGAGGAGCAGTGTGTTGTTGGTTTTTTTTTTTTTTTAAGATTTATTTATTTATGCATTCAAGCTGGGGTACAGGCCAGAGGTGTGGGGCAGCGAGAGAGTTCACCAGAGACAGAGTGGGGAGCAGAACAGGCAGATGGACAGAAATACACTGCCGAGGGGAGCAATGGGCGAGGCAGGAGAGGTCTGCCACACCATGTGGGAATCTCCCAGGCCGGGCGTCGAACTCGCGTCACCGCTGCCAACAGCTCCACAGCGCAGCGCTTAACTGCTGCGCCACCAGGGAGGCCCTGGGGAAGTGTGTTTTTGGCTTACTCCTTTATCACTTTTATTTACTAAGAGAAATTACTCTTTTAGGACCATTAGACCATTAGAATTTATAAAATTATGCTAACTTAAATTCATAATTGCTTATCCATTGTCTAGGAATAACCATTTAAGCAACAAAATATTTTAGTTCATTTCATTCAATAAACAGGAATAACCAAGTGTCTCATGACACAAAATAATTCATGGGAGTTCCTAATTTATGGCTAAGGAAGATCCAGGTAATTTAGGATAGAAGCAGGAAATTATAAGTTAGAAGACCCAAGTTTTGTGCCATCATTATCCACCAGTCACTGGCCATGAGTTTTGGACAGGGTGCCTTTCTGATGCTCTGTCATGTGGAAAATAAAAGCAGTAGTTCCTGTTTTATCTCACAAGCTCACTCATTCACTGAACAGGCTTGGATCAGGATGCTTCGCTGTAGGACTGGACCACAACACTGACTGACAGACGTGTTCCTCACTCTCATGGAAGTTTTTTTAAAGATTTATTTATTTATGCATATAAGAACTGGGGTGTAGGCTAGAGGTGTGGGGTGGTGAGAGGATTCACCAGAGACAGAATGGGGAGCAGAACAGGTGGATCCACTAAAGTACACTGCTGAGAGGAGCAGTGGGCGAGGCAGGAGAGGTCTGCTGCGTCATGTGGGAATCTCCCTGGCCGGGGATTGAACTTGTGCTGCAGTGGCTGTGGATAGCTTCATAATGCTGAGACTTAACCCGTTGTGCCACCAGGGAGGCCCTTGTGGAAGTTATAGTCTCTTGGATTACCACAGAGAATGCAGAAAGTGGATATGAGAATGCTATGAAATGTAAAACACTATGAAAAAAAATACATTATGGTGATTCTTGCTCCAATAAAGCAATTATATAAGTATGTTTCTTCCTTGAAGGTTTAGGTTCTCTTCTCATTTGAGTGATGAATTGGTAGAATATGCAAAGAAAAAGAATTTGGAGATCTACACACAGAAATTAACTCAAAATGGATCACAGACCTACGTGTAAAACAAGGAAATGCTAGAAAATGACATAGGAGAAAACCTAGCTGACCTTGTGTAGCTATGAGGTACAACACCAAATGTACAACAGTGAAAGAAATAGTTTATAAATTGGGCTTCATTAAAATTAAAAACATCTGCTCTGCAAAAGATATGTTAAAAGAATAAGACAGATCACAGACTGGGAGAAAATATTTGCAAAGGACATACTATGACCATGAACCAAAGTATGCAGAGAACTCTTAAAACTCATCAATAAAAAAATAACCCAATTTTAACACTTTGTGGTCCTCTCATGTGTTAGTACGTGTTTTTGTCACCAGTATCAGGTGCCGCTCACGTATTAATACGTGTTCATCTAATCTCCGGTTTTTCACACTGTGGTGGATTTATTTGGAATTCTTAGGAGCTATTTCTTTGATTGCACTCAGTCTAGAAGCTTTACACATTGTTTTGGTGAAAGTGTAAGGTGTTTTATGAGAGATATTACAGTTTTTTTAATATCCAGTAGTTCAGGAGTTGTGTGTGTTTTATTGAATGCTTATACCATTCATGCGGTGGCACAAAAATTGGCCGGCCTCAAGGGCTGGTAAATTTAAAGGGCACCGGCACACAAAGTGTTAAAAACGGCAAAAGATCTGGATGGGTCACCAGAGAAGATTTACAGACAGCAAATCAGTAAGCACATGAAAGGTCAGCATTGAGGAAAAGCAAATTAAAACATATTATCATTACACATTTATTAAAATGGCTAAAATCCTAAATACTGACACCGCTGGCTTGTGGAGCAATGAGAAATTTGTGTGGTTGTGGGAATGCAAAATGGCACAGTTGCTTTAGAAGATATTTTGGCAATTTCTTCGAAAATTAATTGAACGCATACACTAATTGTGCCCCTTGGTATTTCCCCTATGAGTTGAAAATTTACATCCACACAAAAAGTTGAACTCAAATGATTATTCAGAATCACCAAACACTAGAAATAACCAAGTTTTCCTTCAGTAGATGAAGGGTAAATAAAGTTGGTACATGTAGACATTAGGTCCTGAATCAAGGAGAAAAATGAGTTATCAAGCCTTGAAAGACATGGAAGAATCTGAAGTGCATGGTGCTAAGTGAAAGCCAGCTGATTCTGACTATATGACCTTTTGGAAAAAGCCAATCTATGGAGACAGTAAAAAGACATTTTTTGTCATAGGTTGAGGGATGGGGGACAGTGGGATGAATTAGGTGCAACACATAAAATTTTCAGGTCAGTGAAGCTATTTTAAATGATGTTATAGTGGTAGACTCCATCATCATACATATGGCAAATCTATATTAGATACACCACCAAGAGTGAACCCTAATGTAAACTATAAACATTGGCTGGTAAGGATGTGTCGGTGTGAGTTCATCAGTGATAAGAAATATACCAATCTGGTGAGGAATGTTGATAGTGGGGGTTGGGGGGGCATCCATGGACATGGAAACTCTACTGTTCATTGTTTTAGTGAGCCTAAAACTGTTCTAAAAAAGTATTTTTTAAAAAGTGGTTTTGTCTGTCAGATAAGATGCAAGGATGCTTTTCACCCTCAGAGTAGGCACTTATTAAATATTTGTTAAATAGAGGAACAGTGTTAACATTTGGAAATTCAACATAAGCAGCAAATACTGATTCCTGTCTTGTTCCATTTTCAGAGATGTCATTAATTACATTTTAAGCAAAGTGGGAATTGTCAAAAAAGTAGAAGTGAACCATATAGAAAAATTTAACTGAAAACTCAAAATTATGATTTTTTAAAGAGTGCCAGAACCAGCATTGTGTACCTGTATTTCAGAATTGGAAGTAGAATTTAGTGCCATTGAAAAGTGTTAGGCACAGGGCCTTCCTGGTGGCACAGCGGTTAAGCGCTGGGCTGTGGAGCTGTCGGCAGCAGCGATGTGAGTTCGACGCCCAGCCAGGGAGAATCCCACATGGCGCAGCAGACCTCTCCTGCCTCGTCCGCTGCTCCCCTCAGCAGTGTATTTCTGATCTGCCTGTTCTGCTCCCCACTCTGTCTCTGGTGAAGCCTCTCACCACTCCACACCTCTGGCCTGTACCCCAGCTGTATGCATAAATAAATAAATCTTTAAAAAAAAAAAAAACCTCATGTAAAAAAAAAAAAAAGAAAGTGTTAGGCACACAATATAGGATGTCTAACATTTCTGATTGTGGATGATGTAAATTTGTAAATTAAGAAACCAGCGTACTTACTGAATTATCTGGGGAAAGTAAGAAAAATTTTGGTCCTACGGTTCTGTTTATACATAAAGCATGCAAAATTAGAGTAACTTTTCCCTCAAAGTTTAGTTTAATGGGAAGCAACTGGTTTGATAGCTCATATAGCAATTATATAAAAATTCTATACTATCCGGGACATGGGTATTTTAAAATTGTACAACTTTGGGTCAGTTTCAGATACATATGAATATCCCTAATGAATTTTCAAAAGTTCTAAAGACCTCTGACTGTAACACTTTATAATCATTTGCACAAAATCCCATGTGTTGACAGTAATCGGCACTGGTGAGGATGTGTGAAGGCTGCTTCAGCAGTTCCTAACAGATGGCTTTCTCCATTCATTTTCTTCTATAGGCAAACATGCTGAAGACATATTTGGTGAGTTGTTTAATGAGGCTAACAACTTCTACATCAGAGCAAATTCTCTTCAAGACAGAATTGATCGTCTTGCTGTCAAAGTTACCCAGCTGGATTCAACAGTGGAAGAGGGTAGGTAATTGCATGAAAGCAGTGAGCTAGAAGTGATGTTGACAAGATGGTAGTAATTAATTGCAGTTAATTACTGCTTTTTCCTTGGGGTAGTATACTGATACTTCATCTGGCTTTTTCTAGAAAAACAGTGAGGGGGAAAACCCCCAAACATTGGGTTAGTCAAGAAAAGATTCATATCTTGACTGCCTCATTCGCCATATTCTCTTTTAAAAAAAGTTTTTACATGTTTTATTTTTTTTTTTTTAAAGAACTATTTGAAATACAGTAAGTATTAGAATTCCCAATTTAGGTTTTTGGTATTTATTCTGAGGATACATTCTTACCTAAAACGCAGAGTCACTCCAAAGATATGGTTCAACTAAAAGGGAGGACTTTACAAACATGGTGTGACAGTGAAGGTTCTACCCACCGCTTATGCTGCCTGCAAATCATCACAGGGATCCTGTGATTTCATGTCTCAGAAAGAGCCTTTGTTGAGGCCTTTTGACACTATGGTTTTACAATAAAGTTAATATTGACAACCACTATGTAGTTAATTGGTAATCATTTTGATGATAAATCCTGAAATTTTATCAACTTCAATGAAGTTAAAACTCCATCTTTTTAAAAATGTCATTTTCTGTATCATTTCCTGTATCTCAGTTTGATGAAAAACTGAGATTACATTGGAAAGCCTGCAAAAAAAAAGTACAAGATATGCCACTACATATTTTGAACCCTAACATCTTATTTTTCTAGTAGACCTATATTGGCACTAGTACAAAAGCAAAATTTTATTTTAAATGTAGTTATTATGAAATTCATCCCTCATTTAAAAGTAGGTTTGCTCCTATTTAGGTCTTTTTCAAAGGTCAGAATTCAATTAGTGTGAATTAAAAATTTAACAAAAATGCAAAACATTGAAATTTAATGTCCATTTTCATTTTTACTGACTTTTCCAACAGTAAACAGGGAGCTAAAAACATGTCCTTTTAAATTAAACTTTTAAAATTTATTTATTTTTTAGTTAAAAAATAAAAATTTGAATAGCTACTTACTCTATTCAGATAAGGATTTTTTTTGTGTGTGTGTGAGCATGTTTAAAGGTTTTCTTTAGTATTGCAGCAGCAAAATTTTTTAATTTAAAAAGCTTAAAATTTTATATTTATGACTACTCTTACTTATTGTCTAAATGTAAGTTAAATAATACATTAAGCTTGTGACTTTGGCCTCAGAATGTGAATATATTGAGCATATACCCGTGAGAAATTATCTTCTTTTTAAAAATAAAAATAAAATCTTTCTTTTAAAACTTATTTTATTTTTGCGTAGAAGAATTGGGGTGTAGGCCAGAGGTGTAGGGGGTGGATTCACCAGAGACAGTGGGGAGTAGAACAGGCAGATTTTACTAAAATACACTGCTGAGAGGAGCAGCTGGTTGAGACAGGAGAGTCTGCTGAATCATGTAGGTCAGCTCCCTGGCTGGGCAGGCATTGAACTTAGGCCACACTGGTGATAGTGCTGATACTTAACCTCTAGGGCACCAGGGACACCAATATATTTATTTTTAATTGAGGTAACCCGGATAAGGAATACTTAACACCTTAAATCAATCATGTACTTTTCATGTTGGTATCACAAATGACTTTTTAATAATTATTTACCTTCCTTTAGTTTTTTTGTTGACTCTTTTAATTGGAATACTTAGGATAAACCTTGCACTGGAAAAGGCTTATCTGTAGATTAAATATCAAGAAATTTTTGCTGTACATATCATATCCTTATGAATCCCTTTGCAGTCAAGATTTTAGTTTACTGTTTTTCTGTGGATGTTATTAATAGAAAAAAATACTTGACCGAATTAGAAAATCTTTGTCTCTTTGGAGTCTACCACTTTTTTGCTGGGTGATCTTGGAAAGGTCATTTAACACCCCTGATTCTCAGCTTTAGCAGTCAAGTGGTTTAATGGACCGGTTTGCACTTCAAAAAGTTTGTGTCCCAGTCAGGTGAGAGAGTACCTGAGATGGAGTGTTGGTTATGCAGACACAGGAAATCAGTATAGTCAGCTCTTATTTTCTCACTCTTCAGTGTTTTGTATCATGCTACTTACTTTCTAGGACTCTGTATATTGACAAGATTTTCCTGTTTTCTTAATGTTAGTGTCAGAAAAAATTTTCTTTTTTACATGTATTTGTCTATTTTTTTGCAGAAGTACTTGTCACATGTATTGTAATTAAACTGGTATTAACTGTTTAGATGTTTCTTCTTCCCTCGGGATAATCAAATCTTTGTATTTACATACCTGTTACACTCATAAGTATTTCTGTGTGATTTCTGAGAAATGCTACTTAAATAATGATGCTATAATATTTGGGTCAGTGAACTAATTAGAGCACAACAAAAGAATAAAAAACATGATTTGACTTCATTTCATCTAGCGATATCTGGTATTTGTGAGAAGGAAGGAATGTACATATTCTTTAAGCATGCGTTTAAATGAACAATAGCAGATATTTTAGGAGATGCGTGTGATTGTGTGTCAAATTGTACATATTTCTAAACAGTTGAAAGTATTTCCTTATAACACTTTGGTGGACTTTTCTCTAAATAGTGTCACTACAGGATATCAACATGAAAAAAGCTTTCAAAAGTTCCACAGTCCAAGACCAGCAGGTGGTTTCAAAGAACAGCATTCCTAATCCAGTTGCTGACATCTATAACCAGAGTGACAAACCACCTCCCCTGAATATTCTTACACCATACAGGTATGCCTTCATCTATTCATAGAACCTTCTCAGGATAGATGAGTTGAAAGAGGTTGTCAGTTTTGTGAAAGCATTTTTTCAAACTTTGAAAATAATATTATACACAATTAAGTTAGTTAATGGTATAGAATTTTTGAAATTTACATATTTCAAAATGTATAGAAACTTACCAACAGAAGTGTGAGCTCTAATGTTAGCTTTTAAATGTAGATGTGTTAAGTGAAAGTGGATATATTACATAACAATATTATATGTGGTTGTGTTTTTAATCCTCTTATTAAAGTCACTTTTTAAAAAAGATTTATTTATTAATGCATACAAGAACTGGGATGTAGGCCAGAGGTGTGGGGTGGTGAGAGCATTCACCAGAGATAGAGTGGGGAGCAGAACAGACAGATCTACTGAAGTACATTGCTGAGGGGAGCAGCGGGCAAGGCAGGAGAAGTCTGCTGTGCCATGTGGGAAGCTCCCTGGTGGGGGATGGAGCTCATGCTGCAGTGGCTGGCAATAGCTTGATAGGGCTGAGACTTAATCCTTGCACCACCAGGGAGGCCCTCCAAAGTCACTTTTAAGGACCTGCGTCATTCATTTATGTGTTGCAAAATATCTGCCTCAACACTTAAGCACTGCAGAGACATTAGTTACTTAATTCAGAAAAATGTATTCTGTAGCATTAGGGATTTTTAAGAGTGAATTTGTATATACACACAGACACACACACACACAGACTCATTCAATTAATGTTCTGTTATAAAATGGTATGACACTTTTATCAGGACCAGACTTACAAGAAAAAGATGGAAAATATTTCCAAAAATTAATATTGAAAAGCTAAAACTGCTTTCTTAAAAAACACTTACCCTACCTCTATCACATTAATGTTTTCTTTGCAAGATAGCACATTTTTCTATGGTACAAATAGACTTCTCAGGAGGTTTTAGTACACTCATTTAAAAATAAATAGTATATATGAATAGTATATATGTCAGTATATGTGAATATTACAAACCTCATGCTTGTGATTTTGCTTCTGTTCAGTAGGCATTTTTCTGGGGCAATTTCAGTTTTACTTAGTACTGGGATTATGATGCCTTACTTTTTAACCTTGTTAATCTGTTTGAAGGAAAAAATCTAGAAAACTCAATAACACACGTATTTAATTAATCAAGATCATGACTAGATATTTGTGGCATTTAAAAAATTTTAATTATGTAAAAATGATATTTGACTTTCTTGTATATTATGGATGTATATTTAGTTTTATAAATAACAATAATGTTTTTGGCTTTTCAGTAGTAAGTTTAAGGATATTAGTGCCAACTCAGATTTACTCTTTGTTAATACAATAGGATTTGGGGAAGGTAAACTGCATACACTTTCACATTTTAACTTAAATATGACTTTAACAACATAGTCTTATGAGAAATGCAATGTTACTACTGAAAAATGAAATATACACATACTTTATTTTTGCTTATATTTTTGTCAGTTAATATTTGTTTACTTAATAGTTTCTGATTTCATTAAAATATTAGCTCTTTTATTAAAAATGTGCACATTTATGCACTTAAATTGTACACCAAGTTCCTCTATTTGTTTATCTAAATTGAAAGCTTAGTATGTGACATTTTTCACATTAATGTTATAAAAGAAATCTGTAGTCCAAGTTGGTTATCAATTAGAAAATCTGAAAAAGAAAGGAATGATTTTAAATAATCAATAGTTAAAGTATAGAATGAATTGTATTGGTTCATAATTTTCAAACAGAGCAAGCAGAATAGCCCACACAGGCCTTAGTATTTGATGATGAGAAGCTTCCTGAGCATGCTATGGTAGGAACTTTAAGGATAGACAGTTTTTACCCCTGCATAGTTTAGTATGTTTTCTTTGACTGTTTGGAAAGAAACTATTTCCTGTTCTCATTTCACTGATTTTTGTTGCATTTGTGTGCTAAAGTGACTTATTGAAATAGGAATTAGATATGTAAATCATTCGCTTCCTATTAAAGGCAATTTATAGACCAAATATTTTTAAAACATGAAAATAATGTTTAACTTTGTATCATGATTGTTTTGAACTTTACAGCTTTGGAGTCATTTGGCTACTTTATTATTTGTTCTATGATAAATGAATACCATAAAAATTTGATATATTCTGTAGACCACACAATTGTAGCAGTAATTGAAAATGAAATGGCTACAAGTGAGTGAATTTCCTTTGTGCGTTACTTCCACTTTAAAAATTCCATTCTTCACCAATTTTTTTTCCTAGTTTCATGTATACACCAGGACATTTTGTTTCTTTCCTATAAACTAAATTTATAGATGGTGAGCAAACTTGAATGAGAAAAAGGGACAGAGAATTACTGATTTTTCTTCTAATAACATTGAAGCTCCATAGTAGAAGTGAATGAATATGTACTGAAAATGCACTCATCTCTGTATGTAGCCCTCTGTTGGAATAAACAAAATATTTCCTGAAATAATTGAGGTATTAAATGCCTCAACTGCTTTTTATGACCCATGTTGTGACTTTTGGAGCACTTTTTTTATTTAAAGCTAAATTTGCAATAGTACTTTTTTACATAATTATGTTAGAATAAGTTGCTGTTCTACATAGTTATGTTTTTTTCAAATAAGGAAATTTGAGAGACTTAATGTATAACACAATTGAGATACCAATGCACATTTTGTAATCTCATGAGTTATGAGTTCACCCAAATGAAAATATCTAACAATCTTTCTTTTTTCCCCTAACTTGTAATAAATTGATTTATAGAGATGATAAAAAGGATGGACTGAAGTTCTATACTGATCCTTCCTATTTCTTTGACCTCTGGAAAGAAAAAATGCTACAGGATACAGAAGACAAAAGGAAAGAGAAAAGGCGTCAAAAGGTAAATAATCTTAGTCTGGGAAATGTATGTGTAAATGTGTAAGTATGATTTTTGTTCGGAAATATATCAGTAAATATTTATATGGTTGAGATGTTGGATTTAGTGCTGCATTTTTTTAGAGATTGTAGTTTTCACAGGAAGGTACTGACAATTCAGTAACACAGTGATATTCTTTTTCAATAATACTATCTGATTTATTCTCTAACACTTGGCTTTGCTTTAACGAAAGTAGTGGCTGAAGTTTCAGTTGTATCTGTGTTTTATGACCTTTCTCCCTCTGCTCTTTCAAATTTCATAAAGCACTTAACTTTTCATATCAGATATAATTATGTGCTTTTTAACATTGCATTACCACCCACCTTAACCAAGACCTTGGTGAGTTGTTCATTGGATTGAAAACTCTGTATAATCTACATGTTCAGGGGGTAGTGTTTACTAAAAGTTAGATTCTCTGCTGTAGGATATGTCATGGACAAGAGAATTGTAATTTGAAGATTGAGAAGCACCTGCACAGCAAATCCTTTTAGAAGGACAAGCCCACTCTGCTCGTGTTTAGGGACTTCTGTCTTGAAAAGTGTTTGAGGTCCAGAAATTTGGTTTAAGTTATTAAGAAGAGGTAATTCTCTGAAGGCAAATATCTGCTAAGACTTTTATATGTAAGTTATATTTTTAAAAAGTGATTACCTGATTTGCTTTTCTCATATTAGAGTGCTTTAGATAAGAGAAAAACTTACAGGTTGGTGACCTTAAGATCTTGAGGTATTTATGTGTACTGGCATATAGGAGTGATAGTTTGGAATGGAAGAGAATTTGAGGCTTGGGAACATGGAAACAAGTGCAATCTATCACCAAGTATGGATAATAGAAATGGCTAGCCAAAGTGAGTGTGTGATGAGCATGTCCACATGTGAGGGTGAAAGGGGGTGCTGGAAGGCAGATGAGTTGTTGTTTTCAGAATGTGGCACCTTCAAAGCAGAAGTTGCTGCTGACATTTTGGGGTAGGAAACAGTTTTGAGTGTTTTAGGCAATTTAAAGTAGCCCTTTGTCTCTAGAGTGTAAGATGTAGCAACTGTTAACATTTTGTCATAGTTGATTCACCTTGTATGTTATGTGCATGTGCCTGTGTTTGAAAGGGTGTGTGTGTGTGCCTTGTATGTTGATGGATTTGGGGATTTGGAGGCTATCAATGACTAAAAAAATGAGATCTAAGACAATCTCTAAATATGTCAGCATACATGTCTTAAAAATAAGGATGACAGTTATTAATTACAGTGGTTCTTATTTAGGATAGATATTGGAATTCACTAAAGATCCCCTTCTCCTTCATCCCTTCCCCCCAACTTTTGTTTTTAAAAGTATACAAACAATACCTGCTTGTTATAACGTATTGAAATTACACTGATGTAAATACAAGGTTAGAAAATTTGTGGATAAATTTTTCTTTTCCCTGGGTATAACTAACCATTGTCAACAGTTTGATGTGTTTATTTTTAACCCTTTTAAGCATTCATAAATATATGCATACATGTTTTACAGAGTGTTTTCTATGCATATATTGTATTGCATATGACTTACATATACACAGATATATACATATATTGACATAATTAAAGGTGTATTTCTTTTTAATAGTTGTGTAGCATTGATGTATTATAAACTACCCACTAGAATATTAATAAATATTTAAGTTGTTTCTAAATTGGTGTTATTACAGTATAACTGGAAATCCCTGTACTCATGTAGAGATATTTCTTCAGGGTAAATTTCTAGAAGCTAGATGTTACTTTTAAATTTTTAAAGACCATCATATTGCTCCCAATCCTTAAAAGACTTAACTAGTTTATACTCTCACCAGGTCTCCTCCCATCCTGGGTATTACTGTTTTTAATATTATTGTCAATGAGTACCCCTGAAATCTAATTTGCATTACACATATTTTCATATATTTTTGAACCATTTATATATATTCTGTGAATTCCATGTTTATGTTCTTCCCAGTGTATTTTCTAAGCTTCCTGACTTCTCTGTGAAAATATGGAACCCAGTTCTCCATCTTCACTGCCTCCCTGAGCTATGACATCCTCTCACCTAGATCATCTGAGCAGCTTTCTAACTGGTCTCCCTACCTTCTCCCTTCTCTCGCAACAAAGATCTTTTCAAATACCCCCTCAGTATGTGAGCCCCTACCTTCCCATTCTTCAGTGGTTTTCCATTGCCCCTGAGATAAAAACACGTTTTAGCATAATCTTCAGGGTCTTTACAGCCCTCAGATTTGGGGAGTCATTCTCCTGTTCACCATTTGCCTTCTTTTTGTTTCTCCTAATAAATCTCTATTCTCTTCAGATTTGTTGCATGTTCTGTCACCTTGGCATGCTTCATACCCATCCTCCCAAAAAGTCGCTGCTTCCTTGTCTACATATCTTGTCTCTCGGTCACTCCAGGTCTCCTAACCTTATTTTAAGGATAGACAGCAGTCTCTACAGGATACATTTATGTTTTACCACATTTTATAATTAGACATTTATTTGTGTGATTATGTAGGCTTCTCTCACTGGACTGTTAGCTCAAGGAGGGCGGAAAGTTTTTTCTGGTCTGCCTTTGTACGATCAGTGCCTGGGACATAGTAAGCCCTGTGAGCGCGCCTAGAATTGATCATTGCCAGCATTCTTGAGCGTGTGCTCTGGACAACCGTGTGCGGAGGTCCTGTAAGGGAGCCATAGCATGTAAAGGCTTGCGGTTCTCATCCTTAAAGATACACGTAGAAACAACTGTCCTCCCTTACAAATATCTTTGCAGGACCCAGTATTTATCAAATACATTTTTTGCGGGGGCGGGGGGCCATGGAGGGGGCAAAGTAGGACTGGTATAGAAAGGATTCTTTGTAGGGAAAGGTAAGTTTTTATATATTTTTCGAAACTGGAAACAGAACACTTTCAATTATTCTTTGAAAGAAGATTACATATAAACAAGTCATTCAAAATCATGGAATGGTGGCAAATGATATCTCTGTATGGTGTTAGATATTTCTTCTATATAATAGATCTAAAAGACATAGTACATTTGAAACAAGCTACAAGTATAGTAAAGTGAGAACTTTTTACTAAAGATGATGGTAAGTAACTCATCGTTGCAGCACAGTAAGTTTCATTTATTTAGTTAAATAGTTATCAGTTATTTTATGTTGGGTTTGGAGAGTACATGCTGTGTTAGGATTTTCTTAACAGTGTGATAGAAATGGGAATGTCTCTTGTCTGCACATCAGCCTTGTTCCCATGCATTATAACTACATTTAACCTGCTGTTTTCCTTTCCCTTCTGTCTCGCATGCTTGCTTTCTTTTCCTGGACATCAGGAGCAAAAGCGTATAGATGGCACAACCCGTGAGGTGAAAAAGGTTAGAAAAGCCAGAAACAGGCGCCAGGAGTGGAATATGATGGCATATGACAAAGAGCTTAGACCCGACAACAGGTTGTCTCAGAGTGTGTACCACGGAGCATCTTCCGAGGGATCCCTGTCCCCAGATACTAGGTGTGTGAGCGTGTGTTGTAGCAAAGCTTCTGAATAGTGTTTTTGGTTTTATTGAATGTCAGAAATGCACCATTAGCTTTGGTGTGTTTATGGGCCACAATATGTTTCAAAACTTTGCTTAAAAATTAATTTATATTTATGTGTGTGTGTACATGTATAGTTGAGAATATTTTAAAACAGCTTTATTTTACATTCCATTACTTCACATGACTTTCCATCTCTGATTTGAGTTTATCATTCGTTTAATCTAGATGTAGTATTTTAATTTTAATTCTGAATTTGGGCTTAGTAACTGCCAATGACTTAAGCATTTTAATTTTAGTCATTTAATACTTTCTTGAATTTCCTTTATCACTTAATGACTAAAAATGTTTGATAGGTGGTAGTTGATATGATGAATGACTTCATTGGTTTTTCTTATAACTTTTTTTAAAAGTGATGAACAAAGGGTATTTTTTCCTTCAGTTAACTGATCTTATGTATTCTGATTTTAGGAGAAGAATTCTGTTAGAGTTTATTAATTTCTAAGCAATTAAGTAGAAATATTTCTTGCAGGTGTGAACAGTGTGGTCACTAAGGAAATGACAAGTCAATTTTAACTTGTGGTTTAATTTCCTGTTTCTGCTATTGTAAAATTAGTCTCCATTTGCATAAAATCTCGAAGTCTGCCATCAGCATTTAAAAATTGGACACATAATTCTTAAGTGATTGAAAAACATTTCAAACACAACAACCTGAACCTACCATTATATCTGTACCTTAATATTTTTATTAACGTTCAATACCCTCATCGTTTAGCACTGACTCTCACATAGAGAAGATGCTTAATATTTGGTGATTATAATGCCATAAGTATTCCTGCCCCAGAAGTTCTGTAAGTGATTGGTTGGCAACTATTGGGTAATTTTTCTGTACAAGCTATCTGTAAAATACTAGAGAATAATTAGAACCTAAACTGAGATCTAGCCTCAAGTTTGAATCTTTTAGTTAGGTTATTTCTACAGACAGTAAGAATGATGACCTAAATCTACTCTCTAGTTCATTGGTGGGGAGAGGAGTACTTGAACTTGATTGCTACCAGGATGTCAATTTACTTTTCATTTTTTTTCCAGATAACTTAGTTTTGATTATTTACTCATGCAAAATGGACTGTATTTTATAATACTTAATATATACTCTTTTATTTTAACAGGTGCAGATGGAGAAATGACTTTTTTAAACCCTCAGTTCAATGATATTTTAGCATCTGAGATTAGATTGTTTGATGTTGGGTATAAAACTGATGGTCATTCAGGTTATTTAATATTCTGTCTTTATATTGCTCTGATATTCCTTTTTTCTTATTTTCCAAACAGCAAATGGAATTACAAGTTTTACCTTTTCAAAAATAAAGTAGTAATTCCTTTTTTCTCATACTACTTTCCATAAATCCTTTCTATATGTATGCACCAGATAAGTACATGCTAGTTCAACATTGATGAGGATTATATCCCTTAAATTAATTTAGAAATTTAAATTTTTATTTTACTAAATAGTGCCACTTTTTCTTAGTATAAAATAAGGTTTTTATATTTGGGAGTTACAGACAAAAATCTTCATGTGAATCATTTCTTAATAACATAACTAAAGTACAACATGATATTAGTCAGGTAATAGTTATGCTAAGGTTTTTTTTAATAAAACATTTCTTTGTTTTTCTTGAGGTAATATTGGTTTATAGTACTATGTGAGTTTTAGGGTAATACGTTCATGCCTTTTCAGATGTATGTTACCATACCACATCCACCACCAAAGCACCCATGGTCCTCCAACGCAAACTCCCTTTGTGCCCAACCTCTACCCCTATAGTAGCCACAATTCTGCAGTCATATTTCTAGACATTGTTTTCATTTAGTTTTTGTATTCTTTTGTTTTGTTTCTCTGTAATTTGCATATGCGTGAAATCATCTGGTATTTGTCTTTCTCCTTCTGATTTGTTTTGCATATTCCCCTCCAGGTCCATCCATGTTGTTCCCAGATTTTATCTCATTATAGCTGAGTGGTATTCCATTGTGTGTATCTGCCACATCATCTTTATCCACTCATCTCTCTTTGGGTACTTAGGTTGTTAAAATAACTTGGCCATTTTAAATAATGGAGTGCACATAGGAGTGCATATATCCCTTTAAATGGGCATTTTTGCATTCCTTGGAAAAATACCAAGAGTGGAATTGCTGAATCATGTATCTATTATTTAATATTTTGAGGAACTTCCATATTGTTTTACATAAGGTTTGGGCCAGTCTATATTCCCACCAAAGGTTCATGAGGGTTCTTTTTTCTTCATACCATTACCAACATTTGTAAATTCTGTTGTTCTGGTTTCTTTTTTAAAAAATATGGGCCGTTCTCACAGGAGTGAGGAGGTAGCTCATTGTGGTTTTGTATTGCATTTCCCCAATAAGTGATGTTGAGCATTTTTTCATGTGCTTCTTGGCCATCTGTATGTCTTCTTTGCAGAAGTGTCTGGTTAGCTTTTCTGCCCGTTTGTTTTTAATGTGTTCCTTGTTTTCTTTTTGTTGAGTTACATGAGTTCTTTGTAAATCTTGGATATTAGCTCCTTGTCACATGAATGATGTACAAATATTTTCTCCCATTCCCATAGGATGTCTTTTCACTTTTATGATGATTTATTTTGCTGTGCAGAAACCTTTTAGTTTGATGTAGTCCTACCTTATTTTTGCTTTTGTTTTTCTTGCTGTTAGAGTCTGGTCACCAAGGATGTCACAGAAACCAATGTTGTAGAGTGTTTTGCCCATATTTTCTTGTATGGATTTTATGGTTTCTGGCCTTACATACAAGACTTTAATCCAGTTTGACTTAATTTTGTGTACAATGTAGGAAAGTAGACTAATTTCATTTTTTGCATGTAGCTCTCCAGTTTTGTCAGCATCATTTGCTATACTTTCCTTTCTCCTTTGATTACTGTTAGCTCCTTTGTTGTAGATTAATTTAATATAAATGTGCGTTTTGGTTTTTTTTGCTGGACTTCCAATTATGTTCCATTGGATTGTGTGTCTGTTTTCATTCCAATACTATACTCTTTTGATTGGTGTAGGCTTGTAGAATAGTTTGAAGTCTAGGAGTGTGATAACTTGTGTTTCTTTACTTTTTTGTCAAGATTGCTTTGGCTACTTGGGTTGTTTTGTGTTTCATATAAATTTCAATGATGTTTGCTGTATTTTTTGAACCTGTACATTGCTTTGGGTGGTGGATATTTTCACTCTTCCGATCCATGAGTATGTGATAGCTTTCCATTTCTTTGTGTCTATTTGTTTAGCAATTTCTTTCATTCATCATTATCAGTCATTTTCATTGAATAAGTCTTTTACCTCTTTTGTTAGATTTATTCCTAGGTATTTAATATTCTATGATGCTACTGTAAGTAGGATTGTTTTGTTGATTTCTTTCTCTTCTGCTTTGTTATTTTCATATAGGAATGTAATGACTTTTGCCTTTGAGACTGACTTTGCTGATTTATTGTTTCTAATAGTTTTTTAGTGGAGTCCTTAGCATTTTCTATGTATATATTAAGTCACCTGCAAATAGTGAAAGTTTTAATGTTAGTAGTGAGAGTGGACATCCTTGTTATGTACCTGATACTAGAAGAAATGCTTTCAGTTTCTCACCATTGAGTAAGATGTTAGTTGTGGGTTTATCACATAGACCTTTATTAGGTTGATATATGTTCTTTTCAATCCCCATTTACTAAGAGTTTTTATCATGAAAGAATGCTTAAGTGTGTCTATTGATATAATCATATGATTTTTGTTTTTCTTTTTGTAGATATGGTAAGTTACATTGATTTATGTATGCTGAACTGTTCTTGCATCCCAGGAATAAATCCCACTTGGACATGATACATGATTTTTTTAATGTATTGTTAAATTCAATTTGCTGAGATTTTGTTGAGGACTTTTGCATACTTGTTCATCCTGAATATGTCTATAGTTTTCTTTTTTGTGAGGTACTTGTCTGCTTTTGGTATCAGAGTAATATTGGCCTCATAAAATATGTTTGAAAGTATTTCCTCTTCCTCATATTTTTTAAAGAGTTTGAGATGATAGGTATTAATTCCTCTTTGAAGATATTGCAGAACTCACTAGTGAAAGCTTCTGTTCCTGGGCTTTTGTTTTTCAGTGGATTTTTGATTACTGTTTCATATTTTGGTCTTTTCAGGTAGATCTGTCCATTGATGTAAGTGGGATGTGTAAGTCCCCAACCTGTTCTGTTGCAGCCAGTGTCTCCTTTTAGATTTGTTATTAGTTGGTACATATTTTGTGTTCATTCGTTTGGTGTGTATGTTTTAATGAGTATTACGTCTTCCTAATGTATTGATCCCTTAATCATCATACTGTGTCCATCCATGTTACCTTTTTTAGTTTATTTCATATTATGTAAGTATGCCTATCCTTGCTCTTCTTTGGGTCTCATTTGCTTGCAGTATTGTTTGCCACCCTTTTTCTTTGAGCCTATGTTTATCTTTGAAGCTCAGATGAGTCTCCTGGAGACTGCAAAAAATTGGGTTTTATTTTTTGATCCACCCAGACTGCATTTTGATTAGTGTTCAGTTCATTTCCACTTAGAATAATTATTGACGCTATTTGATACTGCCATTTTTTCTTTAGTTTTCTTATTCTCTTTACTTTTTCAAATTTTTGTGAATTTGCTTTGCTTTGCTTTGCTTTGCCTTGATTTAGATAGCAATGCTCCTTTCAGTATTTCTTGTAGGGTAGGTCTAGTGCTTGCAAATTCTTTCAACTTTTGTTTTTCTGGGAGGTCTTTATTTCTCTCTCACATCTGAAAGAGTCTTGCAGGATTTAGTATTCTTGGCTGCCAGTTTTTATCTTTGGATATTTGGGATACTTGACTCTGTTCTCTCCTTGTCTGTAGACTTTCTGCTGAGTCATCTCATGTGAGTACCTTTATTAGTTAACTGCCTTTTTCCCCCACCTGCAATTGGTATGCTTTCTTTATCTTGTACTTTTTGCTAATTTCACTATTATGTGTATTGGAGTAGGTCTTACTGCATTTGGGTAACCAGGTGTTTTTTAATTTCATGAAATTGCATATTTAATTCCTTACCCAGGTGTGAAAAAGTTTTCCTTTATTATTTTCCTGATTGGACCCGCCTTCTCCCCCACCTTTCCCTTTTAGGATACCATTATTGTTATATTGGCTTCCTATAGTGTGGGATAGTTCTCAGATTGCCTACTTTTTTTTTTTAAACATCTGTTTCTTATTTCACTTGATTCCTTATTTGCTACTATCTTCTAGGTTACTGGTTCAGTCCTCCATTTGATCTATTCAACTCTGATGAGTTCTTGATCTCTTTCACTGAACCCTTTACCTCCTGAATTTCCATTATTTTCTTATTTTAAGTTACAATTTCTACCTTCTGTTCATCGATTTTATTTCTGAGCTCATTGACTTGTTTTTCTGAATTTTGTTGTATCTCTTTGATTAGCTCTTCTGAGTTCCTTTGTATTTCTTTGACTTGACTTCTTTCTCCTCATGTTTCTTTATTATATAGCAGTTGTGAACCCTCTTTTATAGGGAGATATGTGTTGAATTCTGTATAGTTAATCTCACCTTGTGATGTCATACTCTCTTGAGGTCTCTCATCTCCATGAGTTATATATTTTTGTCTCTCCATTTTGCTACTTGAGATCTCCTTATGTTATTATTTTTAATATCTTTAGCATTCAGTTATGGGCGAATTTATATTACTTTTCCCACCAGTGGTGCTGTGGTTTTATTTAATTTAATTTATTTGACCATTATTGGCTTCTGTATGTATTTAGCTCTCTTTTGTAGTTGCTGAGTCTGCAGGGTGGGGAAGGGATCTGAATGGTTCCAGATATCGTTGTGGATGATTTGGGGTGGGACTGGCTTGTGTTGATATCCTTCCTCTCTGATTTTTGAGGTGAGAAATTTCAGCAGTTGATGTGCTCTCAGTTTGCGTCACAAGGTAAACACTAGTCCCAGGTGGTAGAAAGGGGATGTGCAGCTCAATGTGCTTGCTCTGGTATTATCTTTATAGTGGACACAGCAAATGTGGAGCCCCCCAGTTCATCCACAAGATTTTGCTCTCATCAGGTTTGTTACATCCACCCAAACTCTTGATACCCCCTTCCCAGGGCCCCTGGCTAAGTTAATAGCCCTGCCACTAGTATCCCTAATCCAGACAACTTCAGGCTCTTCTCTTCACCCACCTCCTGTCCTAGAGCCCCAGCCAGTGGAGACCAAGCCCTGCTATTGCCTCTTCCTGGGCCTGCCTCAACTGTTCTCCTTGGCCAGGCCTTCCATCTGTGCTGCTTGCCAGGCCTGCTCCACCTCTTCCTGGAGACTGCCAGTGTGCACAGCATTTGAGCTGCTGGCCTGGCCTACTCTGCTTCTTTCCCAGACTTACCACTTCTGAGCTGCTTGCTGGTCCTGCTCTGCTGCTTGCCAGACCCTGCCATGTCTGGACTGCTTGCCCATGCCACTCCACACTTGCTGGGATCTACCTGTGTCTGCCAGCACCTAACGTGTCCACGTAATCAGCCTGGGCCTGCTCTGCCCACAGCATCTGGGGTGCTTGCCAGGCCCACTCCACTGCTTGTTAGGGTCTTCCAGGACCTACCCTGTCTAGGCTGCTTCCCAGGTTCTGTTCTGCTACTTGCCAGGCCTGCCAGGCATACCAGACCCACTGTGTCTGGGCCAACCGCTCACTACACTGCTTTCAGCTCTCCACACCCCAACTGCCTGTTGGGCTTCCTCCGCTGCCCACTCAGGCCCTTCTCTCCTACATATTGCTTCTAGTGTATGCTGTGATTGTCAGGTTTTCCTTCAAGGGCCTTTGACTTCGTTTTGCTGCAGTCTAGTTCTCAGTATTTAGAGGAGGTAAGCTTGGTGTCTTTACTCTGCCACCATCTTGCCACTTCTCACCATAATATTTTTATCCAGAGAAACTATTTCTTGAATTTTTGTACATTTCTTTCTGTTTCATTTTCTGTACATGTGGCTGTCTTTTACAAAAATGAAATCATGCTCTGTGTTTTTTCTTTTAACTTTTATTTCTTGCATTTGTATTTCAAATAATATTTAGAAACAGGATTTTTAATGGTTATATCCTCTCATCTTGACTTATCTAGGATAACTGAAGCAAATTTGAATATTAGGTTTCATGGCATGTGTATTAGTCATTCAAATAAGTAATATATTTTAACCCAATCCACATAAACTAATCATAATTTTTTTCCCCTCTCTCTAGATTGTCAGGCATGGTTTGATCTAAGTGTGATTTGGGATGAGAATGCGTAGCTTTCTTGCCTACCACCATTTCACCATTATATAGGGGAGTGTGCTGCCTCCAGGCTCAACTTTCAGTGTTTTCCTCCTCCTATTTTGGGGTCTGTGTTATGTTACAGTGTTCACCTCTGCTCACCTGTCCACCCACAGATCCCTGGGCAATTCATGTGATTCTCCCACTGAGTCTCCACTGCTATTCGTATGTTCTACTGTTTCCTTCTCATCTCCACCTCTGCTGTTTCTTCCTGTAACAGATCACTGCTGATGACATGAAGCTGCAGGAACCCTCTACTCATCTTCACGTTGGTATAGTGTCTCCTGTGGCTGATCTCTGTCTACCCCCTGGAACACTGAGGGCATCTTTGTCTTTCCGCAGTCACCCTACTCCTTCCCTTTTCCTATAGCCTACCAGTGTCCCTTTGAATATGGGCATTCACACTTAAATTGGTCAGTCGCTCGCTGCTCCTACCCCCTTCAAAGTCCTGCCCTCCAGAGCTCATTTCTAATTTTCTACTTCAAATATCCCCTGTCTGTTCCTTTGCTCTTCCGTCTGACTATCCCCCCCTTTTTTGGTCTCCTTTTAGTCCTGTATCATAAAGCCATTTAATAGGGATAGCACTCTAAATTATGTCATATTTACAATTTCTTGCCCTCAGTTCATCAGGAGCACGCCAAAGTTTGCTAAATAATTTGCTTCCTTTAGAAAGTTGTGCACCCTCTAATACACAGTCACACAGTCAAGCACAGGTTATCAATGATTCCAGAGTTTTAGGTGTTTACATTTTTTAAATATGCTGAATCTAAATACAGGTCAGGTTTCCCCCCCCCATTAAAATATTTTTAACTCACTTGCTATCAGTTCGCATAGTTTAAAAGACACACCTACTCTAGAATTTATATTGCAATTAGAGAAGAAAAAAAAGTAAGTCATCATTATACTGCAATTAGGGAAGAAGGGGGAAAAAAGCAGACTCTTCTCATTTAGAAAGCTTTTCTGTGTCGTGTGATGCTCCACTTAAGGGAAGCTGCTGTCTGAATTCCAAAGACCGTAATTCAGTTGATGACTCTGCTCCCTCCACATCCCCAACAAGCATTTGCCTGTTTCCTTTAGAGAGAGAAACACAAGCTGAATCCTAACAGAAACCAGCAAATAAATGTGAGAAAAGTAAGAACAAGAAAAGAAGAGTGGGAGAGAAGAAAAATGGGCATTGAGTTTATGAGTGACGCAAAGAAACTGGAGCAGGCAGGGAGCGCGAAAGAGGACAGGATGCCCAGAGGGTTTGTCACTTTGCTTTCTGGGTTTGCCAGCTCGGGTTGCCTGCTCCGCTTTGGCCATCATGAGAGGATGTGCAGTCCCCCTTACTGACAATGTGTCCTGTAACCCTGGCCAGGAGCACGACTGCCCTTACTAACGCCCTTGGCCTACGCAGCTGCGCGCTCAAGAATTGTGTGCCCTCACTTTTGCCTCCTGGCACCCCGGCTCCCTGCATCTCTGCGCTCTGCTCAACTAATACAGGATGTCCTTTCCTTTCAGAGTTTCACGCTCAGCTGTGCACTCAAAAGAAAACAAGAAGGCCTTTCCATTTTGTACCACTTTCTTTTTTGGCCAGATAGGTTTCTACTATTAAAAAAGAAATATGAGTCACTGTAATGCACTCTTGATTTCTTTTTCTGTTCTTACTGTTAATGTTTATCCAGTTCATTTGCCATTTTATAATTGCTAATTATGTGCTATCGGTTTCATTGCCAGTAAAATACTCTGTTTTAGATGCTGTTTAAATTAAGTGGAATTTGTCTTATATAGCTTTCTCTCTTAGAGAAAAGGTATGTGCTAAAATATTGTCAGAGTGGGGCTAGGCTCCTTCCTGCTTGCCAGTCTGTCTGACTTATTTACTTCAAAGCTGTAAATCCAAATTCATGTAACCCTGTGGCTTGCTGCTAAAGTAGTCACGTTGCTGCTCAGAAGCTCTCCTGGGACTAGACCTAGTTGATAGTAAAGGCAGTAAATATGTGACTTTTGTCCATTAATGATGTCCTTATTCAAATATACACTTAGACCAGTTAGGAGAAATTTTTTTAATTTAAATGTCTCCTACTCTTTTTTTCTTGAACGCCAGGTCCCATGCATCGGATGTTACAGATTACTCTTATCCGGCGACTCCCAACCATTCTCTGCACCCACAGCCTGTGACCCCTTCTTACGCAGCTGGTGATGCACCACCACATGGGCCGGCAAACCAGGCCCCCGAGCATGAGTACCGACCCCCATCTGCCGCGGCCAGGCACATGGCCCTAAACAGACCGCAGCAGCCGCCACCGCCTCCGCCCCCACAGGCTGCAGAGGGGCCCCAGGCCTCCGCACCCCTGGCTCCAGCTGACTACGGGTAACTCAGGATTCCTTGTGCTCCAGTCACTGCTTGCTGTTGCGGTGGAGTCTTGCTGTGTGTGGTACAGGATTGTAACAATAATATTACTTTGGAGGCCAGAATGTAGCCTAGAATGACTGGATTTAGAGTCAATCAGTTATGCTAAATTATAGGTTAAAAAATGCAGGGTCATGTAGTCCCCTTTTTGATTACCGATCTTGCTCAGGTATGTGTATGTACTTATTGGGTACACTGTTCCTTTATGCACATGTAGGTATGTATGTTTGAATGAATTGTTAAGGCATTTGCAAAAGACAAAATGCCAACTTTGTGAACCTGTCCCAAATCCACAAGTTTCATTACATGTTCTGGGTAGAACCACAGAAAATTTCCTTCACCAATACAACTGCAGGCATCAGCTTTTGTACCTGTCCATATAACCTCCTTTCTTGACCTCTTATTCGGACATCATTCTGGCACCACCTCTTTGTTTTCTGTTACTTGTTTCCAGGCACCTCCTAGAAAAGACCCCAGTGACCAAGTGTTTGTTGATTTAAGCACCCACCTTTCCTTTGATCAGCCGTTTTGAGCTCTCTCTCTTTGACTTAACCCTAATGTCTAAAGCATTACTCCCTTCAGAGTCAGTGCCCAGGAAGGCTGAATCTAGACCCACTTTAACATGCGCACTCACCACTCCAGGGCAGCATGCGTGACTAGCTGTATGTCCTCAGCGCTCCCTAGACCCCACACTCAGTCATCAGTGTTTCTCATCTTGGTGCTCTTTACCTGCGGATTCCCAGAGTGTGTTCTGAGGTGCTTACCAGGCATCAGGAGAGAGGGTCAGTGGCCCAGTTGGGTCAGAAATTCTAGGCTAAGGAGAATTCAGCAAATTTCTTGGCTGTAGCACTTATATATAGCCTTTGGTATTGTGATGGAATTTCTACAGGGATGGGCTCAGAAATACAGAAATTTCCAATTCTGATTGACCACAGAATTCTCATCAGGTAAGTTTGTGAGCCACCCAGTACAAAGGATGCATTTGTGTTGCTGTTCTTACCTTTCCGGGCAATTATTTTATTCTGTCACTCCATAGAAAATTACTTTTTCCCTAGTTATCTTTTTGGTAGATGTTCAGTAGATGTTCTTGTATTCCATTATAACAAATAGCATAAACCTGTGAAAATAACAGCCCCAAAGTATGGATATTTGCATTCTGCTGTTTTAAATCCCAGCGAGATATGTGTTGTGTTTGGAGGAGACTGTTCTGTTAAGCATATTAGAATCCCAGAGGACTTGACCTATGCTGCTTTGGTGACTTTGTGTTTCATCTCTTTATTAGGATGCTCCCAGCACAGATAATTGAGTATTACAACCCCTCAGGACCACCGCCTCCTCCACCACCTCCTATGATTCCTTCAGCACAAACTGCTTTCGTTAGTCCTCTCCAGATTCCCATGCAGCCCCCCTTCCCCGCGGCAGTTGGCTCCTCCTACGCGGCGCCTCCGCACCCTCCCTCCACTGGGCTGGTGATCACGGCTCCTCCACCTCCAGGCCCCCCTCCTCCCCCACCAGGCCCCCCTGGGGCAGGCTCTTCTCTCTCCTCCTCCCCCATGCATGGCCCCCCAGTAGAGGCAAAGAGACAAGAAACCGCACAACCACCAGTAAGTGATGCTCGAAGCGATCTTCTCGCTGCTATTCGAATGGGTAAGTGCAATACCCAAGCACGTAGTCTTGCTTTTAGCAAGAGATTTCTTTATGTTAGCTTAGTTATCTTCAGATGACTGCTCTGTACACTAAATTGACTTTAGAATAGAGTCAAAGAATCCCATTCGATTTTTTTGTCCTAAATAGTAGATGTGTTTTTCCCAGTGCAAAGTAAACACATGATGGTAAGGAACTGAGAATTCAGGAAAGCTTTCCTTGATTGTAATAAATATGACCAATCAATTAATTGGATCTTTTTTTGGCATACTACTCTAAGGATGAAAGTGTAGATGAAAGAAAGTGAGTGTTAATGAGTTAGGTTTTTTTTTTTAAATCTAGGCTATGTTCTAGACTTCACATACTTTTAGCCTGATGTGCAAAACTTGAAGTTTTTTAACATTTACTTAGTAGCAAAACTTGTCAGATGAAACTCCTGCACTAAAACCCCAGAACATGCAACATGGAGAACTTCTCTGATCAAATAGGGTTGGCCTGCCCTCAGAATCCCCCATGAAGCATTAAACACATCACTTATTCTTTTTTTTTCAAAGATTTATATTTTGCATACAAGCCGGGGTGCATGCCAGAGGTGTAGGGTGGTGAGAGGATTCACCAGAAACAGAGTGGGGAGCAGAACAGGCAGATCTACTTAAGTACACTGCTGAGGGGAGCAGCGGGAGAGGCAGAAGAGGTCTGCTATGCCATGTGGGAATCTCCCCAGCAGGGCATCGAGCTCGCGAGCCGCAGCCACTGACAGCTCCACAGCGCTGCGCTTAACCTGTTGCGCCACCAGGAAGGCGCCCACATCACTTATTCTTAACCCCAAGCCTTGGGGGTTGACCTAGGGTCACTGACAGGCTATGGAAATATTTCAAAGCTTCTCCTATGGTGAGGACCTGTGGTCTTTGATCACCGTCTAGTTGCTTCAGTCCAGAAGTGACTGAGGGCATCTTGCTGCAGCGTCTGTGACAACTGAAGGATGGTGGGATGTTCCTGTCTGTGCCTTCTGCTCGACACTCAGGGATCAACCCTGAGTGCAGGCCTCACCTGCCCGCAGATCTCTCAGTTGTGTTTCCTGAATGTCATTGGCACATTCTGGGAAAGAGTCCCAGAGTTAACACCTTATTAAGAAATGAATTTGGGATCATAGTAGGACAGTGTGTGGACTTTTTTACTCCTGTCAGTCATGTCCTGTAAGACTTGATATAAAACTTAAATCTAATCATGAGGAAATAGCTGATAAACACCAATCAAGGGACCCTCTACAAAGACCTGCCTGTGTTCTTCAAAAACGTGAAGGCCATAAAACATGACGCCTGAAGAACTGCCCAGATTAAGGGACGTTAATGACAAATGACAACTAATAGAATGGGTGATCAAATATTGGACCCCGAACCTGGTGGGAAGCTTTTTTCATTCGCTATATTAGACCTGTTGGCGAAATTTAAGTAAAATTTATGAAATAGGTGGTGGTAGTATATAATCTGATTTTAATATATAGTAGTATCTGATTTTAATCTTTTTGGGAAGTACACAGGAAATATTTTAGGGGCAAAGGATCATTATATGCCACTTACTCTCCTGTGGTTCAGAAAAAGTGTCTGTGTGTTTAAATGAAAATGCTAGGAAAAGATTGCTAAAACAAATAGGATCAAATGTTCTCAGTTGGATAGTCTGGATGTAGAGTATATGGACTGCCTTTCTTCTGCCAGGCCTTAAGCTATTCTTTAAATCTCAAATTATTTTAAAAGAAAAAGTTAAAGAATATACACATTAAGTCTTCATATTTCCCATTTTGTTACTTACTAAGCAAGGGAACTGACCCAATTTTATTTCGTATCCATTTTCAACAATAATTGTTGAAACAAAGGTTTCTCAGTTACCTCCTAAAGTTATCAAGAGCCATTGGTGTAGAACATTATTCTCCAAGCCTTTGGGTTGTAGCACTGTCCAGAAAAATATTCTGTCATCATAGAACTGTTCCATGTTTGCACTGTCCTATAATATGGGAGCCTCTAGTCACAATAAATTGACTTTTAGTGGCTGCCATATTGGACAGTGCAGCTCTAGAATTTTCCTTAATGGTGGTCACACACACTGAAGTCATAACTAATGTTTTATATTTCAACGTATTACTGTGCTATAAAAAAATTATGACTTTCAGTGCATGTGCTTTTCTTTCTTTTTTTTTTTTTTTGTCATGAAACTCAAGATTCCCCTAGATTTCCGAAATTCTTTAGTGTCAGTGGGGAGAAAAAATATCAAACAGCTGTATTAGTTTAGTGTTTAAATTTTGGTAAGCAAAGGGAGTTCTCAACTTTCTAAACTCTGTGCTGTGTGTCTAGGAATTCAGCTAAAAAAGGTGCAAGAGCAGCGTGAGCAAGAGGCCAAGCGTGAGCCAGTGGGAAATGACGTAGCCACCATTCTGTCCAGACGCATTGCTGTGGAGTACAGCGACTCCGATGACGACTCAGAGTTTGATGAAAATGACTGGTCTGACTGAGATGGTGTGAGAACAGGCCACACGCGCAGGTCGGCGGCTGATAGAAGGCTGCTAGCCAGCCAGGAAACCGTGCGTCGGAAGTGTTGAAAATCTTAAGTGGTCTCAGCACCCAAATAGTGGTATTATAACCCTGTAGCTTAGCAACTTTTGTATTAATAATGTGATATTGCTTTTGCACATCCAAATATTCTGGGTTTTTTCAGTATTTACTGTGTAATACTTAAGTGCCACTAAACATAGCAAATCGTGCTGCACATGAGGAAATATGCTGTAACTATTGCATTGTCCTGAAAACAGCATTTTGCTTCCTTTTTCTTGGCCATGAAAGTATTTAGTGCAGTTTGGGTTTTCTCTTATTGACCATTACAATTTGGCAGGCTCGCTGTGTGTTTGTGAAGCTGCCTGGTGTTAGGTCTTTGCAAAATTAATGACTATGCGTCAGAGTGATGTCTTCCAATCAGTAAGTGATATTGTTTCACCTGTTATTTTAAATGTGTTTCAGAAGAAGCTGGTTCAGGAGAGAAAGACTTAACGAGCAAAGAGAATCAAATGTTTCTGCTTTCAGTTTCTTGGTTTGATATCTTCTGTGAGTCTGAATGTTCTGTTGAATAATTTCATTTCCTTTGCACGCTCTTGTAAAATGTGAAGTTGGAAGGGCCTTTTCAGGCAGGATTCCCTGTGGCATTCACTTAGTAAATGCCTGTTGATGATTTTTGTAAGAGGTTTCAGCAGCTCCGTAATAATAAAAATGAAGACCGAGGTCCTTTTTCCTGCAGGGACTGTTGGGGGTAGCACTCAGAGCACTGGACATCCCTCACAGCTTGGGCGCCAGCCAGGCAGAACAGACAGAAGAGCTGCAGGACGCAGCAGGACAGTGGAGTGTCAGCCCTGCCTGGTGCAGCGCCTGCTCATTCTGTCCCCTGGGAGCCAGAACCTAAGTGAGGCCAGTTGGCCTTCTCTGCTCCAGGCATGGCTGCCTGAGAGCACATCAGATCACACCTCGCTCTCCTCAGTCGTAGGTTTAGGCACAAGTCATACTGACAGCTGTTCGCTTTCCTGGCTCTCTGGCCAGATTGGGCATCTGTCACAAGCAGGGCCTTCTCTCGATCCTAGAAGCACACAATTCTCTTTTCTCATATTGTCATTAGCACATTAAAATTTAAGAAGTACCTCACAAACTTGTCCCTCTTGGACCAGTAGCTGTAGCAGATCACTGTCACTTTTGCCTTTCCTGTTCTTCCCACATGGTAATGCTGGACACCTATAGGGTTCATTTTCCTCGCAAAGGCAGACCGTGGGGAGACTTAATCTTGTGATTCTGGATGAAGGATAACTTTGTTTAGAATAGACGCCTCAGGCTTTGATTATTGATGTGACTTCACAAATATACTAAGACACTTTACTAAGGAATTCTGACCGTATTTCAAAGGGACTGCAGTTATTAGTGACTCTCAGTTGTGATGAGAGAATGTTTAATTAAAAGCAAAGTGGTTTGGGTTGATGGTAGGAATGTAAACAGGAACCATGACTAGTGGATTTTTGTGAATGAGTTCTGAGGAAATCAGCCGGCCCCCCAAGTCACGTCCGTGTGTCCTGAGTGGACCAGTGTTTGACTCGGGGGTGGTCAGCATATGAAGCATAGACATTGGGTTTTAGTAGCGTAGGTTTTGAGAAGCCTGATGTCTGCATCGCCTTTCCTGGAACACGCCCATACCCGCGCGCCGAGTCTGCCGCTGCACTGGCTGTTGGGCACACACTTCTTGGAGCTAGTCACCCTTTGGTTGTTCTCGTTATTTTATTGAATATTAGCAATAGCTATTAATGTACATTTTAATTGCCCTCTTTTTCCCCCATGGAGAGGCCTTCTGTGTTGGGATTTTCACCATGTTTAGTCTTATTTTCTCTTCATTACAACATTTTGTGTTTTCACTGTGACTTTTGAGTAAGTTCTGAGAAGTCTGTATTTGGTAATACTTCTTCGTTTTTTATGTCCCTCCTGTTCTCCGGATGGAGAGAACATATAAAGGTACTGCCCATATCAGCATTTCTCCTATTTATATCTTATTATGATAAAATTAGTGGCACTTTATTCATAAATATTCATAAACCTATTAATTATTAGTTGTATTCCCGTAGTTGAATGAGCAAGTTATTTTCAGCTTCTTTTTCTGACTAGTGAAAAAGCTTCTGCCCTGATGTGTGATATGGCCTGTAAAAGAATGGAAAGGAACTAAAACCCAATTTAGATTATTTTTGCAGTGTTTTTTTCTCAGTAAATTTGATTTAGTCTAAAATTTACATCTAGAATTTTCCTAATGTTATTACATGAAAAAGTAAAGGCTTTGAATTTTCATTTTCAGAAAGTATTTACCAAAATAGAAGAAAAACATTCTCTGGATTTTACATTTAAAAATATTTATATATTATAAAGTTATTTTAAGGTCTCCAGCTCTTCCCCCTCCCCCACTACCCATTTTAGTTTGATTTCTTGAGTTTTCTCTTATCATAGATTTAGGCAAAGAGGACGAGAAGATGACTCAGCACCACAAATTAGCTGAGCAAATGATTTTCTATCATTAGTCCCAAACCACATTTGGTGCACTTGTTTTTCTTTGGTAAGTATACTGTTGGAGAATTAACATGTTCATTTCAGAAATATTTTAGAATATCAAAATCTTTTCTGAGCACGAAGTGGCTAGGTTGTGAAAGTTTTGTAATAATTTGCAACTGAAATACATGATACATTTTAAACCATTAAAGACTAGTGGGAATGTATCAGCCAGAGTAGAAAGTAATTTTTGTTTTATAAATCAAGAGTATCTGTCATCTTGCAGTATTACCAATGCTGTTGTAAATTGAATATAAAGTGGTATTAAAAAAACCTCCTGTTAAACAATTTTTATCTGTTTGTATATCTTACTATAGATTATGTACAAGTAACATCTAAATAAAATTACACTTTTAACCCTAAAAGGTTTTGCTTGTTGATAATAGTGTTGATTGTTTAAGCATTTATTAGGGGGACAAGTGAGGGGTTTGGTGGGGGTTTAAATTAGACTTTTCAGGGGAAGATAGCACTGATTTCCACTTAAATTTCTTCTTAATCTTTGTGTAACCAAAAACTTGGGGTTGAATTTTGGAGTCACTCAGGGAAGCCCTGATAGTTAGAAAGCATTCCAGATACCAAAAGCAACTTGTTCAGAAGATCAAGGCAACTTAACCATGTCTAGTCTCAATAGTAATAGTGACTAATACTCTGTAGCATTTATAGCTTTTGGGATGCTTTCATTTAATCCTTGAGATAATCTTTTAAAATGGGCATTCTTCCTGTTTTTCTCGTACACAAGAACTAGAGTGAAGTTGTTCACTCAAGGACTTGGATATAAAACTCAAATTAAAGGCAGAACTGCGTGTGGGAGAGTAGGAGTTGAGACTGGGGAGGTAAATATGACCAGGTGAGGGAAGGCAGACTGGAGCTTCGATTTAGTGTAGCAGCCGCCTTTGTGTTGCCTGTGCACGTGGTGTCTGTATGCGTTGGACCCTCCAGCCAGCACCATGACTGGCTCTTTGTGCAGTCTCCCACCGGACAGTGTCGGGCGACCTTACTCATCTTGCATCCTGACAGCCAGCGCAGTGCCAACCTAGTTGACAGTGAGCAGCTGCTTGTTGAAGATTAGATGAATAGATGGATTTCTGAGTCACCAAGAAGCTGTGTGCAATTAAAAAATATGGAGTATTTTGTCATGTGCCTGTCTGTTCTCCTTAGTGTTTGTCATTTGGTGTGTGGCTCCCACTTGGGGTGTGTTCCCCAGGAGCCTGAGCTCAGTGAGCGCAGCGCCTCTTACTTACAGTTAGAGTGTGTTTATCAAATGCAGTGCCTGGAACTTAGTGGGTATCAATAAATATTTATTGGCTGATTCTTGTTTACAGAGTAAAAGGGGAGGCTTCTTCATCAACAAATATTTGAAGCTCTAATAAGAGCTTCAACTTGGTTCCCTGTAAAACACTTAGCAGACAGTGGTGGTAGCCTTACTGTCGTCTTAAGTCACTTGCTAGAGATAAGGAACAACCAGGCTCTGCCCTCATGGAGCTTTTTGTCTAAAGAGAAAGACAGTTACTAAATAATGTCAAATAAGACATTTAGGTCATTTCTATGTGCACTTTGTTGGGAGAGGGCTGGGCAGTGCCCTGTCTAATCTGTGGGCCAAGGGAAGCTGAGGGCTAAGAATGAACAGAAGTGAGATGGGGGCCAAGGGAGGAAATGATTTTCTCAGTATGGTGTGGGATGGTAATGGGACAAAGTCTTAGTGAAATGGAGGAGCCAGTGGAGGATTGTTGTCCCAACATGATGTGTACTAAGATGAAGGAGCCTTCTGTGCCCAGCAGTCAGAGCTGGAGCTTTTGAGCCAGGAAACACTGCCTCAGCTATAGCTACGAATAAAACAGTCTCGGTGCTTCAGCCTATTGCTTGTTCATTGATTCAGTAGCTTCATGCCTTAGTACAAAGGCTATATTTAGAAGGCATCTTAGATCTACTTATTTTCTTTGTTTATATTTAGAAGTTACCTTATTGCTCTGCTGATCTAGCTCTTTAGCATTGAAGTCGAGAAAACAATCACTTGCATTATGAGTCTCAAAACTTGGTCTCTTACCTGCTCAGTTCTAATGGTATTTTTTTCTGTCCTATGGGTAGACCTTTGAGAGTTAGATAAATATTCCCTGACAACATTTTGCTATGAAAAAATTGAAACGTACAAAAAGATTTGTTTAGTAAGTGCCATATGTCCATATCTATCAGTCCACCTTATTTGAACTTACATTTCAAAGTTTAGTATATGTCATCCCTGAACACTTACAAATTTGACTTTAATACTTGTAGTTGCTATTTAATATTTTTAAAGTCAAAGATACTTAGAGTGAAATGCACACATTTCAAGTTTACTATTCAGTGAGTTTTAACAATGAATCCACTCTGTGTAATGCAAGCCCCATCAAGATAGACCTTACATTGACCTTAGAATGTTCCCTTATGTGCTTTCAGAGTTGATTTCCCCCATCCCAGTCTCTGGAGCTACCCCTGATCCGTATTTTTAACTTCAGATTGGGCTCTTCTGTAACTTCACATGTATAGGATAAACTTTTTACATTTGGCTTCCTTCAGCATAGTGATTTTGAAAGTTATCCATGTCATTGATGTACCTATATTTTTATCATTTTGATCACATTAATGTACCACATTCTTACTCAAAGTAGATCTTCAGTGAATACCTAGGAGTGAAGTTGCTCCTAGGTTGATGTAGATTTAGTTTTATGAGGAACTGCCAGACTTTTACAGAGAGGCTGTACTTACTTTACTCACCAGCAATTTTCTTCATATACCTCGATGTGTTTTCTTTGCTTGGGGTTCACTGCACTTAGATTTGTAAATTATGTCCTTCGTGAAATTGGGAAATACTTGGGTATTTTCTGCTCCTTTCTGTCCTGCCTCCATGTTCTGTTACATCTACGATGGACCTTTTTGGTGCTGACCCACATTTGCTTGAGGCTTTCAATTTCAGTTCCTTTTCTCTGTGTCTGCAGATTGGACAATTTTTATTTATCTTCAGGTTCACCGATTCTGTTCTTGACTCGGCCCGCGAGTCCAGATCAACGCTGTACCTGAGGAGGAAGCAGGGAGCAAGGGACAGGGGTACGCGAGAAAGTGGAGACAAGACAGGAGGTCTGATCAAGTCTCGTTTATCGTTAAGGGGGAAAGAGCATATATAGGGTGACAGTCACGGGGAGGTTACATTGGGTGACGCAGGAGGGTTTGAGATGGGGGATTCAATGAGAGCGCGGCAGGGAAACAATGGGATGGTCCTGCTGACATCATTTTGGGGGAATGTACCTGGAATGGGGAAACAAACCTACGGCAGTCCTCATCGAAACCTAACCTTATATGGGCAACTCAAACAATTAGGGCCATAACTCACCGCTGAGGGCCATCTTGTCCGATGGCTCCTGACATGTTCTGTCATCTACAATTTGTTCTTAAGCCCATCTAGTAAATCTTTTATTCAGACTTTTCCACTCTGGAATTTCCTATTGGTTCTTTTTTCATGGTTTTATTTTTCTGCTGAAGTTCCCTACTTGTTCATTTTTTTACAAGCTTATTTTCTTGTACAAAAATCTCTGAGCATAGTTTACTGGCTTTTTGAAAATCTTGCTTGCTAATTCCAAGTGTAAACCTAATAGTTTGGGGTCGTACCCTAAGCTTTATGAATAATACATTTTAAAGACTCTAGATTTTATCACTTTTCTCTGAAAAATATGATATATATATTTTTTTTTTAGGAGAAACAGTTAACATGGCTAGAATTAAGCTCCCCACTCTTTGCCCCTTCATTTCTCCCTGACATATTAGAAAAAATCTCTTTAATTCTTTTGCTCATGCCTGGTCAACAGAGTCTGGGCATTTTTACATGGAATTTTTAGATCATCTTCTCCGCCCTTACTTTCTATCTACTCTGGACACTTTGAACTTGGTCCTCTTATTTTTGAAACCCACGCGACTAAGGGATAAACCAGTAAGCCTGTGGGTTTTCTATTCAAGTTTAGCTGCCCTGCTTGTCAGGGGTTCTATCTTCAGATTAAAAAAAAACAACAATAAAAAAAAGGGAAGTGCTCTCAGTTTTTTTCTTCCTAGGACTAACTTTTCTCTTTTGTCTTTGTTTCTGATTTCTCTCCAGTGCCTTCAGTAGCTGTGAAGTGTATTTTGTCAAGTTTGTCTGTAAAGAGTTCATTTTAAGTGGGCTCATTTTCATTCCTGGGAGTCTCATTCTGTAAACATTTGATGCAATATTTATTTTTGAAAATATTTTTAAATACAATTTTCTAAAATGCAGACTATTGTTGAATACCATATTACAACAGATGAACAACTTTTGGATTTTCCTGCCAGGCAAAGTTGTTTTTGCAAGCACCCTCAGGGAGACCGTGACATCTTTGTTTAGCAAAGTGGTGTCCAAGAATTGTATGGTGTGCTATTAGAAACACTTGCCATTTGTATCTCCTTATGTCTCAGAATGAGAGTATTCTTTAAACTGTGCAACCAAAGTACAGTACATAGATAGTGGAGATTGGAAACACTTTAACAAATTTCCAGTCTTAACTCCAGTCCTGAATTTTTATATTTACCAAATAACCTTCATGTTTTCACTGGGGGTATCTATTTTAAGTTTAGGAATAAATCTATACAAGTTAGTTACTTTTATTTTTTACTGTTGGCATTCACTTGAAAAAAAGGTTTTGCTACCTGAAAGTTTGAAAACCAATACTTGACATTATCATTACCTGATTGTCTTTTCTTTAGACCAAAGTGTTACACTGCCAAAGCAGAGTGTCCCATACATTAATTTTGTATCCTGCGAAGTTGCACTAACACAGAGGTGTGTCAAAAACTTGAGAAGACTTGCATATTTAATTTGGAGGTGTGGATAACTTGTGGAGGCATCAAGACAGGGACGTAGATGATTAAGAGATTTGCTTTCTAAGTATACTTTTTTTTTTGTTACAGAGCTGATATCTGGACATTTATATGCCAAAATACAGTATCTTTTCTTCTGTGAATATTTGCATATATCACCTTTCTAAATCCCCCAATGCATTCATTCTGTGCACGTGCGATTGGACTAATTAGCTTCAAATACATCACCGTGATTAGTTAGAGGCAGTGGATTGGTAGATGATTTACTATGGAGAAAAATTAAGAAAATATGCCCTTTGAGAGTAATTAAAAAACCTACCAAGTGGTACTTACCATGAAGTGACATTTAAAAGCATTTAATATTCTAGGATGTGTTTCAGCTGTTATGGGCTGAAACCAGCTTAAATAGAAGTCAAGCAATTTGAGAGTATGTATCCGCAGCGTCCTGTAGATCTGCGTGTAACCCAGCAGGTACATAGACACGATGCTACCTTTAATTTAACACCACACGGTATTAAAGCCACCAGACAGTGGCTCGACATGTACCTTCTACCCTTTAGCTAAAATCCTGATAATTGAGTGTGGGTTACACCTTTCCGTTCCTTTGCAATGTGATTCGAATGTTAGAGTTTGAGGACGTGCAAGGCTGACTCTGGCAAAGAGCGGCAGAGCCCTCCCGGGGAGACGGCTCACCACTGAGCCCCTGAGTGGCCATCCTGCCTCCAGCTCCACACTCAGCAGCAGCTCTGGCTCACCCCCACACCCCCTTCCGCCTTGCCAGGTTTCCTTTTGGATGGGCCGCAGCCGTGTGTGGGCTCCAGCCAGCCCTGTGTCCCTCTGTCCCCATTTCTGGGTGGCTCCCTGGCTCACTTCTGTTTGAAGTCGTCCTCCACCTGCACACACCCCCACCTGCCAGGTTCCTTCCTCGAGGTAGCTGTCGGCCTCACATCCCTGGAACTGTCTCCCCCGCAGGCCACCAGCACACCTCGCTCTCCTCCCTCCTCCCCATTCCTTCCCTGAACAAACCCCACAGCATTGGGTGATGCAGAAACCCAAGGAAGTCAGTGGAGGAGTTAGCCTTGCCGCAGCTGTAAAATTGCGTCTGAACTGAGATGCCGAATACTGTCCCCTCCCTGCCTTATCCTCTGAGTCTGAGTTTTCCTCAAGGTGTTCCCATATAACCCCTGTCAGTTATTTGGGATACATGTTTAAAGGAAGACTTCTGGGGCCCACCCCCAACCTTCTGAATCAAACCTTGAATACAGGACTCTGGGGCCATAATGTAGCCAGTAACCTCAAGTGACTGAGGAGACACCATCTGAGCACCTGACCTTGGGGGTCAAGAGGGGCCCAAAGATGCCTTGTGCAGTGATCCAGGCTGTTGGTCACCCGCAGCCCACAGCACCCATGGACCATGGGGCCCAGACACCAGCTATCTGGGCTGGCTGTCACTCTAGTGCCTGATGGTGACAAGCGAGCACCCCTGGCCCCTATAGGGGTGAGCCGAGTAGTGGTCCAGCATATTCATCTTTGCATCCGAGGTTCAGGGATGCAGAATTGCGCCCTTAATTTAGAGCAGCTGTGCCATCATTTGCAAACCAATCTGTTCAACCACCTTCCCACTTGTTTTATATCGATGGTTCTTGGCCACACAAAGCACATAGGAGATTTCAGACTGGACTAGATCATTTAGGAACTCAGCTCTTCCCTAGGGAGAATTTCTGGGACCTGATTTTTGCCTACGCACTGTCCCCATTGACATTACTTAGGGGGCAGACATTTGACTCTTGGCCCGAGTAGGGGAGGTTAGCCTGATTTGCTGTTTTTGCTGCCATGCGGCTTCTTAGGGCAAGAAATATGGGCCAGTGTGAAGCACAGCAAGTGTTCAAGTCAGCCCAGGCTCTCCCAGGGCCTCTCCGTGGGTGCCGTACAAGTCCGTTTGTTTGAGGCTCGGCGCCGGCCTGTTTAGTGGTTCCCTCCTGTCTGGCCAGCTCCTGGCTGCATGGCTGTGGCTCTTGCCACCAGTTAAGATATATAGGGCAATAAATAACGGGCAGGAAGTCTGACCCTCGCCCCCTCTCAGGACCAGCAGCATCAGAGGAGGCATGGAAGAAAGCAAAGACTTACTGATTCTCTTTGGGTCACACATTTTACAAAGGTGCTTTTGTTCGGGCCTGGCAGTGGTCTGTCAGATGAGTAGTGACTGGGAAAGGAAGGTTCATCTCCCTCACATGCGGTCAGTCTGTGGCACTGACCGGTGCAGGTGGGTCCCTAAATGGCTCCCTATGGGGGCTCTCCAGGAGGGTCCTTTCTCTTCGTGAACTGATTTAAACAGCAAGCAGAACCAGCGTGCTTGGGTTGGGTCACGCCTGGTAATCACTCTGGGCTCTGCTAAGGCAAAAGCCGGGCAGGCCCTCCGCTTACTATAGCAGAGACAGGTATCTGCATTCAGATAGGCACAAGGAGCCCTGTGGCTAAGTGGACACCCCACCCCCACATGTCCCGCTGGACTCATTCCCAGCCAGGCATTGAACCAGGGAGCAGGCGGCCTGTCCGTTCTGAGGCTGCTGAGAGAAAAAGATTCTGAAAGTAGGTTAGCACAATGTCTCCCTTTGGGACTGCTGAGGGCAGGAGGTGGGGCTTCCTGTGTTCAGCTCCTCAGTGGATGTTAAGCAGGGAACAGTGAGAGGTCGGTTGGGGGCAGGAAAGCAGGACAGCCCCACCCCTCTGGCTCAAGGCTGGGAGGGCCTTTGCCAGTGAGCTGAAGAAAGTTTAGATGGGGTCACCGGAGGAGGCCCGCGACCCCGTCTGCGTTGGTGGTGCTGAATCTCAGGCTGACCAGCTGTGGGTTGTGTGGATGAAAGTCGTGCATCCCTGGGTTGGATGGTTTGGGTGTGAGCTGTAGGGTTACTCTGGCCAAAGGACCTGGGCGGTGAGAATGGCCCCACACTTGCCCCTCTGTGCCAGGTGTCATGGTAAGACTGTTGCTCCGGCAAAGCAATTCCGTGAAGGTCTCTGAGACCACTTTCATCTGCCCTGGGTTATAGAGCTGAGGCTGGAGGATGTGGTTCTTCTGGTGGGACTGGCTCGTCCCTCTTCAGCAAGGCCCTCACAGCAGGCCTCCGGGGGCCCCGCAGCAGGTCGGCTGTGGTCAGATTGTAGGCCTGTCTGCTCTGTTCCTTGAAGCCGAGCAATTGCTACAGGAACGCGAGGAGCTGAAGCACAGGTCAAGCGTGGCGCTGTCGGTGGCAGCCACAGGGCTAGCCCGAGAGGCCTGCTTATTCCTTAGCTTAGACTAACGCAAGCTGTTAACCTTACAGAGAGTTGTGCTATTACTTCTCCCCCTAACTCCACACCTGTTTTGTCTGCAGCAAATCATCTTCACAGACGGAGAGTGTCTTTGCCAACATTTTTTTTTAGCACAGGTTCACTGCGGGGATTATAACTTAAAGTGGTACAGTTAGTAGCACACAGGATAATGTCTCTTACAAGTCAATAAAGAACAGACTTCAAACCAATGATGGGGTAGTTACATTATTGTTCCAGGCAAGGAAGATGAAGAAAAGTCTGAATGTCGGTGTGTGTACCTTTATGTGAGTTGGTTGTCTGGAGACCTGGCTTAGCCAGAGGAGCAAAGTGGACGTCCCTCGTTGCTGGAGCCGGATCCCACAGAGGAAGGCACTGATGTTGTCAGGCGAGGCAACCTCCCTCTCCAGGCCCACGGATGACTTTCACCACTGCCAGCAAGGGAAGCCTTGCCCAGACCAAACACTCTCAAGAAGGCCTTGCAAACTCTTAGTAGTAAAGTATACGTGTCCCTGATGTCATAGTCGCTTCTCCCCATGTTCACACCGACAGGTACTCAGCTACGCAATTTTGAGGACATCATCATATGTATGTTCATATGAATAAGAAAAGCCTTAATATCCAACTTCAGAACAATTTTATCAAAACAAGTTATAACAATTTCAAATCATAAGCTTTCAAAACTTGGATTTGAAATAAGTCAGTCGAAACCCTCCTCCTTTGCATCAAACTCCGCCCTGGATCTCAGTAGCAGAGGTGAGCGGCAGAGTTGGGGTAGGGGGACATCTGTCCGGATCACTTGCGTTTCCTGGAAGTCCACATGCAGTGGAATCGTCCTGCCATCAAAGACGTCCTGCTTCTACCCCCGGCATTGCAGAGGCAATGCTGGGGTGGGGTTGGATGAGGCGGTGGGGGCGGTGGGGGGTGCAGCTGTCAGGCTCTCTGGGAAGATGGTGCTGGGTGCTCAGCCCAACCCTGTCTGTGGGGGTGATATTGCCCCAAGTGAAACACGTGCAGCTCACAACCTGTGCACAGGCCATCTGTGTTTTGGAGGGCACTGGGCCCATGCTGCGGTGTGGTGGCTGTGTAGGAAGACGGGAAGGGGGATGTTTGGAAGGCAGGCCCCGCGGTGCTGGAGGGGCGAAGGGGCCAGGGAACAGGCAGTTGTGTGGATGAACGGCCTGAGTGGGCCTGGTGAAGGGGTGCAGCTAACAGACCACGGGAGGCACAGCGGCGGGAGGTCTGCCTGGAGGGAGCTCTGGGAGTTGCAAAATCTTGCTTGATGGTCCCCAGCTGCCACACCCAGAGCCAGACAGGTGCCCTGCATGGCAGACAAGATAAGCATGGAGCCGGTCTCCTGCTTTTCCTGGAAATCACCAAGGGTTCCACAGGAAAGAGGGTGTGGGGAAGAATTGGTTGGTCCTGGAGTCCCCTTCGGGGTCGTCTCTGTATGGCTGCTGCAGAGCCAGTCACTCCAGCTCTCCAGGGCTGTGAAAGACCCAGGATTTTTAGACTCAAAACAAACTATTTGGATATCTGCCTTTAAAGGAGTTGAATCAACCCTCCTTACAGCCCCTAGAGAGGACAGGCCAAATCTGAATTCTGTACATAAGGTTCTGGGTGAACTTTACGCTCTGCAAAGAGTGAAAAACAGAAAGCTGTGGTTCCTGTCTTCCTTCTTCCATTCTATCAAGGGCATCCAAAGTGAGGTTTGTTACCTGGGAGCTGGATGGAGGGAGGCCCTGGCTTCTCCCTAAGGCAAGTGTCACTGAAGTGCTAACATACCTCCTTGCAGAGGGTGCGTCTCTGTGCTTCTGTGGGGAAACACCACCCTCTGCTGGCCAGATGATTAAGTGTTTTGCTTATGACCGACTTCCTGGTTCACTCAGCTCATTCACATCTTTGCATCAGTCTTTCTTTCATTAAATATAATTATAAATATATAAAATTCAAGTAAAAGAACAAACTGGCTCGCACTTCATGTGGTGCCCTACTGGGTGTCTGAAGCATGCTTTTATACAATATAATCCTCCTCTCAGAAGTTTCATTAGGTTTCTCCAGCATTGTGCTTCCACTTGAAGACTTTGGAGTGCTTTTCTCTGCTCCCAGAAATAGAGTTCAGAACATGTATACTAGCAGTGTTAGAGGTAAGCACTATTTATTTAAATCAGTCAGGCAGGCAGGGAAATTCTGTTTAAGGTTTTGGGAGATATTTTCTAAATCAATGGTTTTGATTCTAAATATGCCACACTAGAAATCACAGTTGCCCTCGTTCAGTTACACAGCTCCGTCAAGGGCAAGATGGACTGAGAATAGTCGTTGCCAAGCAAAAAATTTTTATAGAAATGTGCCTTTCTCAACTTGTAGTTTTATTTATTTTGTTTGTGTATGTGAATCCCCTCTCTTTCTTGATTTTTTTTAAAATAAATTTTTATTGATATTTATGTCTTTTACATTTTGTATTCCCCTTGGGTAACCCACCACCAATTCACCCATGATCCGTCTCCATGGTCCCTTGTGTTCTTTTCTACT
>PVIJ01000396.1:240814-301896 GCA_004024925.1 Scalopus aquaticus | reverse complement strand
CTGTGAAGGGGAACAGGAAATATATGGAAAGCCCACACGTCCCCCGTCTGCTCACAAGCTGCTGGAAGAAGGAGTAGGAGGTAACTGTCTGTGGTGCCCTCACCTCTGTAGGGGAACACGTAGGGGAAGAGATTCAAATAACCTTGGTCCTTCCATCTTCCCAGCACAGACAGCTCTGATAGAATTGACTTTGTAAGATCAAGAAATGGCTTTAAAGTTATGAAGAGTTTTTTCTTTATCAGTTAATCAGTGTCTGGGATAAAAGATGTAAATAAGCTTCGACCCTCACATCCTCCCCTGTACAGAACTCTGCTTCAGTTCACTTTGTAAAACTCATCACTTTGAAGTAAAGAATCATGCTTCTCTTTTATCATTAACTAAGAATGTTAGAAAGCAACCTATTTTAGAAAATGTTAGGAATTAACTAGATTTCTTTTTTTCTGGAGTACAATGATGTATTCTTTCTGTGCAAGTGACTTACCCATGTTAACTGAGACCAAACTGAGAACGTGGGTCTTCAAACTTGGGAAGGGGATGAGTCACCCAGAAAAATTCACTGACTGCTCCCCTGGCCTGGGTCCTCAGTTTGTCTCTGAAGAGCCTCCTTAATAAACCTCTCTCCTGAGCTTGACATTCACTTCAGAGCAGGGATTATTTCCGTCAACACCGCATGCTCCCCCTCGAGGACCCAGATCTGAGCCGCTGGTGCCGCGGACCCGTGTGGAGTCAGTGAGTTTCTGTGGGGAGGGAGCTCAGAACAGTGCCTGTCCCAGAGCAGCTGCTGTCACTGACAATGAAGGGCCCAGATCATGCAAATCCGCCAGCAGCCTGAGCAGGAGGTCAGGATGAGCCCAAAGGGGAGGGCAAAGGACCCCAGTCCCTGGGATTTGAAAAAAATGGGAGACTTTAAAAGCTCTTGCACACTAGCTGTCAGACTCCAGTCACTAGAACAGAGTCTCTGGGTTTAAAGAGAAGGTGGCAGATGGGGGTGTTGAGCCCCTTATCTCTTAAGAGGGAATTGAGCCTACACGCTGTAGATGGAGGGTTTGCCTGACTTGCTCTTGGTTGGCATTTTCCTACCTGGTCAGAAAGAGTGAGAATCCCACTCCCTCTCTAATGAAGCCATGCCTGTTTTAGGACGGGGTTAAGGTGTTATTGACACTAAGAATTGACTCAGATCAAACAACGAGCTGATATACATGGAGGCTGGGCTTTATGCTGTACTCAAGGACTTGCTGAGCATGCGGTGATCCTGCTCTGAGAACCTCGCATCCTCTAGTGCCATGCTTCTGCCTGTGGGAACACCAATCCCAGAGAAATACTGAAGAAATATCATTACCAAATGGGATGGTACAGATGACCAGTGAGAACCAGAGTCAGACGCCTGATGAAGCTGCCATCTTGCCTGGTCTTCCCCATCAGAACCAATGACCTGAGTGTTCACAACGCGTTTGCACGTCGGTCTAGCAAGGGCCAACCAGGAGCGGCTTCAGAAATCCAGAGAAAAAATAGAAATGTTCTTCCACCATCACAGTCATGTGATGTTATGACCTTAGTCATCTATGTGAAGGTGACTGGGATTTGTGAGGCTTGAAAGAGGTCTTTCATTTCTTCTTTTAACTTCTGTATTTTCACTCACTGTGTAGTCCTGAGTTATTAAGTAAATACTATCAGCAGAGAGATGACTAAGAATTGTCCTCGTTAAATTTAAATGAAGGGCCAAGTGCAATTTGAAGCAGATGAAGAAATGAAGATTTCCATAGTGAGAGGCCATCAGTCGGTGAAAGGAGTGTTTGGAAAGAACGTCTTAGCTGCAGGTGGAGGCTGAGACCCAGTAGGAGCGAAGGGGGCATTCTGGGGGTGCAGACGAGGAGAGTCTGGGGAAACAAACCTACTTTCGGAATGACTGTGGGCACTCAGACCACCAGCGGGGCTGCCAGGCGGCAAGTACTCGGGGCCCCAGCGGGCGAGCGATGCTAATGACCAGAATGGGTGGGAGAGATGTAGCCACGCAGACCCACCACCTGGAGCCGCTGGAGCTGCCCTTGGGTAGCAAGGCCGGGCCACCGACTGAGGTTCGCAACAAGAATTTGAAGAGAGAATGTGTGTGTATAACTGGAGCACACAGGAGCACTCTGGCTTAAGTGTTGTTTGCAAAGAAGTTGAATTACGGCTGGAAGCATAGCATGAAGCCCAGGGGCCCCGGGCCCTGACCCAGGTAACAGGGAGTGGCAGCCAGGTCTGATCCCTCCTGCTTGGTGCCTGGTAAATAGGCGGGGTGTGCAGGGGACAGGCTGCAGGGAGTAGGGGTGGGGGGAGGACATCGGCACTAACCGTGATGCAGAGAGGGGATTAGTTAACTGCAGAAAAGTTATGCGCTGATCCCCTCACTCCATCTGCCTGATTACTGTGTTCTTTCGGGACTTATATGAGACACCAAAACTTAGAGGAAGATTAGACAGTGTTCAAAAGCTGTGATTTGTGCACCCATTTCTGTCATTGGCACAGGTTTAGACAGACCGATGACTCTCTCCAAGAACAGTTCCAGCATCTAGAAGATGATTCCAGCAGTGCTCATTGTGCTTCCCCGAGCCATGGCGCCACCAGGAACACAGAGGTGCGGAAGGCCTAGTCCTGCCTGGAAAGGGCTAGGTCCATCCATCAGGAAAGAGCAGGAGAAAAGGGAAAGGATGAGACGTGAGCAGAAGGATGGGCTGCGGGCTCCAGGCCTCCCACACAGGATCTCAGTTAACCGGCTTAGCAGGTGGTGAGGCCTGAAGGCTCAGAGAGCGGTTAACTCCTCCGTGTGAGGTCATGACGTTGGTGGCTGCGCTGAACCCAGCTCTGACTCCAAAGCCCATGACCTTCCTGACGCCCCTCACCGCTCAGGGGGAGAGCTGGCAAGCACCTCACGATCAGCACATGTGTGAAGCCCAGCATTAGGGAGCACAAGGAGGAGGCAGGAGACCTCTCCTCTGGGATTTTACAAAGCTGACCTATGGAGAAAGATGTAAAGGGGCACTTAGGAAAATCAGAAGGTCTGATTTGTGTGTAAGTGCATGTTTTAGACTGCAGCAGAATCGGAAGGTGTGAAATTGTGGAGGTGAACTTCTCACCCTGTAACTGTTTCCACTGAGGTGGACGGGGCAGAGCCAACCGCGAGCACAGGCTCTTTCTCAGGAGGTGAGAGGGTGGCTTTAGTGAGACGGGATGAAAGTCAATAGTGTTTGCAGACAGCCACCTTCACTCTCTGAGGACATCGGCACTGTCCATGTTTAACACATCATCACAGTGTCAAATTAAGATATAGCTAAGATCTCTCCAAATCTTTTCTGTTCCGGTCTCTACTCAAACCGCCTTGCCAGAGGTCTTCCCTGGCCACCTCCCAGAGTAGCATTCCCCTCTCCCCCCAAAAAAGGTGAAAAAAAAAGAAAGAAAATCAATAGTGTTATCACTCTGGAGCGGGGAACTGGCTGCGCAAGCACAAGATGTCAGCAACCAGACAAAGCAAAGCGGCCTTGACCTGGGGCCACCGATATTGGTCCCAGTGATGGCCAAGCAATTAGCTCCTGGAACTGCCTCCCATCCATTTTGCCTTTTTTCTCCAAATATGGACTTTCAGGGCCACCACAAGCCATTGTTCTCTGAGGGCTGGTTACATCCAGTCAGTTCACTCCACCCCCAGCTCTTATCACCCAGGGATCAGCAGCAGCTAGCCTGGGACACCCATGACCTTGGGCAGGATGATGTAATGGCAAACCACAACATTTTGACACGAGACTTAAGTTCTAGTGTCGAGATCTAGTCTTAGAATAGCCGTTGTTCAACTGTTCACTTGGTGACGTTGGGCAAGTCAACTTTCCTCTTTTGACTTCAGTTTCCTTGTCTTTAAAATGAAGGGGTTAGGCTAAAAATGCCGTTTTTCTGGTTCAGTTCAGTAGGTACATGTGTGTATGTGAGTGTGTGATCAGAACTAATAACCATTCACCCTCATCCCCCATGGCGTTATCATTTCTCTTCCAGCCCTTAGCTCTTCCTCATTTTTCTCCCTGCTTCCTGCCTTTGGCATAGGGTTAAAAGCTGAGACCATCTGAGCGTCTTTCAAGAACCTCCATTCAATAGGAGTGTACTTGGCACAAATTATGTTGCAAGGAACCTGGGATACAAAATGAACTAAAAGTGTGTCAACTCCACTGAGCAAGGAGGTGCCGCCATATTTGTCAGCGTGCTTCTTAGTGTGTCTGTGAGCATGGTTCTGGATGAGTTTAAATTTTGAATCCACAGACTGAGGAATGCAGATTGCCCTCCCCTGGGTGGGGTGCCTGTTTCCCACTACTTTCTCAGGCAGCCCTCAGCTTCATGGTCATCGTAGTTTTCACCTCTTCTTGATATTGAAAAAAGCATTTTCTGTCTCCTTCTAGTTTCTCACTGGATCTTAAGCTCAGAGAGAGTTAGTAAGTAATGTTAGTAAGTTAGTTAGTAAGTAATGTCCTTGGCACCCAGAGGAGCTCCTAACCCTAATACTCTCAGGTCTGTCTCCTGCATGGATTCCTGAACCCATACTTTACTCCCTGGAATCATGAACACCTTATTTTTCTCAGTGTCTTGTCAAAGAGACCTTGTCATATGTTTCATTATTTTTTCCCCTTTTCACATTGATGACACTGGGTTTTGCCATATAGCCTTTTTGACATCTTTTTTGACATTCACATTTATCCTCCAGGTGTCACTTTGATAGCATGATTAGAAAAATGTCTGCATCAGAATTATAAGAGTATCCACCTAAATTTTCTTCTAGTGTGTTTGTGTGTTTGATTTACGTTTAAATATTGAATCTAACCTGAATTGACTTTGGAATAAGACCCATGCTAAGAATCCAATTTAAATTTTATTCAAATGGCTAGCCAGTTGTCCCAACACCATTTATTGTAATTTTTTTCATTTGTCTATTGATTTGAAATGACACCGTAGTCGTATGCTAAATTCCTCTATATGCTGTATCTTTTCCAGAACCACTTTCAGTTCCATTTATCTGTCTGTTAGTTCTTCCCAGAACTATGTTTCAATTACTGTAGCATCCTCGCAGTGCAGCTTCTCATCTAGTAAGACAGATGAGAAGCTCTCACTATTTTTTTTAATTTTATTTTTCCCCTCAAATTAACTGAATTATTTTGTTAATGTTTTTAAAATGTGCTAGTGGATTATATTGGAGTTGCCTTAATGGGATTACTTTTAGCCTTACTCATCTAAGCATTTGCTGTCTAAGGATTGTTCTTTTTTTTTTTTTTTTTGTATCCTGTATGACACAATTTCTTTTTTCAACTTCATTTTCTTCTTTCACTGGATGGTCATTAAATCACCCTTAAAATCTTCCCCTCCATTGTTCTGTTCCCATGTTTCCTGTGGTATGCTTCGAAAGTGACTCTTTGTTCCCATCCGTTAAAATCTGGGCTTCGTCAGATGCCATGAGAGTCACAATGTTCTGAAGGACTTGAGAGATTTCCTGCTTAAACAAGGACTGGATCCTTCCATGACTGTCAAGAGGAGTTTGCCAGGTCCCAGCCCATCAGGTTCAGCATAATCCACAGCAGCCATGTGTGAAGCTTGATTCGTTTGTCTCCTGAGTTTGCTAGGTAAGACATCCATCTGAACTCAGCCTCCGTATGCACCGGAGGCTAGATCCAGGCCAGAGGGGTTGACTGGCAACCACCTGCCCCGAAGACATTTCAGTGTCACTGCAGTTTGGGGACAAACAAAAGTAAGTACGAGGTGCTTCTGTGGGCGAGGGCTCTAGACTTGGATTGCCTCACTTCCATTCCAGCTCCCTCATTTACCAGCTAATGTCCTGTGCTTTCCCCCTGTGCCCCTCAGTCAGGCATCATCTGTCAAAGCGGAAACAATAATTGTCCTTTCTGTGTGGTTTGTGAGGAGGATTAAATGTGATCTTCCCTCTAAGTTCTTAGAGCAGCGTCTCACTCAATACTTGATAATGATCTCTTAAATGATTCTCACTCAGTTATTCTGCTGGACTGAGAGGTCCCTAAGATCAAGGAGGGCCTTTCTGCAGTGTGCAGAGTTCCCAGCATGTAACACTCAAGTGCATTTATTTTTTCTTGAGCAGGACAAATGAGTGAAAGAGCCCTCACCTGGCTTTCTCTTCCCAGATTCTCTCCATAGCTGCTTTCCTCACAGACTCCCAAATGGACCAAGAGGACTATGAAGAGGAGGGGGTTTATTTCCAGTGGGAACTGAGGAGAGGAGGGGGTAGTGAGCTATACTTCCAAGGATTACGCCTGCGCTAAGGTCCTTGTAAACTTTGGGAGCTGGAAATCAGTTCTAGGAAGAAGTAGATGATGTAGCTGATACAAGCTAACATTTATTGGGTGTTTAGTGTGTGTGGGAAAATGCGTGAGTGTTTTACATGCACTCTTCATTTTACTTTCATAACGATTCTCTGAAGTGAAGGCAGCTGTCACCCTCACCTCCAGTTTACAAACAAGGAGGCTGAGATGGAAGACTATCAAGCACCTCGCTCCAGGGCATGCACCCAGTAGTGGGTGTGCTACAGGCGCCTGGTTGGTTCCGAGTCTGTGGGTTTAACCTCTGTAAGGTAAATGAGGTGATGAGGTTTTTCCGCCCTCCTGCCATCACCATCTATAATGGACCCCTGCGGTCCCACACACATGCCTGATGGCGGCACCTGGCGTGGGGTGTGGTTGTGCGTGAGTGGGAGCACCTGGGCCTGGAGGCTGAGGCTATAAGAGCAGAGAACAGAGCCCGGCAGCAGGGACAGTGCAGCGGGGAGCAGCAGAGAGCCCAGAGAGAGTGAAGCTTCGCCAGGGGCTGGGAGGCCTGCCAGCCCCCTGGCCCCCTGGGCCCCCGGCCTGTCCTGCACCTGGTTGCCTCACTACAGGTGCTGTAGAAAATAATTAAAAGCCTGAAAAAAAAAAGCCACCGAGAGCTCCAGGACTCCTTTACCTGTCTGCCTGGATCACAGAGAACCTGCTCTGTGCCTTGCTGGCGCTACAACCTCCCTATAACACTACCTCGCTGAAGGAGCCTCTGGAATCTCCGATGCCTGCTGCAAAAGAACTGCTCCCGACGGCTGAGTTTTGATCTCAGTCCCCAAATCACCCAGGCAGTGCCTTTGTGCCTGTAAAGCACCCAGCAGGGCGGGGCAGCTGGGCCACCCTCACCAGCCCACAGGTGATGCTGTCGACCTGGACACTTTACCCAAAGCAGCGGGACATCTCCCTGGTGCAGTGGTTTCCCACGCAGAGCACCCCAGCTTGGTGAAATCCCTGCAGTCTGGTCTCGGTGCCAGCGTCCAGGTGAGGTTTGTTAAGGTTGCTCCGGCGGGAAGTGTCCTCAGAATATAGTGCAGAGGGGACGCAGGGCCTGGTGGGGAGCTCTCAGGGCAGAGAGGGATGGTCTTCCCCAGCTGCAGGCCTGTGAGGAGGAGATGAGGGCACTTCATTTGGAAACGGAAATAAAACAAGAAAACTTACAGGTTTATGTATTCAAGATAAGGATTTTCAAGAATTTGCTATAAATTCTAACATGAAATTGATAATTTCCTGTTCCCTGTTGCTGTAAAAATTCAGGTTTGAAGGAGGTATTACTCAATATTGGGAAAAGATCTTAAAGACATCCTTTTAATAAAGATATAAAACCTTTCATAAAGAAACTGATGCAGCACTAACGCTTTCTACGAGAACTGCATAGATATTTAAAAGTCGAGATTTGATGAGCAGAAACTGTTGGTGTCTGGAGTGGAAGCAGCGAGTGCCCAGGTCTAAATCAAAAAGCAAGATTTGGCAGCTGTGATGGGCAACAATCAAAACTTATCACTTGCAATTTTTTCAGATCCATAGAAAATTGAAAACTTTGGTATTTCTTTCAGGAACACTGGTCCCTTTGTTGTAGAGGAACCAGAGCATGCCATTTAGTTACCAATTATAAAAAAAGTTTTCAGGCAAAATTCAAAAGTGTCATTAACCTGAATAAAAGTTAAAACCAAGAGAACCAGGGTCTTGCTGGGTAATATGAACTGTGGGAGGTGCTGGCCTGAGCTGTGTTTCCTTTTTCTGTTTCATGTCTGGGTTGTTTTAGAGATGCCCATTTTTTTGCTCAGTATGAGCTGAGACAACCTTCTACTGAAAATTGCGGCACATCCTTGCGGAGTCTGAGGTACTTTGGCTTGAGCACTTAGTGACAGGAGATGACTGTTGATGCAGAACACTAAAGAAATGACTAGATCACATCCTCTTCAGCACCCACGGGGTTGGGCACATCCTTCACAGCGACAGAAGTTAGTTTTTAAAAAAGATTTATTTTATTTATTTATGCATACAAGAGCTGGGGTGTAGGCCAGAGGTGTGGGGGTTGAGAGGATTCACCCGAGACAGAGTGGGGAGCAGGACAGGCGGATCTACTGAAATACACTGCTGAGGGGAGCAGCAGATGACACAGGCGAGGTCTGCTGTGCCATGTGGGTCAGCTCCCTGACTGAGGATCGAACTTGTGCTGCAGTGGCTGCAGATAGCTTCATAGTGCTGAGACGTAACCCCTGTGCCACCAGGGAGGCCCAGGAAGTTAGTTTTGTAAGTGGAGTAAGTTTTGGGGAAATGTACTGATGTTGTGAGATGATGTTTTATATTCTAAGATTGTTCTACTGGATACAGAGAATGAAGCCATACTTCCTGGGAGTGTGGGGGAAATGCACTGATATTGTGAAATGATGTTTGCTATTCCAAGATTGTTCTACTGGGTACAGAGAATGAAGCCACACTTCCTGAGGGGGGGGCAAATATGAAAGCAGCAAAGGGAGCTCACCTGTTGGAGATTCCACATGAGGTGGACAATTTTCCTTTCAGGGTTAAGGGGTCCCCATATAGGCGTTATGAGCTCTGAGGCACAGGTATAGTTGATGACCTTGCACAAAGCTGAATCTGGTCCAACCACTCAGCACTTACCTTATTTTTAAGAAAGATACGTGGACTGAGTGCTACACTCCAGACACAGGACTATAACAGTGAAAAAGCTAACATAGTTCCTGTCCTCAGAGAGATTACAGGCTACAGGAAGAGAGAAACAAGTAAATATATATATATATATATATATATATATATATAAAACATATATATAACTTTATATATATATATATAGCATGCGTGTGTATATATATATAGTATATTGAGAATAATGCTATGAATATTTTTGTCTTTGTGAACATACAATGTCCCTTTAAAAACATACTTTCAGTTCTTCTGGGTTACAACCAATTTTTTTTTAATATCAAAAGTAAAAATGCACCCATGAATCTGAATAAGACAACAATGAGCAGGAATATAAAAAGGACAGAGAGGGTTCATGAGACATATGTCAAGGTGAAGTTTGACCTAGATTGAAGCAGGGGAGCCAGGGAGAGCATTTCGGGAGGCTGGAGGAGCAGGGTGGGGCTCAAGTTTGAAGTGCTTGAGAAATTACCTGTGGGGATTGGTCCAGAGGCCCTCGGGAGGTTAAGGTTAGAGGTTTCCTGGGACCTGGGCCTGGGGCTCTGGGAGAAGCGAGATCTGCTGACAATGGCAAACAGCACTTCGTCAGGCTGTTTGCATCTTTTTATCACTGGAAAATTATTACAACCTTTTAAAAGTGGACCTCAGGACACATTTAAAAAATGTGTGAGTATTTCACATGTCCTTTGTATTAAAGACTTTTTCTTTCAAGGGACATGCCAGGTTTAGGGACTTTAAAATTAGAAGCTGGGTTATTAGCATTGTCCATTTTAGCGATTCTTGCAGGAAGACATGGAATTGCACATTACATTTATTTCACTTAAGACATTTCTTGAAAATTAATTTCCTGGATCAGATATACTCATTTGCATTTGTCTTTTAAAAAGCTGATAAAAGTATCTTTCATTATATAAAAAATGGGCCTTATCTTTCACTATATAAAAAATGGAACTTATCTTAGTTCTGCCAAGGCGAGCATTAGGGAAATGCTTGTTGGTGGACTGAAGTGGAGTGACAGGAGGGGACAGCTTCTGTGGGAGCAGAGGTGACGACCAGAGGGTGGCAGTGACAAAGGGACTCGGGGGAGTGAAGGTGTGATGTGGCTTGGTGAGGAGGCTGGCGCAGGAGTATCCTGAGGACTCTGCCGTGCTGCCCTGCAACCTGCTTGTTACGTGTCCCGGATGAGGAAGCAGCAAGTTAGTGCTCGTGCATGTAGCTCCCCTTTCTGGGTTGGTTCCTGTAGATTTGGTTGAAATTAACTCTCCGTGTGCTCAGCTGAGTGTGGCGTTTTCCATAGTCCAGAATGGGTAGAAGTTACGCCTGATGAAAAATTAGTCATTTGCTTATTGTATGATGCGTTTCAAGACTCTTGGCATAGTCATGAAAAAATTCCTGTATTCTAAGTAGAAGAGATCATTTCTGGGTCTTTGCTACCAGTCAATAGACTTTCAGACCTACATGTTTTAAGAAAAACTGGTCTGTAGTCTTAAAATGATAACGAATGATAACTGAATTATAACAAAGTATGAAACCCCTTTGTCTTGGCCACCAAGAAAGTCGGAGTCAAATTCTGTGACCAGGTGCAGAAATCAGCTCCTCGTAGGTACAGCTGCTTCCTCCGTTTCCTTCAAGCATCGGGTCTGACTTTTTACTAACTATCCTTATGTACACACATTGCAAAACTTCCAAGTAAAAAGAGACCAAGTTCCAATAGCAAATGAATGCTATCTGTACTGAAAGGTGCGGCTCCTGCAGTCATTGCACAGTGCCGTGCTGTCCCTACAGGTGCAGCTTCTCGCCTTTGACTGGAGCAGGAAATCTTAGCTGAGCTCAAAATGTCATCAGTGTGGAAATGCATTAAAGATTCTAACAAAGACTGAGAAAGAATGTTACTAAAATATCTCAACACTGGCAAAGGCCATTATTGATGGGAGAGCATGACTCTGTTAGAACCGTCAATTACGATGGTGAATTTATGGCTATCACAACCACATGTTTACTTTTATGGGGACCAGTTTGAATTTCTGCCTTTTGGGGTGTGTGTGTGTGTGTATGTGTATGTATGTGCGTGTGCATGCACACTGTAAGTGTGCACACATATTCAGTATATCTTGCTATCAACTAGCTACTGGGAAAAGCTTGTCATGATAAGAGAATGACACTCTGAAAGCAGCAGCCACAATTTGACTCTGTGTGGCCTTGCCCAGGGAAAGGAACTTACCAGCCAATATTGGTAAAATAAAATCATCAGACACTGTGAATAGGAAATGTTGTGGTAGCTTTATAAAGAAAATACAACCAATACTTAAAACGTTTTATGAGTATCTCCCTGCAAGTCTCCCCTTCTGTTTTTCTGTTTTTCTTACCATGACTGATAAAATTCCTGTCTTTCCTGACACTGTTTATTAGACCACGTATCATATATGATTAAAATTGCCTTCGATTGGTGAAAATATAGTATGTTATTAATCCTGATAAGTTTACATAAGAGGATGCATGAAATGTTTTTCATGCTACAAATGATTTGAATGTATATAGGAAAGTCAAATATTTTGTTTACCCAGTTAACTTAGTACTGGGGTCCACAGAGGAGAGGGGGAAGGTGAATTATTGCACCAATGAAGCCTGGTCGGGTCTTGTCAGGTCAGAGGAGTAAAAGGTCTCAGTTATTCATCAGTGTTGCATATAGCATAGAACATGAAGTTACATGCCTATAACAAGGAATTTTATACTATCTCCATGTAGCAATTGCTCATGTAAGCAAAGGTTGCCTCTGTAAATGCGAAAGCTTTCACATTTCTTTCCATTTCTGGTATAGCTTCTAAAGTGCATTGCACACTCCCTTTTCTTCTTAAATGTTTGAAGACATTTGTGACATTTAAAAAAGGCGTTATCCTTATCTTAGGTAGATGCTGATGTCACTTTTCTGGGGGAGCGGCCAGTGGACATAGCAGCAATTCACCCTCTTGTGGATGAAACTGTTGCGCGTGTTGATAGAAAGTGCAGTCATTTGCCACTTCACGTCAGGCATCTGCCCATCCCCTAAAGGGGGCGTGTGGCCCCTGAGCGCTCCACTTGTTTCCTAACTCAGTCTTTGCAGGTACTGTTCATTCTGTCCGAATTTTCCTTCTTTCCTCTTAGCTTCTTCCCTTTGTGCAATTCCACATATGCTTCAAGATCAATAACATTTTCTTCAAGATCAAATTACATTTTCTTCCACCCTCTACGTCCACCGTGGCCATCATCTTGACCTTCGCTGCCCGGCATCCCCGCCATCACTCTGCCACTTGCGGCAGCCACGTCGGCAGGGTCTCCTGCGTCTCCTTTGAATCCCAAGCATCCCCTGGCACAGATCATGGTCCAAAGTCTCTGTTCCTTAAGTGTATTTGTATGAGATCCTTGTATAACCACTGCTCAGAGGACCCGCTTCCTCCTAGTTAGACGCAATCAACATAAATTATACGTGGCTCCCACGATAGAGTCCTTTCCCCTTGAATGTTATAATAAAAGTAAAACAATTCTAACACGTCTGATTTTTGAGCTGGAGCTAACTTCCCATTTCTAGGGAAATCACGCGGCTCCCAAAGGAGCCCAGCACACGCCTAGGGAACTCCTGGCTCTTGGACCCGGCTGGAGAGGAGCGCGCTAAAGATCCGCGCGCTCGGTGTCGCGGCCTCGCGTCCCAGGTGCACCAGGGCTGCGGAGGGAGGAATCACGTAAGGCACGCAGAAGTGGCAGGATGGCAGAGAGGGGGGAGGGGAAGTTCAATCGGCTCCCCCTCTTATTTGATGTAAATGCAGGAAAGAAGAAAGCAGGTAAAAGATGAAAAGATCGTCTCTCAAACTCCTGTGCCCCTGGCCCCCTCGCCCTCCGTGTGCGAGGCCAAGCACGTAGCACATGCACGTACAGGAATGTTTAATATGTGTCGGTCTGCTGGATTTCCACATTATTCCACACATTTCTCTCAAAGGACTTATCCCAGTGAAAATGAGATTCTAATAAAGGGGCTCTGTATAGAATATTGTGGAACATTCAGACACTCTGCCTCCGCAGTGATGCTGGACTCTGACACAATCCTATTTGAAAGTATGATGTTTAGATATAAATGTAATTTGCCAGAGCAAATAATTTCTCCCTAGGATCAATCAAACACATGCATTTTATTAAGTTGCCCTTTGGCAGGACTGGGTTTTTTCTTCTTTTGTGCTTTTTAGGTGATCCCTGTTCATTTGCTTGGATTACTTTTTGTTTGGAGCACAGTTGCCTTGTGTTCCAAAGGTGCATTGTTCTGAAACTAGCGATCTGTTGTTTCGCTGGGTCCAGCACAGCTCCTGGCTGCCTGCCCTTTGATGCTTGAAAATCTCCATGAAGCAGCAGCTTTCACGAATTTCACCCAGAAGCTGCTGTTGAAGCCTGTCTTCCTCATTTGGACAGAGGGAGCGAAGTGGCCACCAGGGTGATTTTCGATTTTTGCCACCTCCTTTTCTGACCACCAGCCAAGATCAGACATTTCTTGGCTGTGGAGCCATTGCTTGCCTTGTTGTTAGACTAAAGCAGTGCAGTGAAGTCTGACCTTTGAATAGCTCGGTGGTCCTTGTAGATGTTATCTTAATGGGCCCTCACAGCCCGAGTTTAGAGAGGCGCATGGCAGCCAAATGTCTCCTGGCCAGCAAAGGTCTAGGGACCCCTCCTGCACCTATCCTGGCCCTGAGATGGAAGGACCCACCCAAACCCAGTAGGGGATACAGAGGGACAATGAAGAGAAGAGGTGACTTGGACATTTTTGCTTAAGAGCTTTGGTAGGTCCCTAGTAAGTTTCGACACAGCAATGCAGATGTGACGAGTACACTGAACTACCCCACTCAGGACCCAGCAACCTGAATTTTAGTTCTTCCCTGTGTGTGATCTGGTCTCTCACCATCTGCACGTCCCTTCACCTCTGGGTCTCTGTTTTCTTAGCTGGGAGTGAGGACGCTGGAGGACTGGGAAGTGCACGACATAACTGTCTGGCTCCCATCTTGGCAGCATGTGTGAAGTGATGCGTTGACAGAAAGCCCCTGCCGCTCACATCCACCTGAAACAGGAAGGTGGTTGAAGGCAGCTGGCGTTCTTAGTGTTGCTACTTGGAAGAGGAGGGTGGCGGGGAGTTCTTGTGGACAGGAGCCCAACCTGGGGAGAATCTCCCAGGGACAATCAAGACTGTCAGGGATTGGTCTCTGACCATCTTTTCAAACAGGAATAATAACCACTGAACATGAGCAGAGCTGAGGTCAGTTGGGAGTCTCCTCACCCTCAGTCACCTCTGCCTCAGAGTTTTGTCGTGGGCAGAACGCTGCGTTGCAGCTGTGCATAGTATTAAGGGCACTTTGTTTTCATTCATTCATTCATTCATTCATTCATTCATTCATTCATTCATGTATGGTACCTGTGTGGAAACAGTCTCACTGAATGTTGATATTCTCTGGATTAAAGTTCTCCCCCTTCCCCATCACCCCTGATAGCCTCTGAATTCTTTCTCCCTGTCCCCTCCCTCTTAATGTCAGAAACGTCACTTCATTTATTAGCCTCTACTAGGTTTCGTAAATATTGTGCTTTCATTATATAAATGTCCAGGGCTGGACTTTGGCATTCTGACTGGCTGTACTGCACGGCATTCCCTCGAGCTCCTTCCATTTTGCTATAAATGGCAACATCTTTCTGGATAACCGAACAGTTTTCCATGGTGTGGATAGACCACATTTTCTTGACCCTATCCTCTATCTATCAGTGGGCACTTGGGTTGCTTCCAGGTCCTGGTTATTGTAAGTAGAGCCCATTGTTCTTCAAAGCAAAACTTAAGCCTAAAGTCACTCTGCTAGATGACTGGGAAGAGTTGTTCTCTTCACTGAGTTGCCTGCCTCCCACAGAGCCATGGAGTAGAAACCCACTTACTAGGAGTCCAGGTGACCGACTTGCCGGTGATCACCAACTGACTCCCAGAAATCCCCTCCTCACACCCGAGCTTGAGGGTTCTCTGTTCCCAGCTGCTCTGCTCTCCCTGGAAGCGGAGTCCCTGGCTGCTCCTGGCTTACACTATTTTTAAAGTTGTTACTATTTTGGATGGGATGTTGGTATTTTCTTAGAAAGTGACCATTTTTTTGGCAGTGTACATAATTTCTTTCCTTAAATGTCCTTACATTGCAGCCAGGATCCAGAACTTTCATGGTATAACTTGTTCCTGAGACTGACAGAGAAAATCAGTGGGAGAAGCCAGACGAGCTTCTCCACTGCTGCCCTCCCTCCGCCCTTCAGAAGTGGGTTCTTGTGTCTTTTCTAGTCTATGCCCTGCAGCAAGTATTTATTCTGGGTGTTTCGTCTGCTTTCCCATCACACACAAACACATATGAGCTCGTGGCAAGTTCTTGAGACAGGACAGATAAATTGTGACCATTTTACAAATGAAGACATTGAGCCTTTATGTGCTGAGTGATTTTAAAACTGGGGCCTCTGAAAGCTGCCCAGTGTGACTGTGGACATGAAACCTAGCTCCCTGCCCCAGTTTCCTCATTTGTAAATGAGAATGATAGTAGTACCTCTCTTGTATGTAAAATGTCCTTGACAAACAGAGCATAGCACCTATTAAGCACTTATTAATAGTTAACATTTCAATATTGCATGAGTCAAACTTTTTTCCCTATTTGAATGTCTTTTCTTAAATTTTATTTTATTATATTTTATTGCATCTTGTTATCTATTAAAAATTTGATGTTTTATTTTGAATTATAATGGATTTATATGAATTCAAAATTCAAATGATCAAAATATGTATTTTGCAATTGTCCTTTTCACTCCTGTTTCTTATCTAGCCCAGTCCACTTCTATCCTTAAAGCAGCAACAGCTGCTACTGATTTCTTTTTGTGGATTTACCCATAGATTTTCTTTGCATATACAGAGAAACACAAATTTTAACATGAATAGTAACTTACTTCATATGTCATTCTGTTTTTATTTTCTTTCTTAATATTAATCTCTAAGTTATTTTCATATCTATATGCATAGAGTTTTCTCATATATTTCTTTTTTAAAAATTGAATTTTATAACTGCATTATATTCCCTTGTATGAATAAGCTAACATGTAATTAGTATCCTAATTGTGGACAAGTAGTTTATTTTCAATCATTTCCCTTTATAATGATGGAATAAATGATTTTGTACATATGTCATTTTTCAGGACTATAGGATGAATCAGTGTCATTCCTCAAAGAGAATGTTTTAGTAGATACCATTAAACAAATTTCCTTCCTTAGGATTATACTAATTTAAACTCTGGCCAACAAAGAATGAGAGTGTATGAGTGACTGTCTCACCTTTGTGTCACCCACACAAGGATAATTACTATTTTAAACTGACTTTGGGAAATGGATATATATTTTTTAAATATATTTTTTTATTGTTATTTATATCTTTTACATTTTGTATTCCCCTTGGGTAACCCACCACCAATTCACCTGTGATCCATCTCCATGGTCTCTTGTGTCCTTTTCTACTCCATTTTGTGCCCTTATCCTCCCCTCCCTCCTATCCCCCCAAGAGTCTCTCTCCTATTTGGTTTCCCTATAGTCCTGTTATAAGTGAGACCATTCGATATTTTTCTCTTTCTTTCTGGCTTGTTTCGCCGAGTATGATCCCCTCTAATTCCATCCATGTCGCTGCAAATTGCATGTGTTTGTTTATCTTTTTTGAATGCTGAATAGTATTCAATTGTGTGTATGTACCACATCTTCTTGATCCAGTCATCTATTTTTGGACATCTGGGTTGCTTCCATACCTTTGCTATTGTGAACAGTGCCCCAATGAACATACAGGTGCATGTATCCTTTCGGATTAGTGTTTTTGTGTCCGTAGATTCCCAAAAGTGGGATTGCTGGGTCGTATGGAAGCTCCATGTTTAGCAGTTTGAGGATTCACCATACAGCTTTCCATAGTGGTTGGACCAATTCATGTTCCCACCAGCAGTGTAGAAGAGTTCCTTTTTCTCCACATGGGAAATGGATATATTTTTTGATGATAAGTTTTCTTAAAAAACATGGTTGGAATAGTCACATGTTTTCATTTTTGATTAGGACATGTTTTATTTATTTTTCTTAAGATTTATTTTTATTTATTTATGCATATAAGAAATGGGGTATAGGCCGAAGGTGCAGGGGGGCGGGGTGTGTGAGAGGATTCACCAGAGACAGAGTGGGGAGCAGAACAGGTGAATCTACTGAAATATACTGCTGAGGGGAACAATGGGCGAGACAGGAGAGGTCTTCTGTGCCATGTGGGTCAGCTCCCTGGTTGGGCATCAAACTCAGGCCGCAGTGGTGATTGCATGATAGTGCAGAACAGATACTTAACCTCTGCACCACCAGGGAGGCCCCAGGCCATGTTTTAAAGTGCTTTACATATAGCCTGTGCACAAATCTTATGACATTTACCTCCTGAAATGTTGTCACTTGTAGTTGTTAGTATAAGTGGGATCTCCTATTATGTTCCCCAATTTATTGTTTGCATGTGTGAAAGTCATTGGTTTTCTCATATTAAATTTGTTCTCCATAACCTCACTGAATTATCTCATGTATATAATGCTTTTTCAGTTTTGTTTTGTTTTTAAGTGGACAACCACTGCTGCAAATACTGATGATTCTGTTTTTATCTTCTCATTTTTCACACCTCTCTTGTCTACTTCCCCTGGCAAGTAATTTATTACCATGTTAAAGAATGGTAGTAAAAATGGAATCCCTTTTATTCCTGGCATTCAGGGAATAATATTTTCCCATCAAGTTCATGGGATTCTTTCATGATCCTTTTGTAAATCTTTATTGGCTCCTGCAGTTACAGAGGCTAAGTCTCAAGATCTGCAAGTTGGAGACCCAGGAAAGACCGTGGTATTAATTCAGGCCAAACCTGAAGGCTTGAGAGCCAGGGCAGCCAACAATATAAATGAAGTCAGTCCACATATATGAACTTCTTCTCACGTGTGCACCCCTATACACTAAGTGTCTTTTCCATTCCCATCTCAAATGACTTTTCTGAATTTAATAACATGATTCAAATATTTTGTCAACATCTCAAATGATCATTTGACTTTTCTTTTTAATCTAGGGGTATAAGAAATTTTCTTAAGTTATTTCCTAATAAATATCTACATTCTCCTGGAATTATTTAAATTCCTGGTGTAAATTCCACTTGGTTAAAGTGTATAATCCATGTATATAATCCATATTTTGGATTATATAATAAAATACATATAAAGTGTATAATCCATATTTTGTGGTTGTTGCTATTATTTTATATAGGACTTTTCCATTGAAGTAAATGTCAGTCATATATTTTTTGTGTATTTTTTTGTTATTAATGTATGTTTAATTCTTATGTGAATTTAGAAAGTTTCAAATTTATTTTAATTTTGTTTTCATGGAGAAAGTCTTTTATAATGCTTGTATTTTCTTTGGTTTCTGTACATATTTCCCACATACTAATATGCATATATATACACGTATATATGCATACACACATACACACACAAACATATATATATATGTATATTTTTAGCTATACAAATTCTTGACTAGGCAGTCTAGCACTTATCTAGTTGTTGGTTTTGCTCTTTGGTTTTTTAAAAAATATATTTTATTCTAAGATTCAGCTTCTGGATCTATATCTTGGTCTTAATTGTTTTTCTGATTATTTTTTAATGCACTCATTTCTGCCTTAGTTTTTACTAACTCTGCCTTCTATTTCTCCCCACCCCCTTCTTGATTGGATACTTAGCTCATTTATTTTCATTTTTTCTGGCTTCCTGTATTTGAAGTTATCAATTTAAAGGAATTTAAGGGCATAAATGTACATACTTTGAAGGCATAACATGTAATAAAACCAACAGGTGTCTCTTCCCTGCCCTTTCTCCGTGGTGTCTTCCACGCTCCCTTCCACAGTGTTGGACACATCATGCATTGTCCATCATTATTTGATCCAATACATGCAAAGTAAACAGATCCACAGCAGAGAAAGTGCCCCGATCCTTGCCCTTCCACCCTGCAAGACAAGTTTGGTTGCATCATATTTCTTAGTATGCTCATAGGTTTTTGCTTCAGAGAAGTTTGAGAGGGCTTTCGCCAAAACCATCCTCTTACTAGCCAAGACTCCTGAAGATATGGCTGCTTGATTTCTCAACAGAAAAATATTCTGATAAACTGTTTTGAGTTGGCACCAGTGCTTCCAGAGTCTTTGCCCAAGGGCACAGGGTTTAGGTCCATCTGCAAATCTGCGTAATAACAACAGCTTGTGTTTACCCAGGACTAATTTTTTTTTAATTAAAAAATACCTTATCATTTGAAAATGTTAGCCATCATTTGAGACTTTGGCATATACAGGACTGTTTTTGGAAGAGGCTGGTGTTCCTTAGACTATGCCTTTTACCTCCTTACCCTCCCAGAGAGGCAGCAGGAAGAACTCCAGGACACAGGGCAGAATGGAAACCAAAGTCTCTCACCGAGTGTTTTTATCTCCTGTCTGTGACTGGGACACCCAAGTTGTGTGTGGTCTATCATCTTCTCTACATTGACCTTTGTCATTATAAATTAAATAAATATACATATCATATTATATATATTATATATTTATATACATAATATATAGTCAGTTTTGAAGCATAATCAGCATAAAATTCACCAATTTTCAGTGCACAATTTAATGAGATTTGACAACTGTGTAAGTTATACCAGGAGTGAGGAAATAACCATGAGAATCCATATCCATTATCCCTAAAACATTTTCCATCATCCCAAAGATCTATTGTGCCCCTGTGATGTCAATATAATCGCCCATATCCCCACAGTTAAATTGAAATATCTCCCTCCTATCACTACAGTTTAGCTTTTTTAGAATTTTATATAAAAGGAATCCTATAGTATATAATCCTTTGTGTCTGATTTCTTTTACTTGGCATGTGTTTTTAAAAAACCATCCATGTTGCTGTATCTATTAATACTTGGGTACTTTCTAATGAATAAGAAATATCTAAGAAATATCCCATTGTATAGATATACCAGCATGTCAATATTCACCCACTAATGACTTTGATGAATATTTGAATTTTTCACAGTTCTGGGTATTATAAATAGAGCTACCAGATACATTCATAAAAGAATTTTTTTCTTATATGAAAGTCTTCTTAAAGATTTTCATTAATCTTGGACAGAAGTCTAGCAATAGAATTGTGGGTCCTATGATATATGTCTATTTAGCTTTATGAAAAATAAATTGTTTTTCAAAGTGGCTGTACCGTTGTTGTATTTCTAAAAGCAGAGAACATTCTAGTTCTTCCACATCTTCACCAACACTCAATTTTATTCTTTCTAATGGGAGTGTGGTGGTGTGAATTTAATTATGAATTTAATTTGTATTTCATTAATAAATGATGATGATGGTGTGTGCTTTGAGAAATAATATTTTAATTAGATATATGTCTGGCAAATATCTTTCTTAGTCTGTAAGTTGCCTCTTCATTTTATTATTTTTCAAAGGCATATCTTATTTAAGAAATCTTTGGCCAACCTAAGTACACAAAGATTTTTTCCTCTTTTTTCATTCTAGAAATTTTAGCTTTTTAATTTTGGATTTAAGGCCATGACCCATTCTTAGTTAATTTTTTTATGCCATCGAAGGGTCAAAGATCATTTTTATATGTGGATATTCATTTGTATAAAGGTTACCCATTTTCACTTTTGTTGAAAATCAATCATCATATGTTTTAAATTCTCTGTGATTATACAGGTGATTTTATCATTGCAACAAGGCAGATTTTCTTCCTTATTTTTAACATGTATGCTCTTATTTATTTCTTCTTGCCTTCTTAAATTGGCTCATACCTCCACTACATAGTTGAACGGAAATTATGAGACCAGACTTTTTTGACTGATTCAGAACTTTCAAGGAAACAGTCAGTTTTTCATCACTAAAAGGATTTGTGCTATGGATGATCTTTAGGGCTATTTGGGGCAAGGTGTTGGTGAGGATCCTAAACTAGCCTGCAGGGAGAGAGCACATGGCATAAAAATATCTCTTGCACCTATAAGGAAGAATTCTTTCATGTTCCTCTTACCAGCAACTTAATGACAATTTTGCCCTTATACCTCCCATGAGCTGAAACTTGGGAAAGCTAGCTCTATTACCCCCAAGATCACTGGTAATTCAGTGATGGAAGAAGGGACATATTACAGACCTGACATTTCAGGGTCTTAAACTTTGAGACTGGGTTGAGTGATTATGACTGAGCCTGCCGGTCTGTGTGGGAAGTTCCTCTCTAGATCAATCCACACCACTTCCTTTGAGAACTTTAAGTCCACTTATTCTCCTTCACCCCTGCCCTGCATCCAAGGCCTTACCTTAATACATTACCTGTCCTGGCCATTGTGTAGACAGCTGGTTTCGAGGCTTTTTCATGCTCCAGTCTTGTGATTTCTATTTAAAAACCTTGAAACAGGTGCTGAGGCTGAAATCTTTGTCCCAGAGCGTTCTCTTTCTTTCTCTTCTTTTTCATTCTCTGGCTACCTTGTCACCCAAAGCTTCCTTGCTAGAACCAAGATTGCCCTATATGCCTACCTTCTGAAGCTGAAACAGTTCGGCAGAGGTCGCTAACAAAGAGGAGTTCACAGCAAAGTGGATTGGCCCCACACAATCTAAAGGGAGGCCTGCGTGCTGTCTGTGGGGATCTCTAAGGTTAACGAGGCCATTTGAATGCCCAGAGGGAAGGTCTTCCAGCTCAGTAGAGAACAGACCTCTTGTTGGACTTCAGCAGCCTCTTAGTCCTCTGTTATTGTGAGCTTCCCACCAGGCAGAGCATAGTTATTTAGGGAGCAGGAGTCAGGGGCTGGCTTAGAGGAACAGCAGCTGCTAAATGACAGTTATTATTCGTCAGGCATCCTGAAGGTGGTATCTTGGTATTTAGCGTCTCCTTGTCTGAATAAACTGAAACTGAGAAATGGGGGTATCATGCCATATGTCTGATCTTGCATAATCCCTTTTAGGATCTTATTCAGTGCACAATGCTCAGTGGATTATGATGGGAGTTGATCTACTCACTGGGCCTCATAAGCTTGAAACCCTGGATCTTCAAACGTTTGCTCTGCTATCAAGGCAAACAGAGATAAGAGAAAGTTGATGAAAATATCACAATTCTATTTCAATTAGTAAGTCAGTCTGGTCAACAGGAAAGATGCCTACAGATTTTAATTGGTCTCAGGGGAGGAGAACAGAATGTTCTAAGATGTCCTTGCTCACCCTGATATTACATTATCTGGGCCACCGGGCAGCTGCAATCTCTCCCCTAGGGCTTGGGATGTCTGCCTAGAAATAAACCTCAAATTCAGAGTTAATCTTCTTACCACCATGTTGCTTCAAAACAGATATTCTTTAGTGAAGTCACTTTACAGATACAAAGTCTGTCCCATTTCTAAATAGGTCATTCTTATTCCTAGAATACTAACTCCAGAGAATATAAATGTTGGGGGAGGGGCAATTCTAGCCCAGAAGAGTCCTTAGAAATAGCTTTGGAGAAATTTAGGTCTGTGTTCTTACGCAAATTTCACTCATAATTCCAGAAACTTAGTCCTTTGGTGCTCTGTTGCTTGGCCTCCTCACTCACTTGATGGGGTCGGCTGCATTCTGGTCAAAAAGAGTTTGAATTTGAAATCAGCAACTCTATGGCACCAACCCTGCTGTGGTCTGGAGTATAAAACGGTTTCACGGTCATATTTGAGGCGCTTCTCTGCTACCTACCTCTTCAACTTGTGAAAGCCACCTTCTGTATTTGGCGGGATAAATTGGGTTTTGCTGTGGTAGTAAACACCCGACTCCAAAAAGCCTATTTCTCATTTTCAGAACAGTCTAAGAGAGGTCAGTCAGCTTTCTTTGGTGAATGGCTTTACTCAGAAATGAAAAATTCAGACTGTTTTTACCTTGCAATGCTGCCACCTCAGAGTTCTTTGATTCCAGTCTCAGTGGCAGGGAGAATACACGGAGGGCTCACCCCTCTTTACTGCCTCAGGCAGCAATAGCCAAGCTCACCTCACTCACACTCCTGCCCGCGAGCCAGGGTAAGCCACATGACGCTATCCTAAGGGTGCTGGGAAACAGGGGCAGCTTGTGCAATATTTGGGGAGTACTAGAATTTATGCCATGTATTCCATGAGTAGTATTTGTCCTGTTAAGTTCAACCCAGGAGAGGATTCAAAAATGCAGAAAAATTCATTCAACAAACTAGCCAGGTACCACAAACGAGAGTTATAATAATGAATAAGACCCAGAAATTGGGCCACCCTGGTGGCGCGGCGGTTAAGCGCTGTGCTGTGGAGCTGTAGGCAGCGGCAATGAGAGTTTGCCGCCTGGCCGGGGAGATTCCCACATGGCGCGGCAGACCTCTCCTGCCTCCCCCACTGCTCCCTTCAGCAGTATATTTCTGTCGATATGCCTGTTCTGCTCCCCACTCTCTCTGGTGAACCTCTCACCGCCCCACACCTCTGGCCTGTACCCATGTATGCATAAGTAAATAAATCTTTAAAAAAAAAAGACCCAGAAATTCATAATTGAGAGATAGATAATAAAGAATAAATTGCTGGGCAGGTTTTTTTTTATCTTTGCTTGGAGGTTTAAATGAAGTGTGTGGAGACAGGCAGGACTTGTCAGCTCTCAAGTATCGGATAAGGAGTATCAGAGAAGACTCTGCAGAGGAACAGGCCAGATAGTTTTTATGTTCTCATAGGAGGACAGAGTTTCCCAGGTGGTGATGTTGGGGCAAGTAGATTCAATCACAGAGAAAAAGGAACATATGTCTGGATTGCCTTTCTTTTGAGTCAAAGTTAACATGGGAAGCTCCTTCAGCCCATGGGTTAGGTTTGTGTTTCCTAAAAAAAAAAAAGAAAAATGAGTAAGCAAATGTTGAAGCCTCCACTGCACAGTAGCCCCAATGCATTGGGCAAAATGAAAAGAAAGAGGAAGAAGCTGGATAAAAGACATAACTGAGCAGAGGGGAGGGTCCATAGTGGAGTAGAGGCAGTAAAGAGGGGTGAGCCCTATGTGTGTTCTCCCTGCCTCTGGGGTCCCTGCCCTAGGAGGGCAGTTTGGCAGCGCCTACTCTTTACCCGAGTCTCACTTCCAGGGATCTGGTCTAACATGTTTGCGCTTGTAAATACAAGCGAGGTGATAGCATGAGTATTGAAATGGAAAAGGTGAGGGAAACCTTAGTGATTGAGGAATATCCAAATTCAAGACATGTTGGAACGATGAATTACTATACATCTATTAAAAGTGAGATACATATAACAATCTGTGCTGCTTTTTTAAAGTGTGTGTATCATCCCTCCAACAGGCAGGGGAAGAACAAACCACAGTATTTACCAGGGTCAGCCTGTGCACATTCAGTCCCCCAAATTGGTGAGATCTTAAGCCAGTTATTTTTTCCCATTGCTTACAAAGCACCTTCATCCTGGCCTTATAATGGCTGATCTCTCTATGTAACTGCACTGTGCTATTTGTGAAAACTGCCTTTTTCCCAACTTCTGGGTCTTTTCTTGACACACCAGTTATGTTTATTTTTTAATGTGGTGAGCCCTTCTTCTAGAAAACTTGTTCTCTGTCATGGTTTCACATTGGATTCACATAGGGAGTCATCAGAATCACTCATCTGTGGGCTCTGCCTCCAGAGATCCCGATTTACTTGGTCTGGGCTGAAGACAGGACATCAAGATTTTTAAAGATTCCAAGAAATTCTAATACACAACCATGATTGAGCATGACTGTTTTAAACTTCACAATCAAGAACCTTCTCTGCAAATAAATGGCTTTTGTGTCCTAAATACTTTTGTCTCCAAATCTTCTCTTTACTCCTCCCTCTAATTATTTAAAGGTATCGTGTGTTATTTTATAATTACAGAAAAGAAAGAAATATAATCCCTATTATGAACCTGACTTTGAAAAGTTTAGATTTTCTCATCACTGTGAGGTGGTCAAAAAGTAAAGCAGAAACTCCACGGATCAACTTACAATGTTCAGGCACGAGGAGGGTGATGATTTCACCAACCTTGACCCTCCCTAGTTGGCAGCACTGATTCAAGTCTTCACCCTCCCAGCCTGGACCTGCAGGGAAGCTGAGGCGGGAGCTGGCCATGACTGAGACTTCCTGCTAACCTGCTCCCGGAAGTTGGGAAAGGAGAAAAACGCAGTGGAAGTAACCGCTGATTGAGAGTGATGGAGCCCGGGCTTCATCTTGCGCATCCACTCTCAGCTGTGCGACAGTCTCCTTAACTCTGGCCTCCAGTGTCCTCCCCTGCCCGCTCCGGCTCTCTCGGTCTGTCCCTAAGCAGTAGCCATCAGCCACGCTGCCCACTGACACCTTGAAATGTGTCCAGTGAGACTGAGGCAGTGAGACTGAGGAACAGAGTTTTAAATCAAATTTGATTTACATTCAAGTGACTTCAGGTTAAGATTTAGAGAGTTTCCCACCCGCCCCGAGATCACTGCATGACGGGAGAGAGATGTACTTGATCACACGGCCTTACACGGAACGTGAGCTCGGGGCTTTGAGACTGGTTGAGGGCCGCCATGTCCAAAGCGACATCCAAAGCCTCCGCAGGGCGCTGGCCATGCAGCTGCCTTTCTTCATACTTGCATTCCGGCCCGAGCGACATCATCACGCACCAAGGCCCCCCGCTTTTCCAGGGCTGTCCCTCCTCATGGTGCGCTGCCCACCTTTCCCTCAACTGGTTTCTATCCATCCTTCAAGGCAGCTGAGGGTGCCCGAGAGAGGTCCTCTGACCTTTCCCCCTATCGCCCTTCCACTCCCTGAGGCATCCGGGGCTCCAGGACTGGCAGACAGGGACAGCGCATGCGGTGCGGTCAGTCTGCAAAAGGGGAGAGAGATCCCCGGTGCTCTGGGGACCCAGAGATGCGGCCACCAGATGAGAGGCACATGCAAGAAGCAGATGTGGGGCCAGGACAATGTGAGGAAAAACACCTGCTGGGAGGAGATGCCTGGTGAAGAAGAGGCATCAGATCGCGTGGCAGATAGGCCACGGACGCAGAGCAGTGCCTGCTCCTAGCCAGCCACTCCCCCAGCCCAGCCCTGAGAGGGGCATTCACACACCCTCAGAGTTGACCGCCCAGTAGAAATACCTGCGAGATACTTTGCAAGTGATTAAATGCTGGAGAAATAAAGAACCATTGTTGTTATTGTAAACTTCCAGAAACAGTGACAAGAGTAACATAAGGACAGCATCCCTGAGATAAGGAGGAGACCAGCACATGGAAATTGGCCAATTAAACTACAGATGTTGTTTCTGAAAACGAGTAAGAGATGGGATGTGAAATGAAGGCTTTCCCTTTGCTATCAAAACCTCTTTTGAAATGAACTTAGATGTTGGATTTGTTGGCAACGGACGAGACTGTGCGACTCCTTTTCCTTTGGGTATTTAAGATGAAAACAACTGAACAACAAGTGTTGAGTAAGCATCCGCCCAAGCTCATCCTCGCCCTGGCTGCCGTGGGAGGTCAGAGCCCAGGAGGAAGCGAGTGCTGAGGGGGAGCGCGTCGGGGAGATGAGTGTCACTCGCAGTGATGGAAATATCAGAGAGCAGATAGCGGCAGCGCTAGAAACTGGAGAGACAAAACATAGCCAGGAGCTAGAGTCTTGTCCTTGTCCTGGAAATCAGGTCCCCATTGACCAAGCTATATCCCGCTTTTCCTCAGGGTTAAGTCACTGACAGCCCCAGATGTGGCAAAAACAGAACAAAGTTGGGGGTGAAATCAGTGAGCTGGAATGAGTGGAAATCTGAGGTGAAAGCATTATCATCTGGTGGCTGAGTAGGATCTTCCCACGGGTTCTGGACTCCGGGCCCCACCTGTCACCCCACTTCCAGGATACACTCCCAGCTCATTCTGAGTTTCTGAGCCACTGACCTGGGCTGTACTCACCCCTCCTTGGTGCTTCCCAGGTAAGAGCAGTTCCTGTGCTCTCCCAACCGTAGATGGGGCTGATGGACACTCCCACCCCCCAGCCCTGGCCTCACATTCCCTTTTCAGGGAGAGGGAAGCTGAGCTGAGTCACCTCAGTGATAAAGGCTATAGTCACTCCAGGGAGTTGTCCCCAGCTGCCCCAGCTGGAGGGCAACCAAGTGAGTAACTCTGCCGGTGTCACATGGACCCGGAATGGAGCTGGCCAATGGCGTGCCAAGTCCACGCAATGGAGGAGGCTGCGCTCAGCACACATGCACCCTGATGTCTCCTGGTGGGGACCGGCGGTCTGTGTGGGGCCTTGTGGGCTTAACAGTTGAACTCGCAGGAGGGAAAGCTCTATGACCCAGTGGTCAGCCCACTGATGCTGGCACGATCAGAGAGCTCCCGGAGAAGAAAGTTCTTGGAGAAATGCTGTCCCACCTGCCCCTTTCCGTACATTTTCTTGTCCTCATCAACACAACTCCTGCGGCTGACACAGAAATCCCAGCAGCTCTTTCACCCAGGGCAGAGAGGGGAAGGAAAAACAATCTTAAGATGCAGGATGGTGCAAAGTCTAAAAGCCACCGTCAGAATCTGAGTCAGGCACTCAGGAGACACAAAAACTCTTCCCCTTGGGAGTGTCCACACTGACTCAAGTTTGAGGACCAGATACCACTCTGTGCTTTGTGCCTGTTGCCCCAAGGGTATTTTATTTCAGTCCCTCACATTATCATTGGCAAAGTTTGGATATTTACTTTGTACTTTAGAATGTCTTTCAACTTGGTCTTCCGTGACATTAGTGTGGGTCTGAACTGTGTACTTGGATCTCCTAAATTCTTACATCTTCTTTCTCCCTCCTTCCCTCACCTTTACTCACCCTCATCCTCCTCCTTTTTTGTCTCTCCCTCTCCTCTTTTCCACCCAAGATTGACATCTGCTCCCTTCACACTCCATTAAAGCCATTATTTGGGGGAGGGGTGGCGGCGCAGATTGTTCTTCCTCTCTGTCTGCAACCATTCTGTGCACTTACTGTTTTTTTTTAAATCTGCTTGGATCTTCCCATGGGTTCTGGACTGAAGTGCCGTAAATGGCAGCCCTCCAGCATTTTGTAGAAGATGCAGAGGTTCTCTACCCCAGGGACTTGTTTTGTAGCAACATTCAGACTCCAGCTCACAATACCTATTCTGATATCTGGTGTTAACTGTAAAAGCCATTTCTCTCCAGCCTCCAACAGTGGCTTCTGAATCTGGGAACAGCGATTAGTTACAGTAATGCGATGGTTGGTGTGTGTGCTCCAACTTCCTAAACGCTTTTCTTCTTTTGTTTCTTCAAGCAATATTTTACAGCATTTTTTATGAACAAGATACTCTTTTCTGAATAATAGCCTGGGGATATTGGGCAATGTGGAGAAAATTCTGTATATTTTATAACTGTAAATCTTAAGAATGGGCCACATACCAGCTCCAGAAACTCTGAAACCCTACAATTCAAGAAAAATGCCTTAGAATTGTCCTGCTCTCTCCAAAAAGTTCTTTGTTTGAGAGTGCACTTTTTGAAAAATAATTTTAAAAGTATTGCTTACAAAATTTGAGATCTAGTCAACTAAGCAAATTCACAATATGAAGTTAAAGCAAGAAAACAAGCTTCTTTTTCTGTTCATTTGACATGAGGAGTGATAAGGCCAGGTATTGTAAACTTGGTCCCCACTAAAATATATTCAAAGTATGCTTACAATGTGTCCCTAAAGTTCGTGGCAGAATAGAACAATCCGTGGTTCCACTTTAGTTTGCTTTTCTGGGGAAGAAAAAGGAAGAAAGGATATAAGAATCCATATTAACCTAAGGAGATGTCTGTAAATACCTCTGCCTACCATTACTGCCTCACTCCACCCTACCCCAAAATCCCCAAAATATATTCCAACGCATTGCATTTCAATCTCGACCTTTCTAAGTCAATACTGCCTGAGACTTTTAATTATGAATAGAAATATCTTTTAAAACTTTATTCAACTCACAACATTTCCTAAATGAGGTTTTTTTTATAATGACATCAAAATATCTTTTTCTGTGTAAATCCTGAACTTTGAAGAAATAAAATCCTCAACTTGAGACAACATAACAGAGTAGGTGGAGGGGCATTTGAATCTCATAGATCTGGGTATGGGGCCCAGGTGTGTAATTTGTTAGCTGTCTCACACTGGTGAGTATGCTAAGTCTCTTCCTGTGTCAAATGGATATAATGATAACAATTTCATCACTCCTAGTAAGGATTTAGTTAAACAAGGGAACATCTGTAAAGCTCTTAACCCAATGCCTGACAATAACTGTCAGATATTGTTATGATGAAGGTAGAATGAAGTACAAGGAATGGTGAAATATTGTTTTCACCATTAAGACACCTCTCATCTAGCTTAAGAGTCAAAATGAACATTCACAAAATGTGACGAAAGAGAAGATAGTATTGAGGCTAATTCTAAATTATTTGATTTGATCTATGTGGGTGGTGAGATTGGTCTATAGGATTTGGGCATCTAGGCCATCTCTTGGAGATATTAAACATAAAATTAAATTAATTACAATTTATTACAAAGTAAATCAGTTAATTAAATTTATTATAAAGTACACGTTAAAGACAAAATTGCATCATGTATTTTTCAATCCCATTCAAATGTTTCCAAATGTTTGGACAAGTGGAAAGAGGACCATTCTCTGGGGGAATTTGTGTGCTCAGAGACCATAGTGGTTATGTGTTGAGGGACTTTGCAGGTCAATGAACTGGAAGAAGGCTTGAGAGCTTTTAGATGGACCTGACCTTCATGTTATGTTGTTATCACAGCTCCTAAGACTGGGCCACAGGCAAGAACTAGAACTGCCAGTCAGGCAAACCCATACTGGAGCTCACATTCCTAAAGCCAGTATCTCTTTGCTAAGTGAGGTTTTGCTGGGTGAGGGTTCAGGGAATACATTCATTGAATGTTTTTGCAACCACAATGTCACCCTCTAATAATTTTAGAGTAAACAAAACCTCCATGAGTGGCAGCTATAAAATACTGTAGACAGGGTCGAGACCATGGAGAGGCTCTTGGAGAGCCTGTGTGTACTCACAGGCTAAGAGGCGGCGTGGGAGGCCCTTGTGTGACAGGAGGTCACTGCCTCGAGGCATGGCAGGACAGGATGGCGTGACCACTGCACGGTCAGGCTTTGACTTTGGATTTTTCATCAAGGGCTGCAGCTGCGTGCCATCCAGGCCCTCACCCTCAAATTCTCTGGCTCCCAATCAGCACATAGATAGTCAACATTATCTCTAGGGAGAAATTTATAACCAGAGACTTCAGGGGTTAGAGAGGACCTTAGAGATTATCCAAGGACATTTGTGATGCTTGAGTCCTGTCTGCTTCATCTTCCCAAGCAGTTGATTAGCTACTGGGTAAGGATGTCTGCTGATGGAGGATCTTCTCCCCCAGGACCATTCTGTAAACATTCTTCCCTCTCCAGATTGGGAAGTCCTTGAGGAGTAACCTTTGTAGTCACAACACCAGGACAGAATTTAGCACATAGTAAGTGCTTATTGAATGATAATAATAGTAGCTAGCAGATATTGCATGCTGAACATATGCCAGACCCTCTGCTAACCACTTTCCCTGAATGGATTCATTTAATCACCAAAATAGCCCTTTGTGCTAAGTATTCTTTATATCACTAGTATACAGAATAAAAACTGAGGAGCAGAGAAGTTACGTAAGCTGACAAGGCTGCATAGCTCTAAGGTTGCATAGCTCGTTAATGACCATGTAGAGGTCCCATGCAAGTGTGTAGCTGTGGGCTTGAACTCCTTATTACTATTTTGTATAATGGAATAAATGAATGAGTAAGTGAATCAATGAGAAATAAGGAGATCTGTCACTTCTACATTGATCTTAAATCTACCCTTGTGGCTACTCGAGGCCTCTTCCCTATGACATGAGTGATGCTGTAACAGCCTCAAGTTGCCTTTGCCGCTTCTCACCTTTATTTGACACTATGCTTTCCTTGTATGTTTCTTGCTAGATACTGATTTTGCCAGACACTTCTACAAAAACAATAACTATTTATTCCTTATACTAATCCAGTAGATACTTCATCCCTCTCATCTTCACCAAGGAACCTCTTCTAGCTGGCTCTGCAACTTGAGCTAGAAATGACAAGGGCTGCAGGAGAGGGGCAGTTAGGGTGCAGAGGGGCTTCAGGACAGACAGAGCATCCTGACGAGGGATAGAAAAGCCCTTCTCTGCTCCCCTCCTCACCGTCCTGGGCTTTCTGTTGCCTGGTGATGTGGGTGGGGTCCTTCCTTGGCTCAGAGGGCAGCAGAGTCCAGTTCTGGGTCCTGGACAAAGGCTCTTTTCTTGTTGTGCTACCAGTAGGTTATCTGGGTGGGACTCAAGGTTGTTTATCAATGGTTCATTCCAGAATTATCTGGTATTTCAATTGCAATGTAGAGGTGCTTGGAATCCTAAATCAAAAGTGGATTTCCTCGGGAGACACTCTTCCAGAGAGCTGGTGATCCAGGTCTCTTCAGAAGAGGAAGAGGCACCTGTGGCACCTCAGGCAGCTGGTCGTAGAAGCCCTGGTGTGCAGTGAGGAATGACAGCTCACCGCTGTTCGGGCAGATGAGACCATGGCGTTGGAGCCTGACTGAATCTGTGTGGTCATCATGCAGACCGTCATCTGCAGGGACAGAGTTGTGATGCAGGTTTAAGTGGTGTGGGTGTTACGTCAGGCCATGACGTGGGACAGAGGTGTCCTCAGTCAATACACAAGTAGAAAGATCTGCTCTCTGTGCTCTTCTGACACCTTGATTTTGTTGATTCTCCAAGTTTAACAAATCCAAACCACAACCACGACCCAAGTGCACAAGCAAACTGTTATCTCAATCCTAAGGAAATGAAATGCAAATGGCTCTGTGTGCAAACATTGACCAGATGTGTGAAGAGCTTGTTTTAGAAGGGCGTAGTGACTCACCAAGCAATAATGCCTGGGTTCTGCTGTTTTAAATTACCTTTTGATGGTTCAAAGACTCCATGTGTTGTTCGAGTGGCAAGACCACATTGGAATGTTGGAATCCATGTTCTTGGTCAGATGTTCAGATGGACCCCTTCTATCCCTACAGACCACCACTCTGGGGTTCCAGGACTGAGAGCAGGGCTGCTCATTTTTTTCTTTCTAGTTTCCCTCATGTCCAGCCCTCCTGCCAAGAGGGACCCCAGCCCCATCGCCCTACTTCCAGGCTGACTGTCCTAACAGGGCTCTTGCTTTCCATCTCATTGTCACTTCTCATGTGTCCTTCCATCTTGCTTTCCATTTTCTTCCCTTTCTCCTTTGTAATGGCCCAAACCCTGTACCGTGTCAGAAAAGTCACTGAAGTTTTAAAAAATGAGGAAGATGGAGTCTCTGCACCCCAAAGGTCTACAGAGGAGTGGGGGAAGAAGCCTGTGTAATGGACAGAATGTTTTTGTCCACCGCCGCCATTTTCATGTTATAACCTAACCCCCAAGGGGATGGTCTTAGCAGATGGGGCCTTTAAGAGTGACTAGGTCACCAGCATCTTTTCTTGCCTCCTTCCTTGGGAACGCTTGCTTGTCTTCCTAAGACTCAACTCAAATACCAACTGCCCCAGGGAGCCCTCCGTGACCATCTGCATAAGGCTGGTTGACCACTCCCTTTGGATTTTCCACCTGAGCCTTGTATACATTTCTTTTTGTTTTGTTTTTAATGAGTTATAATGATATATAACATTATGTTAGTTGAAGGTGTAAACATAAAGATTGAATGTCTTTATATATTGCAAAAAGATCACCACAATAAATGTCATTAGTACTCGTCACCATACATTGTTACTTAATATCTTCACTAGAATTTACAGCATTGAGATTGCACTTAATGGTTTACAAGTTGTCATAGTCTATTTGGATTGCTAACAAAAATACCACAGAATGGATGATTTGTAACCAGTACTTTTTAATTTTTTATATTTTGGAAGGCTAGGAGGCCCAAGATAAAGGCCCTGGAAGGTTTATTGTTTGGTAAGGGCATGCTTGCTGGTTCATAGATGACCATTCTTGACTGTAATCTCACATACCCCATGGGATTGATACGAAAAGCAGAATCAGCAGCACTCAGGAGTGGCTGGAATCAATACATGAAGGAGAGAAAAGGTTGACCTGAAGGTGTCTAGACAATGACATCCACTCAGCCACAGGCAACACGAAAAACAGAGGAGGAGCAGATTAAAGGAAGTAAGACTTGATGGATCAAATCTGAGGGCCCCAGGGGATGCCAAGGAAGACTTGCCTGGCAGGCAGTTGGCAGTGTGGACAGCACACTTTACAGCACTGGCTGTGATTTTCCCTATCCTTCCTCATTTAAATCTCACAACAGTTCCTGTAGGTTAGAGTGACTTTTTCTCACTTTGTGTTTGAGGCATCCTGGTGAACTCTGACTACCAGCCCCAACTGGGAGGCAAGATGGAAGCATTTATACTGCACTCAATGGCTGACTTTTTGCATAGTCTACTTGGATTGCTATGGTCTATTAAAAACATCTCATGGCTTAAGTGAGATCTCCAGTGGAATTCGTAAAGAAGGAGAAGTGGAAAGAGCCACAGACACAGTGAGGGGGCCAGTGGACTGTGGTGCTTAAGTCGTGGGTGTAATGTGTCACAGCTGAAGAGCTGTGAATCTTTGCCTCTAAATCATATACCATGTTATAAACCAACATTACCACAATAAAAAAATGATAGAATTTAAAAATAAAAAGGCCAAAGAAATGCCAGCATTTAAGAGCTAGTTAGGGAAAGGAAATCTACGAAGATGATTGGAAGGAAAACCAAGAATGGACTTGTCACACAAGCCAGCAAGACTGAATAGTGCCAACATGATGAAAAAATGTCCACTTTGGAGAAATCGTATGATGTGAATGCGGATTGTTCATTCCCTTTGCTCCTATTGCTTTCAAAGTTCTTAGAACACCAGTCAAGGTCACCTAGTGATTGATGTCAGGTATATTGCCCAAAAGTATTCCCAACTCCTTCCTTGATTTTTGTTTATATATTTTTATTGTTATTTATATCTTTTACATTTTGTATTCCCCCTGGGTAACCCACCACCAATTCACCTGTGATCCATCTCCATGGTCCCTTGTGTTCATTTCTACTCCATTTTGTGCCCTTATCTTCCCCCTCCCCCCCACCCCCCAAGTGTCTCTCCTATTTGGTTTCCCTATAGTCCTGTTATAAGTGAAGCCATTCAATATTTTTCTCTTTCTTTCTGGCTTGTTTTGCCGAGGATGATCCCCTCTAATTCCATCCATGTCGCTGCAAATTGCATGTGTTTATCTTCTTTCCATGATGAATAGTACTCCATTGTGTATATGTACCACATCTTCTGGATCCAATCATCTATTTTTGGACATCTGGGTTGTTTCCATACCTTTGCTATTGTGAACAGTGCCGCAATGAACATACGGGTGCATGTATCCTTTTGGATTAGTGTTTTTGTGTCCTTTGGGTAGATTCCCAAAAGTGGGATTGCTGGGTCATATAGAAGCTCCATGTTTAGTAGTTTCCTTGATTTTTTTTCAATAGCACCTGACTCTTGGAGCCTTTATGTACCCTCCAATTCAGATCAAACTTCCACCTTTATTTAGAGTCCACTCAAGGGTTAGCTCCACCTCCAAGTCACCCATGACTGTGGCTTTAGGATTCAGTCGTCTTGTCAGGAATGGCCATTACACAAAGAACAACCAGGACCTTTATTGTCAATGGTAGTTCAGCCGCCCCAGAAGGCAGAAGAGCATAAAGGAGTTCAGCCTTTTACCTTCAATGACCTGGTTAAGAAAATCCTACTGCCAGTATTCAATTTGAGGGGGACACTTTAGAATATAGGCTGTGCTTTTCCATACGCTTTCTCATTGAAATCTCACCACAGTTCCCTTCCTTCAGAATGATTTGGGGTACATATCATTCGGTGATAAGATCTTGATAAATATTGATGATGATAAAAAAAATTTTCTTCTTATCAGCCAGTGAGAAAAGTTCTCAAGTAAGAAGATGTATTCGTTTTCTATGACCTCTGTAAGAAATCAGAACTTACTGGGTGACCTACAACAACACAGCTCTTAGAACAAGACTGACATGATCTCGCAGGCTAATGTAAAGGTAGTGAAGACTGTTTCTTTGCCACTTCCATTTTCTATAGACCATTCACATTGCTGGGCCCACGGCTACCTTCCTCGGTCTTCAAAGTCAATAGCATCACCTCTTTCTGCTCATTCTCTCATAGTCAGTCCTATCTCCCTCTGTTCACAGCTGGGAAAAGTTTCTTTGCTTTTAAGAATCAATCTTGAACCCAGTATATCTCTGCATCTCAAGATCCTTCCCTCAATCACGCCTGCAAGGTCTTTTTTTTCTACATAAGGTAACATATTCACGGACCCACTGACTGACTAGGGTGTGGATTTCCTGGGCAGGGGGAGGGGGTTTTTATGGAGTCTACCACAGAAGACTTTTCTTGTACTTTATTTAGTTCTTAAAATAAGAAAAAGATGAAGGGCAAAAAAAATGATATTGCTTTTTCCAGTATCTAAGGTGCCTTACATTTGAAAGTAAAACATTTTTGTATTTTATATAGATATTTAAAACTTTCTGTGAAAGCCAGGGAGCAGTGCGCACATTGCCTCATTGTGCTTATGTGGCTCCCAGGGCTACATCCCTTTGGCTCTGGGTCTGGAACTTAGGCCACAATTCATAGCCTGATATTTCCCATGTTTCCAAATACCTTCATCCCACTCTGTTGGCTGAACTATACTCTTCATTTATTTATTTTAAAGATTTATTTTGTTTATGCATACAAGCTGGGGTGTAGACTAGTGGTGTGGGGTGGTGAGAGGATTCACCAGAGACAGAGTGGGGAGCAGAACAGGCGGATCTACTGAAGTACACTGCTGAGGGGAGCAGCGGGTGAGGCAGGAGAGGTCTGCTGCACCATGTGGGAATCCCCCTGGCCGGGTATCGAACTTGTGCTGCAGTGGCTGTGGATAGCTTCATAGTACTGTGCTTAACCCTTGTGGCACCAGAGAGGCCCTGAACTACACTCTCTTTAAAGAGCCACACATAAACCTCAGACACAGAGGTCTGAAACAGAAGGTCTCATCCCCAGTCTGTTCAGAAATCCAAGCTAGCCATGTTATTGTCTACTTCATTCTCTAAAGAGTATCATCAACTTTAACTCCTCTTTCCTTTCACTCTTCACTGACAAATTCAGCTGCTCCTGCCTCGATCTAGATCTTGAATTTGACTCAAGCCCATGTTGCCAAAGTTTTCATTGTGACATACACCTGAATTCTTTCTAGAGTCCATGCTTATTTCTCATTGCCAGTTCATCTCCCTTTAGCCCAATCTTCACTGTGTTACCAACATGAACTTTCTAGAAAAACAGATTTGATAATGTCTTCCTCCTCCTGAAGAGCCTTCTTGAGGTCCTCTTCACCTGTACAAACGTGCCTAGTGAAAACGTGAACAAAGCAGATTCCAAAGCAAGAGGACGGGGGCGGGCGCTTGGGGAAACAGCTGCTCTCTCCTCCCCTTTCCACCCGGGTACTATCAGAGGTGCTCTGTGACTGTGTGCCCTGCAGACCTTTCTGTCCCAGTCCAGGAAAAGACAAACTGGCTCATGGCAGTACACACACTTACGACTCACACAGATGTGTCATTTTCTCTTAACTCCAATTACAGGCACTGAGCCATGCTGAATTCCAGACCCTAGCAACACACTCGATTTCTGGAGAGCAAAAACAGCATATATATGTAAATGAGCCGCACCAATGTCTCCCCCAGCCCTTATTTATGAGCACACAGAAATCAAAGGAAGGCATCCTGGGGCTTATTCGTCCTGGCTCCAGGATTGACTGCTTAAGAAGGACACAAAGCCAATAGTGACGAATATCCTCAAAAATTACTTATTACTCATACAGCATGTTCATAAATGCTTAGAGGCCCATACACTATATGTTTGTTGTGCTGTTTGAGCCATGATTTAATGTCTACCCAGTATGGCATCTCTAGAGAAGAACTATTAGCTTGCTGAGCTAAACTATATTTAAAGAGCAGTCAATTCTATGGATTCTTTGCTCTTAATTTGCAGCTAAGTTCCAATTAAACCTGTGTTGTATTTAATCAAGTTAAATTATAGCGACTATTGAGTTAGGAAAAAAATGTAAAATGACTCTGTTTGGACCCCAGTTAGACTTGCACTGATCCTGAGTAGTGAAGGACATGGGGATACTGAAGTTAGGGTGCCTGATTAATGCTCTTTCTATGTGAAGCCACCACTTCTTCGGTCTTGACAACAAGTGTTTATTGGAGACTCACTGTTTGCCTGGGCCTTGTGGGGACCTCTAAAAATAAATACAATGCAGTGTGTGCCTTTGAAAATGGAGATTACCATGAGTGTTCATGATATAGGACACCCCAAGAGAAGGTCAAATTAACAGGGTAGATAATTGGGATGTCACATTCACTGCGTGTCTAAGGGTAGACCAGCCTGCTTGGTAATTGTCTGATTTCTTTATCCATCAAGTGCTGGATCACAGTTTCTGCCCTGCCCCTCCTGGGGCCATTTTACCACAGCTAACACCTACTGAATGCTACGTATGCTGCGTGCTGTTTGAAATGCTGCACACACATTAGCTCCTTAAGTCTTCACAACACCCCTCAAGAACAGATGTTATTATCGCCACTTTGCTGGTTAGGAATCTGGGGCACAAAGAGTTTAAGTTACCTGGTCAAGCCCACATTGCACTTGCATGGGTGCAGACTGATTTATGAACTACCTGCTTCTAGTGACACAATCCTGAGAGTTAGAAAGTTCTCTATGTTGAATCCATGTCTGCCTACAACCCCTACCCAACTGCCTGGTTTTGTCTTCTGGGCCCAAACCAGTCCTATATGACTGTTCTTCACATGACAGCTTTTCCATGTCTGAGGACAGTGGTCGTGTTTTTTTTTTTGTTTTTTTTTTTAGTCCAACCTAAGCAGCCTCAATGCCTGAAATCACTTCAGATCTGTCTAGTTTGGAGAGGTCCTTACTCTCCTACTCTCTGAATGGTGGATCCTGTGCTCCCTCCCTGTGCAAACAGTCAGGCAGTGTTTGGCTAACAGGAAGACCATACTCCCTCATTGGCAAAATAGAGAAAAAAGCTCACTTTTGTAGACATTGCTTTTCTGCTTCTTCTTATCCCATCCTTGTAATAGCTAAACCCATAAATCTATTATGTTCAATAATACAATCAAGCTAAAGTATAACATGACTGACTATGTCATTCTTCTATGATTTATGTTTTCATTTAATCACTCATACCAACAAACTTATGGTTATATGCTATTTTTATCACTGTTCCACTGAAGAAACTGAGGCACAGGGAAGTTAGGCCATAATATTGTACTATGCAGCATTTGACTGTATAGTGACTGGCCATTCACAAGGAATAATAACAGAAGAATCACACGGGTTTGGAAGAATGTACATTTAAGGAACTCACAGTGTGGTTGGGATAGGCACTTTTAGGACGTTATTTCCCTATTTTGTCTAAAAGCATCTTGTCTTATGAATATTGCACATGAGTATCAGATTTTAAGTTGAGTGTAGCCAGAATAAGGTACCTCCTGGATCTCAACCAGGGGCCTTTGTCAAGATGACTGAAGTTCAACCCACCTGGCTGATCTGGAGCTGCCCTGGCGAAGAACCCTGATCTCTGGGGGTATAGATGGTCAGCCCAGGAAAGCTGGGGATGTTTGAGATGTTTGCCTTAGCCGCTAGTTTCCCCTGGCGTGTTTTGTGATATCAGTGGTGGCATTTTGTTTGCTGTGAAATATTTTTATATCCTGGGAACAACGTATTTTATATTTGGGTATCTATCCATCCATCCATCCACCCACCCACCCACCCACCCACCCACCTACCTACCTTGTATTTGATGTCTAGCATTTGTAGTTGTAATCTTTATTTCACCTATGATCCTAAGAGTTTTAAGTGAGAGCATTCCTAGAGGTGAGCACAGTTCTGACCCCATGGCAAGGTGGCACAGCTGGAGCGAGAGAGACCTAGATTCTGAAGAATACAAATCCCTTGAGTGAAGAGTGAGCAGCAGAGTGGGGCCAGGGATTTAAAAATGAAACTAGAGGTGCCAGGGGTACAGAGAGAAGAGGAGGACATGAACTTGGTGATACCAGGATCCCAACACAAGGGTGGTGAAATCAAACCCAGACCCCAGGAACCCAAAACGTCAGCCCTGGAGCACAGCAAACTCCAGTTCCCGTGGCGTGACTGTGGGGGGCCCAAGAGAGACTAGAGATCATTTCTGATGTAGAAGCTGAAAGAGAAAACTTGCCCTCCCAGTAAAACAGCCAAGCCAGGACTCCATATTGTCATTCCTATTGATTTGCAGTGAATGTCTGCTATTTAAACCAGGGGGAGAGAATTTTTCACAGGGCACCTGAGTAACTTCCTGTCAGTAACATGCTATTTGCGGACAGAGCGGAACAGTGGTGACGTATTTCTCAGTGAGCCCATTCCAACTTTGCCTTGATTCCAACACGCATCTCCTTCTCCTTCTCTGGTCTCCATTGACTTGTCCCTGCCATCCAAGCAGAGAGGCCCCTCTCGGGGATGTAAAGTCTCAGACATTTGCTTGATCTGCTAAGTGAGGGAAAGCTGCCTTTTGCAGCTGACCCGCTCCTCTCAGCACACCCTCCATTGTTCACGCTGGAATGTCTCCCTGGTATTGGATAACTTCAGTGCTGTGCATTTTCAGGCGAGATGAGCATAACCCACTTTGCTTGATGGGATCTTGCCTTTCAATGCATTTGTCACTCTGCAGAGCCTCACAGTGCAAGAGGGAATTGCACCCGCTTCCCTTCGGGGCTGCCACAAGGCAAGGCCACCATTCCATTCAGGGTCTCAGCTGACCAGTTCACCGGGGAGTGGGAAGAGGTTGGATCTGCTCCTGAATCAGCGGCCAGCACCCCGACAACCCCAGAGGCAGGCGTGGCCTGCTTTCACTATGAGCACGTGAGAAGGAGGGACACCCAGCGGGTGACTCAGACCAGGTGGGTGCTCCGGGAAGCAGCATCTGGAGGCTTCCTCCTCTGGCCTGCACATGGAACATGCTGGGCCTGGACGTAGTTAGAAGAACATAAACTCAGCACACTCTGATGTCATCTTTAAAAGGTGACCTGATCCCAGAGCATAAATCTGACCCTCACACGACTCTCCTAAACTGCCTGCGGATGGTCGGCCCCAAATTTCCAGCAGATGCACTCATCTTTTCACCATTGCCATGTCTGGAGGAGTCTTAGTGGCGCCTAAACACACTAATGAGTTACTGCTGAGTTTAACTCCAAACAGACGCTGCTCTTTACTGCTGCCTCCAGCTAACCTTTGCCAGCTGACTCCTATAGAAGCCAAGGTTAAAGGAGCAGCAACTTCCACATCTCTGGCACAAGTGGATGCTACTGAGGGCATCGAGAGAGGCCCTGGCATCTGCTTAGCTGGTTTCCTCTCTGTGGGGCCGGATGCTACAGAGTCAACACCTGAACTCAGACCCCTGCATGTTCCATCCATTAGCTGGCTCCTCCTTTCTATCGGAGACCCACCGCAGGGCCGGGGAGAGGCACCTTGGCCCATCTTCCCTTGTGATACTGCCTGGGTATATCACCATTCCAGGACTGGGGCCCAAATAGAAACTTGATGTAGGGTAAATGAGGTGATCAGGTTTTTTCACCCTCCCATCAATGATAGACCCCTGCGGCCCCACACGCGTGCCTGACGGTGGACATCTGAAGCGGAGTGTGGGTGTGCTTGAGTGGGCACATCTGGGCCTGGAAGTAGAGCATGTAGGAGCAGAGTTAGCAGAGAACAGAGCGTGGCAGAGAGTGGTGGAGTACAGTGAAGAACATCATGGGGACAGCTAAGATAACAAAGAGTCTGCTTGAACCGATGATGAACCTAGCTCATGTGGGACGGTTGCAGAACACTCGACATCAGGACTTAGAGATAAGTTGCCATATAGCATCAAAACAATGCTAGCAAGTCAGCTTCACAACAGAAGGGTTAACCCCTATTTTTTTGTTGATTCATACAGATTGTCAAACTCTACGTTAGACCTACTGATTCGTTTAATAAACTCATGAAGTGATTCTGTTGTGCCAACCAGATTTATAACTGCTGAGCTAATTTTGTTTTTTTTTTATTAGTTTTTCTCTGCTTGTAAGAGTCTGCAAGTACATGCATGTGATTACACACACAAACTTAGGTGTATGGTTCTCGGGTTGTTATATTCCTTTGCCTGGATGGATAATCTTTATTTGCATCTTCATAAAGGATCAGACATGAAGAAAAGTTGTGCTGGAATAGCTGTTTTATGTTCATAGGCTGAACAGCTGTAGGTGGGTTGACCAGACGTCTGTTTGTGATTTCTTATTTGTAAAAGTTCCTGCCTGAATTTGAAGTGTCTTCCAGAATCAGGAAAACAAAAATATTGGAAGTCAATGAGTCCCAAACACTAAGACTTTATGGAAGAAATTATGGCATTTTAATGCTGCTTTAAAGTTATATTTACAGAGAATTTTGCATAGAAAAATTATTTGCATAGTAAAAGCATGTGACATAATATTAGCTGAAAGAATAGTGGGCAGCATTTTATATATATTTCAACTACTTAAAATATGCAGGGAGATAAAATGGTAATAGATTCACTAAAATATTAATGTGGTTTTTCTCTGGGTGGAGGGATTTTTTATCTTTTTAATTCAATTTTTCTAGATTAAAAAATTCTACAATGATTTTATTAATAACATTTAAATTAAAGTGTCAAAGGCAAATTTAACACAGAGCATATGAGGCTAAAATGAGATAATAAATGGAAGGCAACTGAAAACATGTGGGTGAGCATTGTTGTCTTTATGGTGCTTACACAACTTTTGGAAGAGCAGTAATAAAAGTTTTATTTAAAAATTACCCAAGAACAGATTATGATGGCAGGGTGCCACATTAGTACACACCCTCCAGGTCAGCTTCAAAGGATGATGTCAGTCCTTAGGACACCTCAGTGGAGAATGATGACCTGTGCCTCTGAGGGACGCACGCTGTGTCTCCAGCCGTGGGGTCCCTCACCTTCACCCCATCTGACTTCATTCGTTGAGCTCCTCGTAGGCAGCAAGCAGAGGAACTTCGCACTGCGCCGTGGCCTCTTGCCCCCTCTGGTCTAGCCCTGACTTTGGTAAAGTTCCCTTCTGCTCCTTGGGTAGTGGGGAGTCCTGGGGCTTGGAGGGATCGGGGGTTCTCTCCTCCTCAGCCCCGGTGGGCACCTGTGATGACAGGACTACTTTGGGAGATGACATTTGCCCAGGCCAGATGCTCAGCTCTCATCTCACTTCCTCTTCTTTCATGTCCTCCAAGGGGCATAATCCCAGCCTCTAAATATAAACTGTGTCATCTTAAAATACACACCCTCTTCTGCCAGGGTTTTCAGTTTTCACCCAGATGACATTACCAAAGTTTCTATTAATAAAGGTAAGGTCAAGTAGTCACACATGGCTCTTTACTCCTCCACCAGGGGTGGGGCCTGGGGCTCAAGGGGCTAGATTTGAGCTGCTCCTCTACTTTCCCTGGGAGACAGCCCCGGGGCCCTGGCAGGAGCTCTAGCCACCTGGGAGCCCACATGCTTGCTTCTCACTGTCACACTGTAATCAGTTTTGACCCCCAACTTTGTACCTAAAGAGAAGAGTCCCTGAGAGATGGCGAGCAAGGTGGGGGGCCATACAAGCACTGCGGACGTGGGCGGGCCCCATCTCCAGCAGAGCTGCTGCATACAGCCTCTGCCCCGCCACCACTCTCTGCCCTAGCCCTTCCCAGCGTCAGAGAGGCCAACGCCGGAACAAACTAGCAGCCTGTACAGTCCTGTGTCCTCAGCCTGGCCGGGCCCCAGGGAACACACAGGGAAGAACTTGATACTCATCCTCACTGATCTCTGCCCATACCATCCAAGAACCTCTGAATAAATCCTGCTTACTCTAGTCCTAATAATAGCCACATCGTATCGAGAGCTTATTCTGGGTCAAACCCTTTCAGGACAAATGACTCATCTTCACAATGCCCTGTAAGGCAGCCATCACTCGGTCAACAGATGCAGAGACCAAGACTCAGAGAGCTTTGACAACTAGGTCTGCTCCTGGACCTCAGTGTGGTGGAGTCTGGAATCAGATGCAGACCCACTAGACTAGCCCTGCTAAGCGCTCCCCTTTCTTTAATGCGGTACTGCTGCCAGTGCTTTCAAGATGGCTCCATGACTGGCCTTTTGCAATGACGGGGAGGTGGGTTCAAGGGCATGCTGCACTTCTTTGCCCCAGGGTCACTCTAAATGACCTGAGTGGGCAGTAATTCCTTCTGCAATCAGGAGGACCCAGATATTACCTGAGTTTCCCTGGGAGCAGGGTGGGGTAAGGTTATCCTTCTGGAACTTAGGACATCGAGCAGGCTTCTTGGAAGAGGAATCAAGGCTGAGCAGTATCATTTTATACCAGAGTTTACAAAGGCTGAGGGATCAGTGCTAATATTAACAGCTTGAAGTGCCTCTTGCCAGAAAGGGTGACAAATGTCCCTCCTGAAGTAACACCTGGCCTAGGCATATGGGTTCATGGCAGGAGAAGCCTCTACCATCAGCCCAACATGCACAGGGAATGGGAAACTGTTGGTCATTCCAAGGATTGGACAGCCACAGCTCTTTGCTGCACTTTCGTTGCTCAAGGATAAATTATAATGAGTTCTGGAATGTTCTAGTAACTGAGGGCATCAGCCTGTGCTGCTCTTTCTCATGGCTCTCTGCCTGATGCTGCCCTGTACCATTCCAATTCAAATGGGCCAGCTGGGGTGGGGGCTCTGGTCAGTGTGTGTTGAGGGAGGGCTAGGGCGTTCACAGGGTCTTCCATTCCCAGAGGCCTGCATTCAGGACAACCTTGTAAGGTTGTAGCTAAGAGAAGGCGCAGCAAGGGGACATATTCTCCATGCTCCAAAACAGGCTGAAATCTCATGAAGGACATATGGCAAGTTTTTAGAGAAACATACCAAAGACAAACTGTATGATACATTGAGACTTCAAAGGAAGAACAAGTAACATTCTCTCAGAAAACTGGTCCCATATACGCCAACTTAATATGTAAAAAAAGAAACATCAGCCTTCAATGAAGAAGCGTTGGTTTCCCCACACTCTGTGCTTGGTGGTGTGAAACCACTAGCATTTAGGAAAATAAATCTGTATGGGCCTTCCCCTTCAGACACACAAAAAGTAAGCTGAAAAAAAATGAATTCAGCGTTTAAAAAGAAAGCCATAGAAAAAATAAGAATAGTAGAAATGCCATCTAAAATCTCAAGTGGCAAGAACTGTTTAGGTAAAGTCATAGACGTTTCAAAAGAAGCTGCCAAATGCAGGTTTGGGTCCTTTGAAATGTAAAATTCTTTGTGTTTAAAGTCTTCACTAAAATGTAACTTAGATGAAATATTTTTCCCCAACTAATTCAGAAAAAAAAACTGCAGCAAATGCAGTTTGCTGGACTGGCTAAAGATTTATATTGTATTCATTTATGTAAGAAATCTCAATGGTCCTGTCAATTCCCATAAGGAGTGGCAGCAGTAGCGGATTTGGCAGGTAAAGAAAGCGACATGGAGTAACAAAGGTCAGTGAGGTCATCATGGAATAAGAACTAGACTCCTCCCTGCCTGTCCCTGCCCACAGGCTGGACTTGCTCAATCTTTGCTGCCCTGAATCACCCACAGCCTGATGGCGAGTATTCAAATCTCCATTGCCCTCTGTTGCCTGCTGGATTTAGGTCTGAGACAAACTCTATGAAAGAATTAATGGAAGACATTGGGATTTCAGAGAGTAGTTATATATCCCAAAGAAAGTAAATATCATTTCCCAAGGAGGACTTAAAGAAGGCATTAGCCAAAAGTAAATCAATCAATAAATCTATGAATACCGCGTTTTCTTATGCAGACATTCTGAAGGATATTGCTGAAAGAGCAGGATGGATGGTGAATCAAAATCAGAATGTGCTAATAATCCTAAAGCAGAAGTTTTATTTAAATTCTCAAAATGTGTTAGCATTTAGTTTTTCATGATAAATTAGAAATTGTTACGGAAGTCTTTTGAGATATTTTGGAGAGGGCAACGATGTAGTCAAGGTCACGTGTAAATTGCCATGTGGCAGTACACAGGTGCATGCATTCCTAGAGAACATATTTTTTCTGTTGTGCATTTTTTGGTTACTCTCAGGTTCTAACCACTGGACTGAAGCTTTTTTTTTCTTCCTTGGCTACATTTTTACACATTTAGATCAAAATGACCTGGAAATTGGCCTCCTCTTAGGAGGAGGAGGCAGGTTGATAAGCTGATTTAGGATTTAAACTCTGGAGGATAATGAATGTCAAAAAGAAAACTGAAAGAAAAATTTCCATAAACCCCCAATGCAGCTTCAAAAGCAATATTTTAATCAGACCATGTCATATTTTTATGGTCATTTTTTCAGGGAAATATATACACACACATCTATTTCTTTCTTTTTTTGACCTAACACATAAATTACAGAAAAGGTCCATGGGAAATGATTTCTTCACAGTGCAGCAGCTATTTAATTGATCTATTTGGAACTCTTACACCATGTTGCTGCATGCTAATTGGAAGTCATTTTTTAAAGCAGAATCAGCTTGGATGATACTGAGTGTAGTATATTTGGCTTGCCCAACCTGGAGGAAAGGGTTCCCGAAAGCCCAGGTTTTATGAGCCCCCATCTATAACATCTATCTATCTGGAGGAGGCAAAACAGCACCAGGGACCACACACGCTGTGGCCGCCTCTGATGGGACATGCCCCGTCGCATCTGCTCGTCCTCACGCCCCCACAGGGAGGGCAGTAGCGCCTCTGCTCATGCACACCCACAGCACCCTTCTCCACTCCGGTCTCCATGTTCAAAATATGCCTTCTGGAAAGACTGATGAATAACCCCATTGTAACAGGCTGCCGCCAGATACCTGACAATTCACCCGCCAACTGCATCTGACTGGGTCGCAGATGGCTTTCTTTCTTTTTTTTTTTTTTTTGTTTTGACTACTTTTTTTTTTACATACAAGCTGGGGTACAGGCCAGAGGCGTGGGGCGGCGAGAGGGTTCACCAGAGACAGAGTGGGGAGCAGAACAGGTAGATCAGAAGTACACTGCTGAGGGGAGCAGTGGGCGAGGCAGGAGAGGTCTGCCGCACCATGTGGGATTCTCCCCGAGCGGGCGTCGAACTCGCGTCACCGCTGCCGACAGCTCCACAGCGCAGCGCTCAACCGCTGCGCCACGGGGGAGGCCTTGTTCTGACTACTTTTAAAAGTGCCTCCAATTCAAGCCCCTTCACATGGAGGAGTCAGGTTTGCTGTGTACAGAGACGACACCCTAAGACATGTCCAGCTCCTCTGTGAGTGGAGTGCCCGTTAGGACACAATGATGATGCTCAGGCCGAGCATCTGGACATTGGCCACCCTGCGATGACCGTGAAGGTGGAAAAGAGGCGCAGAGAATTAGGGCCGGTCTGGACCAGGGCAGGTGGACCTTGCCTTTGCCCTGGAATGTGTACTGGATAGGGGACCAGCCTTTGGTCTGGGGGTACTGACACTTTGTTGGACTTGCGGGACAGCTTGGGGAGAGAGCTGCATTCACCATCCATCTTTACTAAGTGTAAAATGGAGGCGCAGAGGCTCGCCATGCCTCACCAGGTGAACACACTTTCATCCTAACTACCTTGAAGTAGGCGGCCAGGCACCTGCTCCTCAAGCCCTTCCAGTATTTTCTTCTCCTTCTAGTATTTTCTTCCATAAACCATCCTTTAGGATGTTCAAAGCACATATATTGATACTCTATGATTAGTAAGCAATTCCAGGCCATTTGATATGTTCTGAGATAGGGCATTTCTATGACATCAGTGTTGCGTTTCCACAGGTGAGTGGAGACAGAGCGACCCTGCTATTCCTGCGGATCTCAGAGTGGAATTGTATGACTTTCTACCAAAGACAAAGTGTGTTGCTTTTAACTTTAAAATCAACTTTAAATTTCCAGTTACTGAGAATTCTCCTGAGAGGTGAAGGATATGCAGATAATATGCAAAGCAATTTTGTAATAAAAACAAGAAAATTGGATAATTATTTCATCTATTCACATTATCCCATAGTTGGATCATTTTCATGTGAATTTACTGATTCTGGGGTAAAGGTGGGAGGAATTGTTTACTGTTAATTAAATTATACATTTATTCCAGAACTGAGCACTTACCATTTGTCTAGCACGGTACAAAGCTCCGGAGCTGCAGTGATGAGTAAGGGAGGGATTTTTCTTCAAAGAATTTGCAAAGGAGCATTTGGTTGACAGTGTTAAAGGCTTATACAGAGGAAAAAAGTAAAGTAGAAGAGGATAAACTGTAGATGGTGAGATCTCCTGGAAGGTTTCCTGGAGGAGGAAAGAAGTGGGGTCTCCTGGAGAGCATGTGAGTTAGCTTTAAAGGAAGAATAGGATTTTCAGAGGGACGCTGGTGTGAAGGGATTCTCTGCGGTGGGCCTGAGTGATGAGCGGTGCGTGGAGGAAGAGCTGTAGTGGCAGGTGATGTTACCTGGCCGGAAAGCACTAAGAGGCATTGGAAAGGGTGACGTGGCCCGGAGAGCTACCAGCAGAGTTTAGCAGGCTCTCTTTCTTGGAAATAAGGAGCCACTAATTTTTTGTCATAAGAAATGGGATGTGCAGACCTGCCCCAAGTGAAGGGGACAGAGGCAGGGCATATATGAATGGGGAAGAATGTCTTCTTTCAAAGAGTTTAAATCACCTTGAAGTTCAGTGAATTTATCCCATCTAATCAAAAAGCATTAACAGTGAAGAGGTCTGCATCCAAGCCTAGTTTTGTGTCAGAATGAGTCACTTCATGTCACTGATCCTTTCTGTTCTCATCTGTGTGTGGGGTGTGTGCAGTCTATTGGAGATATTTCCAAATATGTAGTAATTTAATTGATTGACAGAATTCTCATTTATTTCTCAGCATTGTATATTTTCCAGCAGCGACTCCCATTATAACACTGTAACACGATATAACACTATATAACATTATAACATTATAACTTAGTTGATTACTAAGGTGGATTAGTTAGCACAAAGGTGAGTTGCATGATCCTCTATGATGAGTACAACTATCATTTCCTTGGGTATTTTCATCTCAAAATTTCCAAAGTAATTTAAACAGGATATTAAGTTATTCCTGCCTAATTCTAGAGCAAATCATCTCCCTTGAGATATCTATGTTGCAAACACCCCTCAGATTTCCTCTCAGTCTGTTTTTAAATCTGTCCCTGAAATATTTCACCCAAGCAAAGAAAGCGGTGACATCCATTGCCCCCACATGTCCCTAATTGTTCAATTCTCTAAACTTTGGGGTAGAATGGGCTGGATGCAAATCCATACTTCTCTGAGCTGCTCAAGGGTTCTTAAGGACATCTAATAATTGAATGAAGTCAGGAGGTGGTGACGTGGGAGGTGACTAGGCCTGGGCAGTGGGGCATTTACTTGGTCTCTTTTTCAGGATTTGTGTGGCTAGACCTCTCCTGCCATGAGACAGAACTGTGGTGTCCTGCCCAGGACTATGCACATTTCCCAACAGGAGACATCACAGTTTTGTTTTTTTAAAAAAGATTTATATATTTATGCATATAATGCTGGGTGTAGGCCAGAGGTGTGGGGGGGGTGCGGGGGTGAGAGGATTCACCAGAGACAAAATGGGGAGCAAAACTGGCAGACTGACTGAAGTACACTGCTGAGGGGAGTAGCAGGTGAGACAGAAAGGTCTGTTGCACCGTGTGGGAAACTCCCTGGTGGGGTATCGAACTCGTGCCGCAGTGGCTCTGGATAGCTTCATAGTGCTGCGACTTAACCTGTCGCGCCACCAGGGGGCCCGGCATTGACTGCTGCCCTATCACTAGGCCCAAACTGTGCAGGGCAAATATGCATGAACCGGTGCGTTATAGTGGGAGTCGCTGCTGGAAAATATACAATGCTGAGAAATAAATGAGAATTCTGTCGATCAATTAAATTACTACATATTTGGAAATATCTGCAGTAGATTGCATTTTTTTCTCTTTTTAAACTTTCCCCCTTCATTTACATGGAGATATTACTTTTTATTATTTGATGTTTCTTTTACAGTGAGCCCTTTTTCTATCAACCCATGGAGTCTACTAAGCAAATCCATCCTCCACGGACCAGGGGGGATTTGACAGAAAGACAAGACCATCAAGTGCAGTGATTCTCAATATTTTCATCTCTCCAACGGTAACCTAAGACTTATCAAATCCACTCTGCAACCATGCTTTTTTCCTGGTCAGATGTTTTTGATTCGTCTTCCAGTATGATGTTGACTCAAAACATCTGGCAGATTTATAATTCCTCCATTCTCCCCTGCCACTCATTCTCAAGTTTCAGATTTTGTCATTTAATGTGGCAGCAGGTTTTTACACTTTCTGTGAATCTTCATGAAGTTTTGAAACCTGGAGACTTCCAAGTTGGGAATTGCTGTCTGGCACTGTCTCTGAGGAACCGGGACTGTGTTTCTGAGCTCTGCCTCACCCGCTCTTCTGTCTCACCCGCTCCTCCTCCTTGGTGCCAGCAGGTATGATGCTGCCCTTCAGACTCGCCAGGTGCACTGCCCCCTCCTCCTGCTGCAGAACAGAGCAGGGAGAAGCACCCCAACCCCATATCTTCAACCCTGTGACTTGCCAGGAAGGGAGGGGGGGCAGTCAGAGAGGAGTGATCAACACCACTGTCTCAACACAAAGGAGCTTTGTGTCGTCCCCCACCCCAAGTTCTGCTGCCTCATCAACAGCTCAAGAGGGAAAGACTAGCTGGCATCTGCAACTTGAACATGATTTGGTTGGAAGAACATAAAGAAAAAGCTATATTTTTGAGAATCATCATCACATTTAAAGATATCAGAACTGTGGCCTTATCTTGCTCTTTCGTCTATGACAAAACATTTGAGATAGAGTCAGTGGCAAGAGATAGGATCCCATCTGCCCTCATTCTATGCCAAGGGAGGGAAAGAATAGTCTGGTTAGGATATTTTCTACTGTGGTTTTTTCTGTGGTACAGAATAGCTGAACGGCTTACCAACATCACGTAACCAAGTGGTAAAATATCATTACTCAGATGATGGAAAAATATAAAGAAAGAAAATTTGAAGATGTTCAGAATGCTTGATTTAGTCTCTTTGACTATCATCTTTCTGGATCATTGAGTTGGATTATCTAGTTGTGAGTAGCAGTCATTTTCCAGAGCAGTGATAACTGTTTAGATAATTTCATAAAGATTTTAAAATACCTTTATTTTAAATGCTGAGTCATTATTTTCAATAAATATTTTGTTCCTGGCTTATCATTATTAGTGATTATATATGAGAACATAGATGAACTTCATAAGGCCATGTGAATTTCACTGACCTGGAATTGTATAGCAAAGATCCAGGGTATTAATAGTACCTTAGACTACAGGATTTCTTCAATTCACAAAGTGCTTTGGCATAACTCCAAATACAAATATTTTGTGATATTTCAGTTACATAAATGAGAACAGTGAAGAGGAGAGTGAGAAAGCTAACCCACTGGATCTTTCCTATCCCTCTTTATCTTTTCTCCTCCAACCACCCACTCAAGTACCTGACATTGCCTATAAAGTTCTCATTCAATCAATGCCTGAGGATTCTTCACAGTCCTGTTCTTAGCAATTGATATTTTCTTTGGGCTAGCAATGTGCTCCCATTTCAATTGCTAAAATTGTGCCAAATATCTACCATTTGTACCTCATCTACCTGTCTCCAGCCTAGCAAAACTAACACAGAACTGGATAACTGTTAATAGCACTGTTCCCACTTTTGCAGTATTCCCTAAAATGATAAGGAAAAGAAAGCATATTCAGCTTCTAGTTATCAGACACCAAAATTAGGTCCCAAACCAAGGTTTCTCTAGATCAACTGGTTTTCAGTCAATTTATCATCATGTCTGCCAGAAATTTCTAGCACATCTTATTTTCAAGGTTAAGAAAAACCTATTTTCAACCTCAATTCAGAAGTCACAGAGATAAGCTGATGGAGCTATCATAAATTAACTGAACTTGTAGTAGATGAGGCTAGAAACAGTCATTCGTATATTTTAGACCCTGGTTCAAAACTCACCTCCTTTGAGGACATCTTTCTAAATGAGGTGTATACATATGGACCATAGGCATTTAAGTCTCTCTGTTCTGGTGTGTTGTCTTTAATTCACATTATAGAACTTGATCTGGGGCGGCTTTGAATTTTCTAGAGTCTTTTCAGTCTCAGTTGTAACATTTATAAATTCTCTCCCATCTTCCCTTTTCCAAAAGAAGAAAAGGGGTAAACAAAGGACCTGCAGGCACAATAGGTGGGCCAGTGTCCCAGCTTGAATATTGGGAGAAGGGGATGTGAGGCCATTACTTAGCCTTTTGGGGCCTCAGAAGCCAGGTATGTGAAAAAAGTAGAAGACCACCTCTCTCCCAGGATCTTGGAAGAGTCAGTGAAAAGGTGTGTGTGAAATGTTCAGTGCCAGGAGCTGCTGGCTCTTTTGTAAGGTTAGCTTGTTTGGTGCAAGGCTCCTCTTCTTCCCCCCCTTGGTAGACACTTGTAACGTAATGTTTACCTCACACGTGTACCCTGGGTTTAGTCATTTGCAGACATACTTCCATAATCCCTTCAGGCTTTCCTCTTAACCCAGCAGGAATTGCTTTGAACACGGGATGACTCATCGTCCCTCTATAATTCAGTTCTTCGTCCATGGCTCACCTATCAATTGGCTCCTCAAGGCATCTGCTCTTGTCAAGAGTAGGTGGTCATGCCAGTGAAGTGAGAATGCAGATGCTGCTTCCCAAACGACAGCCCGCACGAAACTCTGCCTTTTAATTACCAGGCAGTTTGCAGGGATAATCACCCAGTAATTGCCTGAACACATGTTGTGACAAGGTGTGTTTACAAGTCATGGGCCATGAAAAACATGGCGCACTGATTCACACACCTCTCAGTCAGCAAGGACTTGGGTTTTGAAGATTCAAATGTCAGTTGCCTCGATGGGGGAGTTAAAAGTGCCTGATGCATTTATCCCTGTGCATCCCTGAAGTTGGCTTCCTCGTGTGCCCTTTCTGAAGGGCATTCTAATCATCTAAAGTCATTTCTATGCTCCTCTGCTCTGTAAACTTCAAGTAAGCTCGACTTCAGCAATAGTCCACTAACATCTCGAGGCTTATGCATTCGTTTCTCAGAGATAGATTCACCAGAAGAGACCCAAGTTCCACAGAGCGTTGAGCTGGCAAAGTCTGGAGGTGTCTCTGTGACTGAAGCATGACTCTGTGCTTCAAGGAGACTTTATTGGGATGTCTCACTAGGGCCAGACATAAGGAAATCATTAAGGAAAGACCAGTCAGATTGAAACACGTTAGTATTTTTCACTTGTTAGGCAGTTAAAATAATTGTTTTTGATGGTGAACTTCGTCTTGCCAATGGAAGTCATTGACTCTGGGGACTTCAGAATGTAAATTGGTGACTGGACATCAGTGGCATATGGTCCCTGGGGGAGCTCAACACACAGCGTAGCAGAAAGTTCAGAGAAAGGTCTTGATTCTAGGCTCTTCCATTTGCAACAAGAATGACAACTTTATTCCCATTCATTAGGCCCCAGGCCTCCAGCTTGGGGATGACAGGTTATAAGGAGGTATGTGGTTTCGTCAGAAGCGAACCTATGATGCCCTGGGGCTCAGACCCCGTGAGATCTGGTCCCTTCTTCCCTGCCTCCACTGTCCTCTGTCTGGCATACTGACTTCCAAGTTAGATTTTTTTTTTTTAACATAAAGTATCTTTAACTCTTTTCAGGATGCCACTGGGCTAGGTGACGGTGCCAACATTCTGGGTTGTCTTACTGTCTTTGGAGCTTAGCCTGTAATCTGGGGTGTGTAAGTTTGTGAGACCAGAGAACAGGCGCTATAAAAGAGAAAGGAAGGGGGATGGGTGGATGGATGAACGGAGCGCGCACGCGCTGAGGATAAGGACGGGCTCGTGATCGGCTCCTCTGGGCTGAGGGAAGGCACAGGCATCCGGAGCACAGTCACGTCAAGGTCAGGCTTGCCATAAGGCATGGACTGGTGACAGGAAGCCTTAAAGTTTCACTTGCTGGTGCCACCCTTGTTTTCTCTGGTCTAGGTCCTGGAAATAGACCCAGGGAGTCAGTTGAATCACCCAACTCACACTTGTGCACGCTTGTGCTACCCACAGCCTCCCCACTGCCCTATGGTGCCTCAGTCACTCAGTTACCATCTCTGAAGTGCCACATCCCAGGCAGGAAGGCACAAGCAGAGGCGTCTTGCGCGACCTCAACATGCACTTCAGAGGCTGTTCAAGGGTCAGACGGGACCAGGTCTGAGGTTAATAAGACTTCATGTTTGTTACTTCCCCTCCAGCTGGTCAGGGTGCTCTCTGGAAAGAAACCATAATAATTACAGGCAAAATAATGAGTTGGGTCTCATGTGTGCACGCCGAGTCATCGTGAGTGAAATGGGTGATCTCACTCTACTCAGAAAAGTCCCAACATTTTGCCGTAGCCCACCCTCCGGGTTTGGAAGGACCCAGTTAGGTTTGCGGTCCCTGCTCCCTTCGACATGGGTCTTCGCCTCCTGATCTGAAGAAGACACCACCTTGGCTTTTTCCCACTTGAGGAGCAAGATTGATTGCAAGATTTTTGACCTGTCCCCCAGGGGTAATGAGACCCTGAGTTTTTTTTTGTTTGTTTGTTTTTGCGTGGATGCATTTGTGTGAGCCTTGTGCACGTGTTTGGGCTGATTGGGGGTTTTGTTCCCCTGGCCTGTGAGCAAGGCAGCTCCGTTCCCCCTCCTGGCAGTTGCACAGACTAGACTGAACATGACGGGTCATTCCCCTCCTTTTGGGACTTGATGTCCTGCCAAGAGCTGAGGAGAGCGCCGCACACGCAGGCACCCCCGCCATGCCTGCCGCTGGCGGCCCCTTCCCCAGGAACATGGCCACACTCACCTCGGTGCCAAAGAGGGCCTCGTTCTTCGGCAGCGATCTTCTCACAGGTCGATGTGGTTGTAAATGTTGAGTCACAGCCAGAAGCTGAAGTAACAGTGCAGGGAAAAGATGAGCTCACGGGCTGCGGCTGCCAAGCGGAGTCATAGACATCAGCCTGGCAGAGGTACAGCAGAGACAGGCAGAGGGGCGCTTGCAAGGGCGGGTCTCTCAGAGGAGCACCCTCCCTGTGTGTGCCCCCAAGGGCCAGTGGCGGACCCCGATGAAAGCCAAAGCGGCCCGTTCTCCACCCCAGGCTGCGGGACCCAGCGTGGTCCTGTCCTCTGACTGTTGACAATGAGGGGAGAAGCGGCCTTCTCCAAATCCCGATGGACTCCAGGCCAGGCCCAGAGGGGGCGAGCTGTTGGAAATGCACTTGGGGTTTCTCTTCCTTGTCCGAAGCACCCTAAAGATTTGTCCTGAAAAGGGAGAGGAAGGTGAGTTGGTGTATGGCTTTAAAAATGAAGATAGTAAAAGGCTTTGATAGGGGACTTTCACGCTGACAGAGGATAATAACTTGGCTTAGTGATGGCAACTCTGCAAATACAAAGCAGTCACTGCACGTCATGCTCAGTGCATTGTGCAGCGTGGGCGTTGTGCAATGAGCACTGTGGACATCACACACGAGTTCATTGCACACTATGTGCGATATACTCTATGTGCATTACACACTAGGTGTTTAATATACTAGGTGCATTATACACTAAATGCACCATCTGTGTCCTGATGGGCAGAGGACAGGAGAAGGAGAGGCAGTAAGGAGTGCAGAGGGATTAGTGCCTCAAGTGCTCACAATCTTGCTCTGAGAAGCAACCAGCTCATAAGCAACCTACTGACAATTTGGTTGCTCCCTGGGATGGTTCTTGTGATTGCATGTGCTGAAAATTCCAGAAAGTTCTCAAGGAGGACTTGGAGTGGTAGGAGCTGGAGTTCCAATGATGTAGAAAGGTTCCATCTCTAAAATCAAAGATCATGCTACTTGGCCAAAGACCTGGCTTTGGCCATTACATTAAAGATGCTCTTGAGCACAAACATAGATGAGGTGATATGTTTGGGGGACTGAGAGTGACAGCTTATCATGGAACAACCTCACCAGATTTAAAAATAACTAATTTAGTCAAAACTATGTGTTTTATGTGGCACACATGTAGTTTCAGAGCACATAAAATGAAGGAAAACTTCCAATATTTTTATGAAGTTAGCATAATATACCTAAAACTGATAAAATAGCACACACAAAAAAGGAAATTACAGACCAGACCAATCTGACTTATGAATATTGGTACAGGAATCTTAAATGGAAATTTTAATGACACTCCCTAAAATCACATAAATAATGAAAATACCACACCATGAGCAAATGGAGTTTACGCCAAGAATTCAAAAATTAAATATTAGAAACTATATTAACAGAATTCATTATATTAATAGGTCTATAGAAAAAATCTGTAGGATTGTTTCTAGAGATGTTAAAAATTTTTGGACAAATTCAGATTCCCTTCTTCATTAAAACTTTTGAGAAAAATATGAATGGATCAATAGCTCCTTAAAATGATAAAAGTTGTTGGCCTCAGTCCTAAAGTCAGCTCCCTATCATATGAAAATCATAGATAGGGTTAGACCTACTAAGATCAGAACAAGGGCAGGATGCCCATAACTCGTGGTCATTTAGAAATCTCCCTCAAGGTTCCAGCTAACATAATTAGACTAGAGAAAACAGTCATAGGCAATGGACTTTGTAAAGGAGAAATGAAATTATCTCTACTTACTAAAATAGAGTGGTAAATTTGGAAAATCTTTGAGAATTAATGATAAAACAACTCAAAGAATTTACAAAGACCTCAAGATATCAGGTTAACATGAAAAGAATTCATATCCTTAATCTACACCATTAGCATGTAGAGTCAAAGAGAAAACCAAATTTACAATGGAAAAACAGGATACAATACAATATTTAATAATGGAATAATCTCTCATTAAAATATGTATCTACGTAAACTTGTACGTGTCCCTTACATATTTATTCCTCATTGTCGGCAACTAGAAACAACTCAAATACCCATAAACTTATGTTATGGTTTAACAAATTGCAGCAATTCCATAGTGCTTAGCCACAGAGACACATTAGTGATTAGTGTACAATGGGGATGCTAAATGAGAGACACAGGCGACCAGGCTGTTTGCTTATATCTAAATGATGCTCCACAGAGGTAACACTGGTGACAGGAAGAGCAGGTGCTCCCAGAGACCAGGGCTAGGGAGAGGAGATCACCACCAGTGGGCATGAGGAAACTTGGGAGGGGGCAAAGAAATGGCTTGATGGTCGAGTTGGTTCGATAACTCTATGCATTTGCCAAAACTCAGTCAACTGCAGACCCCAAATGACTGGAGTTATTATGCATTAATTATACCCTGATAAGAGGGAATGTCTAAATAACTTTTCTCTTGACAAAAGCAGTTACAGAAGTTCCCAGAAAACCAGCAAAGCCACCCCAGAGCAAAGCTGATGTGAAAAAGAGGCATCTCTGTACAAAATGGCCTTGTAGGTGTCAAGTTATAAAATAGATGTTTCAGACAGAAATCTCAGTGTCACAGGGTCATTTCTTTGGAACTTGAATTTCTCAGCTTTTCTGGTAAAGCTCGGAGTAAGGGTGAAGTCGTGGCGCAAAACGAGAGTCGCTCACCTCCCCTTCTCTTGAGGCGCCAACAGCTTGTTTTTCTCCTCATTTTCTCTTCTTATTTCCCCTTGCCTGCCCTGTGTATCTACCCAACAATAGGTGGTTTAAGTTAGGGATGGAAATGCTCAGGATCAGGTCTGTGTAATCCAGGATTGTGTTTGCCCTTCAAGAATCCTAATTTTACAATATAATTCTAGTTTTACAATAAAGCCATTTGCCTTAAACAGTTTTCTTTAACTCTGGTCTGAATCCCATCCTCAAACCAGGAACATGGCTTTTCCATACAGACTGTGACGACACACACATGCTGTCTCCTAAGTCTTAGTGGGAAGGCCACTGCTGCCCATGGGATTCAGTAAATTTCTTGACAATGTCAATCTGAAAGTAACCTACTTTCTTGGTAAAGGATCTAGTTTTTTGGGCTCAACTTCCTTTGTTCTCATTTCTTCCTTCCTTGTCCCTTTGTCTTCTCAGAACCTTCATCTTGCTGCCAGGAACTCCGAAACTGTGCACTCCTATGAGTGCATGGCTCCTTCCTTTCTACTCAAACTAAATTAAATTAAGACCTGAAACTAAAACTTGAAAGTAAAATGTATTCTATAAATAAATGTCTAATTCGCCATATGGATTACTCCTTCTCAGTCTTTCCCTTGTAATTGGTTTGTAGGTGAGTTTGCGTGTCTGATACTATCATTCTGTCTATCCTTCATTACTTAGAATCTGTTACTTATTGTTGGTGTTACTATTATTTCTGCTAATGTTATCATTTAAAGATAGTTGGGGAGCCAGGACTCAAAGTTTGATATTATTTCCTTCCAACCTTTCCCCCTTAATGAAACAACAAAATACCAGGATAAAAAGAGAAAGACTGGATCCAGTCTACAAAAAGATGCCAAGTAAACACCCAGTACTGTAAAATCAAGCACTGGAAATCCTGCTGTTATGATTTTGCAGTGTGCAAAGTGGACTGTAGCCCAATATCTTGTTTCCATGATCATTAGTAGGGACTTACCCCGGAATGGAGGAAGAGGGTGGTATCTTGTAGTTTTATTCACTGCCATTGTTAGTATTAATTTACAGTTCAAATAATTTATTTTCTGTGAAAATAGTTTTAGCAGCATTAGCCAATTTAAATTTAATTGTTCTCTTATGCAGACACATCAGTACCCCACAGATCATCTCACCTGAGATGGAAATCAGGCATCATCCTTGTAACAAACAGAATTCTCTGCTTTTTAATCTATTTGTTAAAATCTGATGAGCTAACCTCTGTGTTAAAATCAGATAAACATAAAATTCAAAGTAGAGGATTTGGAGCCAGCCAGGAATTGAAATTCAGTTTTGCTGCAATGCATAAGTAAATCACTGAACATTCTCTAGGCCTCACTTTTCTCATTTCTAAAATGGGTCTAATTATAATATTTATTTTGTGAGGTTGCTGAGGGCATTAAATATACATAATAATTATTAGATAATTATTGAATGAAATAATGCATACACATACTTAGTACATATTAAATTACTTTCTGACTGATTTTCAAAGGAATCGGTAATGAGACAGTTATTGGGAGTGTCTGCTTTACTTCTGAGAGACTGGAAAATTGAACCCCGAGATTTTGATAGGAGAGTTCATTACTTTTTCTCTTCCCCACTTTCTCTCTTTTCCCAGATCCCCCTCATACCACATCCCAGCCCTTTTTCTCTCCCCAGTAAAGGTCAACTTAGTGACTGAAAGGAAATGGGGTTGGGATAGGGGCTTCCAGATGGAGGGGGCCAGGATCTGTAGGGGTGTGGTTTCCTATAACAGTCACACCACTACAGCATCTGGGTCCTTTCTTAGGGGAGTCGCAACCCCTCCTGGTCTACAGAGCTTATTCAACAACACTGACACTTGGTGGTTTCTATTGGCCTGTTGAAGGGATATTCCAGTTTCCTTTACTTCCTTCCTTCCTTCAATTTTTTTATTATCTCTTTTTTAAAATTGAGTTTGCTACTCTCTGTCTCTCAAGGGCAAGTGTCTTTTGTTCATTTCTGTATCCCCAGGACCTGGACCTAGCCCCTAGCAGGTGTTCAATAATCAGTTCTTAAATGGGTGAATGAATGAAGGAAGGAAATGATTTTTGGGTTAATACAAAATTTTTATATCCCATTTTCTAGCTCATTCCTTTAGTGTCACACAGGTGCTGCTTGGTGGGCATATTTATGAGGCTTCTTCCCTCATAGTGTGGCATAAAGATGCACAGGAAGGGGAATCCAGCCCCATACTGGCCAACTGTGTGGCCTTAGGCCTCAGTTTCCACCTCTCTCTAAAGGGAACAGTTACATCATAGAGACATAGAAGTATAAGGAAATACGAGCTGACATTAATGAAAATGTACACCATTAAATAGGATACAGATGTGTTTTCATATATTTTTTTTATTTATACATACAAGCTGGGGTACAGGCCAGAGGCGTGGGGCGGCGAGAGGGTTCACCAGAGACAGAGCGGGGAGCAGAACAGGCAGATCAGAAGTACACTGCTGAGGGGAGCAGCGGGAGAGGCAGGAGAGGTCTGCCGCACCATGTGGGACTCTCCCTGGCCGGGTGTAGAACTCGCATCGCCGCTGCCGACAGCTCCACAGCGCAGCGCCCAACCGCTGCGCCACCGGGGAGGCCCCGTGTTTTCATATTTAGAAGCACGTGGGATTTTGAGCCGCAGTTTCCTCTGTTCCTAAGATTATTTGGCCTGGCTTGGTGGGTTAGTTCTCATTCGCCACAGTAGTTTGCTTTCCTTGCTGCTGATCTGTTACATGATGGTCTATTACGTGCTAGGCAGGTGTGTATATTGTCTCCTCTCTTAGCCAGTTTAACATTATTTTCTGACTTACAGGTGGAGAAGAGGTGACTCAGTAGTTACCCAAATCACCTGAACGGTGAAAAGCAGAGCTGAGGCTCGAATCTGACAAGACGATCCTCTTGCTCCATTCACCACTTGATCCCACCCTCCTCCAGCAACATGTCTATTTCCCGTCCTTCTTCTCTCCCTACTCCCATCCCACTTTCAGACACACACACACACACACACACACACACACACACACACACACACACACACACACACACCTGTTTGCTCCAGTCACTGACCAAAGTCCACGATGGGGGGATGTGGGATCTGCTGAATCCCAGCTCGCAGCCCTGGTCACTGCCCACCACTGGCCTCTCCGCTCACGATGATTCTTTGCTATTTTAATTCCCTTAAAGGGTGGGCAAAGGATGACTTCAATTTTGAGTTCCGTGTTGCCACATTTATGGGGTGAATGATGTACCATAATAGTGCATGTCGAGAGTCACCCAGGCCTCTGGACCTGTCCCGTGGGAGTGGAAGGTGCTATCATGTAGCCCGCTGGTCGTCGGCCTTGACCAGAGGTTTTAATAATTAATGCAACTTTCCTGAGTGACTGCACAGCAGAGGAGGGAATCAGGAGACCCGGCGGGTCAGACCCAGGGTGAGTAAAGTCGGCCCCTGTTCTGCAGGTCACTGCTGACAGCGCCACGCTCTGCCTGGGTCCCTGAGCTTCCCACTGTCTACTTGCCCGAGGACAGAAATTGTCTTCCAGAGGGATTGTCTGTTCCCTTCAGAAATTCCTCCTTTTCCTTTCTGGAGACTCTGGGAACAACAGAACAGTAGAAGGGGTCAGAAAAGAAAGGGGACCCAGGCAGCTGCAAAACTTTCAGTCAGATCCCGTTTGATGAATCCAAATTCATCGTTTCTTCTCTGGCGGTGTTTAGGACAAGGGGTTCCTCTGGGTGGATACTGCGATTGGTCTCCACGAACCACCGGAAGTTTGAGGGCCTTTAGACGGGGGGGGGGGGGGGGGGGCTCATTCCAATGCTGGAGTCTTAACTGAGGCTCCTGGGGAGAAGGAAACTAGCTGACCGTCACTGTGTCATCAGCCTGTGAGTCAGCAAGCTGATGGCCGGGAACCCAGGGGTAACGGCGGGGCCCCCCGGCGGGTGCCAGGCACCATGCACGCCCAGCCTCACTGCTCTGCATTGTCTGTGTCGGTGAGTCACAGGGAACGAGGCAGGAAAGACCCATGAACTCGGCTGATACAGTCCCAGGCCTGTGACCGCACAGCTGAGTCTGGGCTGCA
>PVIJ01000396.1:180612-240714 GCA_004024925.1 Scalopus aquaticus | reverse complement strand
TTTTGAGACTGAGGCAGAGCGCGCAGGTGGATTTGGTCGGCCCGACAGAAACGAGCCTTCCCACCGGACAGGACTGGCTTGCTTGACCTTCTCTGCTCCCTAATTCCAGAGAAGAGGGGTGGAAGCTCTGGGCCATCATAGCAGGAGCGCGGGGGGAACGCCCTCCTCCCTGGGTCTGTAACTAGTGTGCTCTTCCTCCTGCTCACCCTTTGCTCTCTGGACATCTCCAGGCTCCCCGGCTCAGCTACTGCCAGCACTAGACACCTCGGGGTAGCTGAGTGTGCACTCCAACCTGGCTGATCACTCTGCCCTCTTCTGCTTCCTGGCTCTGAGCACACAGGTGCTTGGGGTGGTTTAGGAAAATTAGATCTATGGAGCCCCCAGGCTCTCCCCAAGTGGAAGACTAATTTCCTGAACCCCCAAAAGGGAATCACTCTCAAGAGCCACCCTCTGCCCTTAGCCTTTTCTTCTTTCATTAATTTCTCTGCCTGGTGAGCTTTTATTACCATCCTTTTATCCATTCACTCATTCACTCATTCAATAAACATTTACCAAGTGTCTGCCATACAGATTTAAAAGTCCCATCTTCCATGAGGTTTCCCACAACTCTCCTGAAGAGTTAGTCCTGTCCCCTCTGCCTTTCCAGGGTGCTTTAGCTTGCCCCCGTTATGTCTGCCGCGCATGTTGCAAGAACACATCTCTCTTTTCTCCGGGGCTCATGGGTTCCAGCTCGAAGGCAGAACCAGTGGTTCGCAGCTTTGTCCTACCCGTGGTGGGTGCTCCGTGATGACCACTGATAAAGATGAGGGAAGAGAGCACAGGGGGCTTCAACATGGGGGCTGCAGATGGCCAGGGAGGCAGCCCGCTCCACGGTTAAGGGCATGGGCTTGGACAAGGCAGCAGCCTTGGGCTTAGTCCTGACTCTGATTTCCCAGCAGTATCCTCCGAGGCGAGGCGCACGGCGTTCTGTGCCTCAGTCACCACACCTGAGACGTGGTGGGAATAGTACCTTGTGGGGTCACTGGGAGGAATACAGAGAATCATCCAGAGCTTGTAGTGAGAAGATCGCCAGGCATATAGTCCGTCCCTAACGAGTGCTGACTGTCTTTGCTGCTTTCTTGAGTTTGATTCTTTGATGCTTGAGAACTCAGATGGAGAGTTGCAGGGACTGGGGTGTGGGGAACAGCAGGACCTTCAGATTTCACTCTCAGTGAAGGGCAGAGAAGAAAAGCCACTGAGTCTTGTGCTTTGATGTCATTAGCCAGCGAGGCTCAAGCTACCCCTTCTGGCCACGCCCTCCCCAGAGGGACTGCGCAAAAAGAGGGCAGCTGGGACAGAGCCAGGGGAGCTGGGAGGGGAATCTCTAGCCAAAGAAAATATAATATGGCTGATGTACATCATCAAATAGGAAAACATTCTACATTTTTTTCTTATTGAAAAAGCAAAAAGCAGTTGGATTTGGGACAGGTTCTGTTACTTTGACTGCTGAGATAACATTGAGATAAATGACCACTTTTCGCAAGCTGGCAACAACTCCTAGTCTGGACACTTGATTTTGAGACCCTTTAATTAACTGTAAACTTTACCTGGCTTCTCCATCAAGACTTACAAACAACATAGGAGCTTTCTATAGGGATCCTGTGGTCACCCACCGCTGACCCCAGGCCCCCCGGAAATGCGCACTCTGCCCAGTGTCACTCCCTTCAGAGCGCAGTCACGGAATTCTTGGGACCCTTCAAGGGGCTGACTGAAAGGCACCCATAAGCCTGAGAACCCATTGGTGGTGGTGGTGGATCTGACGGGACGGGTGAACGTGCCCCAAACTACTGGCAAAGGGAAAGAAGGGTCTAATGCTAGATTGGGGGGCTTGGGGGAGCTACCAGGTCACAGGAGGCAGGAAAGACAACATGGAGAGCAGCATGTGGGAATCTGGCTTGTTCATGCCCCTTTAACTTCTCTCTTTCTAGACTACTGGCTCTCCTGGGTTGTTCACCCTTGGATTTTCAGTTTCCTCCTGTTCTGCTCCCTCGCGCCGCCCTGTTCTTGTGAACTGAGTCTGCGTGTGACAGTGGCGGGGCCAAGTTGAGTCAAAACTCAGTGTGCTTGAGTGGGCACTGGGTAGCCCCCTCTACCCCTGCGGATCCACTGGCCATCTTCTCCACCTGCACGTGTCCTGGGGGGCTGACCTATGTGACCCTTACTTCTAGCTTCCCGTTGGGTTCAGCCAGTGGGGAATCCTGGCAAAAGATTGGTGGTTAGGAGCAAAGGTTATTCCCTTGTTCTCACTGGGGGCTACTAGGGACTGGTTGAGCCCCTCCATCAGAAGAATCCTGAGGGCCTTCTATCTGGGGGTCCTCCCCATGCAGCCCCATGTCTCTTCATACCTGAGCCCAGATATGAAAATGGCATCAGTTTCCTGATGGGCTCTCACCACACAGATCAACAGGAAGCTTGTTGAAAATTCACATTACTGGGCATTGACTCCCAAAATTTTGAATGAATAGTAGATCCAAAGGGGCCTCTATATTTTTAATAAGAACCTGCTTCTGATGCCGGGGGTCCAAGTGTGACTTGGAGAGAGCTTTGACCTGGCACTGACTGTCAAACTGGACATGGTCCAAATTTAGTCCAAATAGTAAGAACAACGCAGCCCCCATAGTTCCCATTGTTCCAGTGCGTCTTCTGAGAAGTCCAAATTGTTGTATGAGATCATTATGAGCTAAGTTGGGAAAGGCTGGGGGATTTCTAAACCAAGTCCGGGAGTCCGTGGGAGGGCTCCGGTAGCCCGATAAATGGAATTTCAGAATACCAGCATGTGTGACACAGAGCTTGTCAACACCTCGCTGATTGAAGCTGGCATGGTTTACCTGTAGCCGTAGGCCCCTGAAGTTTATTTGTATTGATTGCACCATTGCTAATATGATAGGGAGATGTAATAGATGGCAAATACCCAAGCCTGGAGTTAAAGAATGGGGTCCATGTAGGCCAGCCACACACGCCACTAGTTTATCCCAACAATTGTTAATTGCATAGCATTTATAAGAAGGCACTCAGCCAAGGAGAAAATCCAGAAAGTGAACAAACTGGTACCAGGAAAACACCAAGGCACCAGAGGTATGCGGAGAAAACCTAAAACCTACCTGGGAGCTTGCCATTTCAGAAACCTGTCCTGTTTTGGACAATATCAGGTGCATTCTCACAAGGTGACTATCTCAGATATTTCATATAATATTTGTTTGGGCAGCAGGGCAGACAGCAGAGGAAGCTGGAGAAGAATAATGTCTCTTGTGGGAACCGTCAGCTCTTACTGTTTCTCCAGTTCATTTCTTAGCACAGTAGCTCAGAAAGTGGAGGGGCAGCTCCCACCCCTCTTCACAAGGGCAGACTCTGGAAGGAGTCAGTCCCACCACTAGGGCCTGCTTAAAAGTCTTCAAACAAGAATAGGGCCTCCCTGTTGGCGCAGCGGTTAAGTGCTGTGCTGTGGAGCTGTCGGCAGCGGGGACGTGAGTTCAACACCTGGCCAGGGAGATTCCCATATGGCATGGCAAACCTCTCCTCTCTCACTTGCTGCTCCCCGCAGCAGTGTATTTCCATCGATCTGCCTGTGCTGCTCCCCACTCTGTCTCTGGTGAATCCTCTGGCCCCCCCATGCCTCTGGCCTGTGCCCCAGCATTGTATGCATAAATAAATAAATCTTTTTAAAAAAGTTTCCAAACAAGAATCTTGTTGCAGAGAATGGGCACCTATGGAATGATGATGGCACAAATATTTGGAACTCTTCCATAAACATCTCCCCCTTCACAAAAGCAAGGGCCTCTTTCATCTTCCACTCTCCTTTCTTAGCAGTCATCTTAATGGCAGCGAATCTTCCCTAGCCCCCGTGACTCAAAAACCAACAACTTTTACATATGAGCCAATGTGAGTGGGAAATCTTATATGGTCAAGATATAAGCAAGGATGTAAAACAATGGTACTTCAATAATAATTAAAAACATAAAATTAAAAACCAAACAAACACATGAAAACTCAAAGCAATGATGCCACAATAAGAGTCTACAGCTTTATTTTTTTAATAATATTTTATTATTTTAAAATAATTGTTTATTATTGGTTCAAAACATGTTTCTAGTCTATGTAGTTATAATCGGACATCTGTATATATTACATCATAATCATAACCAAAAGTCTAATTTTAGTCACTATGCAATTGGCTCCCTTTGCCCCTTTCACCCACCCTTCAACTCCCTTCCTTTCTGGTAACCACCAATCTGTTCCTTAGCACTTGCTTTTACAACTTTGCATTTTAATAAAGACTTACCCATGTCCCTATGAAAGCAAATTTTAAAAAAGTAAAAAGGGCTAATATTGCTTCATCCAGTATAGGTGTTCAAAGTGTTTCCTTTACTTTTTTTCCATAGATAATTTAATATTAATAGAAATATATAGCAAAATAGTCATAGAAAAATCTATGTACCTAACACTGGCTTAGGCAGATTAGGAAAGTAAGACATGTCCTCTAGGAGTTTACAAAGCATATAGTCCTAAGACAGATAAGCAGCCATAGCAAGGGATGATTAAATACTAAAATTAGTCATTGGTGTATTATCTGGGTTTCTCAACTCCAGCTGTAGAGGAGAACAGTCTATGAAACTCTGCAAACCACAGATGGTGGGAGCTCACCCACAGAGATCCTGATTAGGTGTCTGGTCAGGGTCTATATTTTTAAAATAGTCCCCAGGTGAGTCACATGAATATCCAGGATATGAATCACTGTAACAAGTGCTAAAGGATATAATTAAAAAAGACACCAGTGAAAGGCAGAGTGGGGAGAAGACCTTTATGGCACAACTGGAACTTGTTCTTGACCTTAAATTGTAGAGAGGATTTGGGTGTTAGTGATGGGGAGAACATTCTGTCTGGGCAGGGGGAGTGGAGATAGCCTGAGAGAAAGGAGTTGGGATAATTGCCAAGTGGTGACCCCCTTGAGGAAGGGGGTGCAGGTGGCAGCTTTATTGGGAGCAGTGCCCTCTGGCCATGTGATGGCAGACAAAGCAGCCTTGGGTGACCAAAGGAAGGGCATAGAAAGAACACATGCCCAGGCCACAAGGCTGGGAAAAGGTGCCAGCATCCTAATCTGTGCCCACAAAACAGTGTGGGTGAGTACCAAGATCGTCTCGTTGAAAGGCTGAGACAAAGAAGTACATGTGTTCTAACTGATGACTCCATTATCAAGACACTCCCAGGAAACAGGTGCCTGGGTTTGGGGCCACAGTTCTTGGAACTAGAACCTTCCTGAGGCGTCACCTAAATGATGCGAGTTTCCCTGGCCTTCCCTAATTCCAGATAATTGGGTTTCTTTTCCTTTGGCCTTTCTGCTTCCATTCTAGGGGTGCAACAAAGCAGCTGCATGGGGCTGGGGGTCAGGGTCACTGGACACTTACTGGAGGTTCAAGAAGATGAACCAAAAATAGTTTCAGTGCAAACTGCTCTAAGTGGAGGGGGTGATGCGTCTGGTTCCTCCCTGGTGACATGCAAAACGAGATAATGACAAAGAAGTCACGCCGATGCGACCCCATGCGGTCAGGAGAGATTGTCGATGGCACGAGCAAATCTAGCATGCTCTTTTCTGATGGACCAGAATGATGATTTTATTACATGGTGTCATTTTAACAGGGGACCCATCCTAAAATTACAGAAAAGCAAGTCACCAGAGCAACGCAAGATGTACTGGTGTTTTGTTGATTTGTTTCATCAGCTTGTCTACTTCCCTACCCGGCTGCGGGCAAAGAGAATCAGCCAAAAATCAATTAAAAAAAAAGAAAAGAAAATGAGGAGGAAAGACCCCCAAATTCCTGGGACCATAGATGCACACTTGTGTCACCTCAAGCAGACAATGGCGCTATTATTAGGATGGTAGAAAATAGCAGCAAGTAAAGGCCTAAAAATTTGCCCAGAGGCGTAGCAGACAAAAGGAACAGCGGTTTCCCAGGATAGCAAGATGATTCCAGTTTAAGTCATACAACAAAGCTCGTCCGAGTTTGAAGCCAGAAGCCAAACTGCATCCCGGAGGGCACTGGAGGCTGTCCCATCCCAGCGACACCAGCTGCTGCCACAGGTGCCGGTGCCAGGTGACTGTCTGCAGGCGCGGGCAGGGCTCACTCCCCTGTCTGTCTGGGGCAAACCGGGATCTGAATTACGATGAGTGTCGGGTCCCCAGGTCTGCTCTGACGCTCCCCGGAGCCCCGTGGGAGTACACACTACAGAAGGTTCAGCCTGCCCCGTGACCGCTCTCCCCCTCGTCAGATTCATGGACGCCCTTTCCTTCAGGCCTCGAGCCCCAGGCCCAGGTGGGTTTGAGACAGGAAATACTAAGACAGCTTCAGCACTGCCCGCCCCCCGGCACAGGCCACTCTCCAGAAAAGGGCTGAGCCCGCTGACCACAGCTGTCTTGAGTCACCCTCGCTCTGCATTAGCCCTCATGCCTCCCCTGGGCCTCCTCCCTCTCCCTGGTGTCAGCTGTCCCGTGTCATTAGGCCCCACTGCGATTGCAGAGCACCTGTGTGCAAGCTTGACCCAGGGAGGAACTTGGACTTGAAGACAGCCAAGACCTCTCTGCAAGGCTGACTTACCCACCCAGTTCCCGGCTGAGAGCTGAAAGGTTGGGCACCCCTACTTTGGGGGTGGTGCAAGAAAGGAGCTGGCCTACAAAGGTGGGGAGAATGAAGCCTACTGCTAGAAGGTAAGTTAGTCCAAGAGAAGCCAAAACACAGCAGATGTATGAGCAGTGACCTTGAACCTTTTAATCCTGCCTAATTGAAATTTGGCCAGTGATTCTCGCGCTCTCACTGTCAGGCTCCTGACCTTGGTTCCCATCCCGATGTCTCTCGTCTTCTGTTGAGGCACCTCTCTGCTTTCTGGAGGTGAGGTCAGGGGAGGAGGTAGCTGACTCTGAGCTAAGTTCTGGGGTCTGGATGCCTGTGGACCACGTTTCCAGAGGCTGGCAGCCTGCCCTGATTTCCAAGAATCTTCCGCCCCTTCCAAGAATTCCTTGTGGGCCCTGCTCACCTTTTGGCATAAATGACCTTATCACTTTGAACATCCCATGCCAACTATTGAGCTGAATGGAGTGGGGCAGGCTGACTCCTTGTCCATGTGCTGCCCCACGCCTCTCCTTAGCCGGGCCTGCCCCACCCTGCTGGGCCTCTCCACTGCCAAGTCTCACCTCTTTGCTCTCTGTGCCCTCCTGCTGCTCACACACCCTGCTCCCGATAAACCCCGACACAAGAGGATCTGTGTCGTGAATCCCAGAGCTGGTCGGGAAGGTGGGGAGGGCTGGGACCCAGAGGCTAAGATCTGCCTTTCTTTTGCTTTTGTTTTGATAAAAGAGATGCATGATGCTTGCCGGGGGCTCGCAATGTCCGCTTCCTCAGGCGTTTCTGCAGCCAGGGAAGGAGGCAGGTTTCAGCCCTCGTCTTGGACTTGAAGACAGCCAAGACCTCTCTGCAAGGCCAACTTATCCACCTACTTCCAAGCTGAGGAGCTGAAGAAAATTGGTCACCCCTACTTTGGGGTGGTCCAACCAAGGAGCTGACTGAGAGCGATTGGGACCATGAAACCTCCTGCTAGGACGTGTTAGTCCAAGGGAAGCCAAGACACAGTAGATATACGAGCAGTGACCTCGAACCTTTTAATCCTGCCTAATTGAAATTTGGCCAGTGATTGTCGCGCCCTCATTAATGTCACTCTTCTCACAATTCTCTCCTCCTCTGGGCTGAAGTGAAACCTGGAAATGGATCCTTCTCCAGAATGGTGGACGCATTGCTCTAAGTACCTTATCCTGTGGGCTGTGCAATGACTTAGCTGGATCAAAGGTGGGGAAACGACAGAGATAACGCTGCTCCCATGTGCTGCTGGAGGCTCGTCACGGTCAGCAGGATGGAGCCCAGCAAATCCCCATGGCGCAGGCTGGCCAACAGACTGCCTCTGCCGGCTTCATCCCTTCCAACTCCCCCTTGGACAAGTCCAAGCTGCCACATGGCCCCTGGGCAGTGGGGAACTCCTGCTGCTGGGGGACCCAGAGCAGGAATCTTGTTCTGGGTGTCCGAACCCCACAGCAAGGGGAAGTCAGTTTCAGCTTTACCTGGCAGAGTGTTTGTACTTTCAACCACCTCCCTGTGGTTTCACCCTAGACTTGCACCCCTACACTCAGTGCTTTCTCCCTCCCCTTTGCTCCTCAGAAGGTGGCCATGGCACAGCGGCATCAGCACCCTAGCTTGCAAGAAATGCAAATTCTTAGACCCCACCCAAGACCTACATAATCTCAAACTTGGTGGGGGTGGGGGAGGGGGCTCAGCAATCTGTGTTAATAAGCTCTCTAGGAGGATTCAGGTGCTGACCCTGAGAACCATTTTCTAAGACCACTCATCCTTCTCTCATTAACTCTGACACTAAATACTTAGGTTCTGACATCCAAGAAGGTTTTTCGGGCAAGTTTTGAGCCAACGACCAAATCTCTATCCAGTCTTGTTTACTATTTAATCAATATACAATTAATATTCAAGTCCTTTCGGGAGACCACCCTGATCCTTGAAACCCATGGCAAAAGCTATGTTCTCTGGAAACTTAGCTGTCACAAGCTTTCAGTTATATTTTATTATCTTCATGTGCGCTGGATTCTATAAAATAATTTGGTATCCTTGGGGTGGTTTTCTTTGTCAAAGAGCTCTCTACTGCTATTTCTATAATAAGGTCCATTGAGAGAGGCACCCAGAGCTTTGTTAAGCATCTATTCTATTCATACATATGAAACCCCCATTGTCCACCAAATTGGAATGGTGTCAAAGAGCGTCATCAAGATTTTCTGAAAGGTCCCTTTGCTCCCCTCACTCATCGCTCACCTACTTATACCCGTGAGCCCAGTTCTATCAGCTTTGGGTGCTTTGTCTCACAAGTAAAAGGAGATGAATGGAAGAGCTACTCCCAGAGCAGCTCGGGCTTCACGGGTTGCTTCCTTTGTCAGAGACTTCCAGACTCTCAGATGTGCCACGAAAGAGAAGAGAGGAAAAATCAGACCATGAGCAATGTTTGACCAGGCCCCAGAATTTTGTTGGTCATACTCCTTAGACCTCCTGGCTCCTAAGTAGGCTATTGCTATTGCTCCTAACTGGGCTCCTAGAAGATATTGCTATTCCCCACCTTCTCCAAGGGGAAACAGCTGTTTGATTTCTTGTGCGAACTTCTCTTAGGAGCCCCCTTCCCAACACAGCCCATCTCTGTCTCCTCATCACAGGCAAACCTGACACATGGCTCCTGTTGCCTGCCACGCCCAAGTTTCTATTATATTCTAGCAAAATTCCATTACTCTAGCTCAGCATTTCTCACGCTTTAGTGGGATTGAGGGCTTTTGGGGGGACATTTTTTCTTGCAGTAACATCAGTTTACAGTTTCAAGGGTACAGACTTACATATCAACATCTGCATATACATTATGCTCATGCCCAAAAGTCCAATATCACCATGCAATTGACCCCTTTATCCAGTTTATCCACCCTATCCCCCTCCCATTTGGTAACCACTATTTTGTTTTAATGATCTAAGAGTTTGCTTTCATTTGTTTTGTTTCATTATCTACCTTATATGTATAAAATCATATGGTGTAAATCTTTATCTTAAATATTTATTTCACTTAGCCTAATACCCTCTATGTCCATCTATGTTGTTGCATATGGGTAGGATTTCATCTTTTTATAGCTGAGTAGTATTCCATTGTGTATTGCTAATAATACATCTTTATCCACTCTTTCTGGAGGGGCACTGAGGTTGTTTCCAAATCTTTTTACACTATAGATTGCTGAAATCCCACAGAGTTTCTGATTCAGTAGACCTGTAGTGGGACTTGAGAATTTGCATTTCTAAAAAGTTTACAGGCAAGGCTGATGGTACTGGTCCAGGGACCACTCTTGGAGAACCTGAGCTATAGGCTAGCTAATGGCTACATGCAGATTCTTTCTAATTATTGCAGTCCTAGGGATCTCTATCCTCAATGCAGTGCATTCATTCCCTTTACAGCATCCTATCTCTTGCAAGTTGCCAGGAATTGTTTGAGCAATCAAGATTAATACAAATCTCACCATCTTCCTTTCTAACTTTTATTTGGAACAGAATGCTGACCTGGCTCCTGGAAAACAACTTACTTCTTAGCCAAAAGTAAAGTCCTTAGAGGGTGTTGAAAACCACATAGTATCTTTTAGAAAATTAGAGCATCCCATGGTATTTCCTGATAGACACGCAGACACATATAATAGGATTATAGATCAGCCTCATTTAAGATAAAGTTTGCTGGGGGAGACCAGAATTGCTCCCTGTGGGACTTAAATTAGGTACAAAGCAATTAACTTTAAGCAACCAAAAAATTGGCTCTATAAAAATTCCATTTCAAATCAGCCTTTAACTACGAGCTCATTATCAGCTACCTTCACGACGTAAGAGATGAACAAGTCTCTGTAGATGGAAGACATGCACTCAATTTTTGAGACACTTCCCCCAATATGGAAATTGATGAAACTTCATGTCTAAACTCTTACAAACAGCAGATATTTCTACAGATTTGCTGACATTATAATTCACTCCTACCCCTGAAAAGATCAAATCTTCCCATTCCTGACAACAAATACACTGGGTTTCACTTCTGATGATAGTTCATCTGTGTGATATTAAATACAAATACAACTGATTTCATTCCATTTCTTTCTAAGTATGAGAAGTTTTAGTTACTTTCACTGAGAGCCTGTATACCAGTTTAATAGACTTTTCTTTTCACAAAGAGTACTTCTTTGCCTAATATATGTGGAAAACATGTTTGTGTTTTAGCAATCAGAACACTAAGAGATTTTTGAATTATTCTTGACTTAATAAGTGAAAGTTATTCATTTCGATATATGATTATAAAATCAATGTAATTGCTGGGTCCTCCCTGGTGACCTAGGGGTGAAGTCTCAGCACTGTCACTGCTCTGGTCTGAGTTCGATCACCGGCAAGGGAGCTAACACACATGGTGCAGCAGACCTCTCCTGTCTCGCCTGCTGCTCCCCTCAGCAGAGTATTTCAGTAGATCTGCCTGTTCTGCTCCCACTCTGTCTATGGTGAATCCCCTTACCCCCTGCACCTCTGGCTTACACCCCAGTTCTTCTACAAAAAACTAAATTAAAAAAATAAAAATCAATGTAATTGCTTCAAAACTTGGAAAATACAGAAACACACAAAAAACAGCCATTTAAAATGTCACAGTCTGAAGCTCACTAATACTATGAAATGTTCTTCTCATCACACATACCTATATCTCTCTCTGTGTGTGTATATAATAAACAAGATGCACAAAATGTTGAGTTCTGTTAATTTTACTTTTAGCATAAAAATTTCCTTAAGTCATTAGTAATTCATCACTAACATCATGTTCATGGCCGCTTAATATTCTCATGATTGAATATCCTCAATTTAATTCTTCTATTGTCTGAAAACAGTGTGTATTTATTATTATTTCTTTGTGCTTAGATAAACATGTTTCTAGAAAAATATGTTATTTAGGATCTATTTAGAATTCAGAATCTATTTCTTGGTGAGAACTCTTGGGGTCAAAAGGGAGGAATTATTTTGAAGCCATAAGACCTCTTTCCAAATGGCTTTCCATAAAGGTTGTACCTGCCTGCCTGCCCATTTCCCTGCTGAGCTCTTTCTAACAAGAGCATCACCTTTTGTTATATAGTGTATTTTAATTTTAATTTCTTCTTCACTTGTGAGGTTAACTTGACCAGTTTTTAGTAGCTACTTGTACTTTCTTTTTTTAAGGAGAAGTATGTACCTTGTCCAGTATTCAATTAGTGTCTTAGACTGGTTGTCATTCGTTTGCGCGTGCCTTTACTCATGAAGGAAAACAACATAACACATGCCATTTGCTCATCTGTCAAATGTTTCTTAATTTTGTTAATGGTATCTTATTTATATATAAAGACTTTTTTCTCTATGATTTTTTCATGGCTTCTAAACCTAGAATGTGTTTCCTCAGTCATAGATTAGAAAAACAAAGCTCTATCTTTTTTCATAAAGATTTCCAAATATGTGAATATTTTTAAAAAACATTTTAATTGTTAAAAATTTGGGGTACTAAAAGAGTTAATTTTCCCAAAGATACTAAACAAAACAGGACATCCTCTTCTAATTTTATGTTTTTTAAAATATACTTAATATATGTTTAATAAATACGTACTTAGTATATCTCTATATGAATGTGTCAGCTTCTACAATTGCATCACAGTTTCAATTATTAAAGTTTTAAGTTATATTTTAAACAACCGAAGCAAATGAAGTCTCTTTCTAAAACGTTATTGGTATTTTCATTCATTTATTCATTCTCAGCAATTCTCAGACTGATTTCCTCTTATTTCCTCAAAAATTTCAATAGCATTACATTAAAATATCTTTAAAATATTCACATTTCATTTTAGGGTATATTTGGGGTGTTCATTTATTTAAAACTTCTTCCATATTTGTCAGTTATTTTTTATAGATTTCTTCATGTGCATCTTCTTAAGTTCGAGGTATATATATATTTCTTCTTGCTTTATATTTTGTATTCTTTGATGCATTCAAGAACACTTAATTTGATGTATTGCTTTGCGTTGTTTCTTCATTGAACTTCTTAATTACAATTTTCCAACAATTCTCTTGCATTTTTCTTCTTTACCTTCTTCTTATTATTATAAAAGCTTGAAAAAGTGGAAAAGAGTGATAAAATGAAAAAACAACACTTAATATTTTTCCATATCTGCTTCTAATGATTAAAAATAAAACCAGAAATGATGCATCACTGACATATTTGTCAGCTGCTCATAATCTTGCCCAGCACGTCTCTTCCTCTTTTCTCCCTCAGAGGTGGCTATGAGCGTTAAGTTACATTTTATCCTTATTATCTTCTGTGTTTTTATTTTTATTGCTGTGGATTAGTAAAAGCAGTATTATTGGTGTAGGCTTTAAAATACGAAGATGACATTATACTCTATATACTCATCTACAATGTTTTTTTCCAGTACTATACTGTGATTTTTTAGTTATTATATATAGGGTTCTACTTTATTGATTTTCACAGCTATATTATGTCCAATTCTTTGAATATATACCACTTTGTTTATCCATTTTCTTACAATGAGCTGTTGCTATTTCAGACTGCTTCTATTCCTATGCTTGTCTCCTTGGACATGCATGTGTGTAGATACATTCATCATATGCACTGCTGCACAGGTCTGTCTTGCTCTTTGTAGTGAGGGCAGAAATACAAGACTTTTATTTTATATACTGCTTTTCTAGTTGTTTATTGTTTTATTCAATCCTTTAAAAAATAATTTAAAAACCCTCCTTTGCCAGCTACTACATTTTCCCAAATTCCTTTGCAGTATAATAGATCATATTGCTATATACTAAAAAATAAATGCAAGATGATACTGACTTTGAATCATCCATCACAAAAAGAAATATCTTGATGTTCATCAATTCATGCATTCTTTGAGTTGATAAGCATTTACTTTTGGAATATAAAAAATTAAATTAAAATGTAAAAACACACCCTTAACTCAAGCAGCTCCTGGGCTGGAATCGGCTGGTAGGTGGATGTTTGCAGACCCCTCTGTTACATGAAAACAGTGAAGATGGACATCTTTTCAGAGGTTTGTTGGCCATTCAGATTTCTCCTGTTCTTCCAAGTCACAAATTTGGCCCATTTTTTTCTGTTTGGATATTTGCCTTTTCTTACTGATTTGTGGACGATCTTTGTAAAATCTGAATATGAATCTTTTCTCAGTTATATGTGTTAATATCACTGCGATTCTTTGTGTTGATTTTTCCATGATAGCACAATCTTGACTGCAAGTTCTCTCTCTCGAATCTTCCGTGTAGAATCTGGGTCCTCTCAAAGTAAGATTGTCTTTCCTTTCCCATAGTCACCCTTTTTCTTTTTCTTTCAAACCTTCATACATCGGCCACAGCATTCAAAGAAACCAAAATGATGATGATAGACAATTGCCTTGTTTAATCTTGATTTGTTCGGCTGAGTATATTTCAAGCAGATGAATGAAGATTGCTGTGGCTGGGTAAGTAAGGAATCAGAAGTTGTGTGCCTTGCTCCATTATAGCCGTCCTCAACCTTTCATGTCAAGGACTCTCTTTTTGGAGCAAAAAGCACTTTTACATTTTCTACTATACGCATGGGCCTTGGCAATTCTGTTAATCAACTCCTTTTCTTATACGATGTGCTCATTTTTATGTTCAAGAGTGAGGATTCAGTCATAGAAAATATCCTTTTAACAGAAACACGTACTCGAGAGTCATGAATGAATGGATAAATGACCGCATGAACACATGAAATGAATGACAAGAGGGACACAAAGCAGAGAACAGAGTGTTCTATTTAGAAGGCAGCCTGTGGGACTGAGGTTCGTGCAGAAGAGTATTTTGTAAAGCCAAGTAAGTGTTCTGCAGCAGCTCTGCAGTGGTGAACTATTATCTCTATTAGCGGTAACACAGTCACATTACTGTCAATGTCACCACAGGAAACTTCTAGATGCTAAATATTCTTAAAACTGTCTTCCACCCATGGGGACAACTGTGAGAAAAAATGGGGGTCAGGTTGTTTTGAATGAAGCTAATGCTTGAAGTTACTGGAGTTTGAGAAGCACATAATCATTTTTTGCTCTTTTTCTTATTAACTACATAGTGAGTGACTTACAGTAAGTGATAGATAAAAGTTTAGAAATTGAAATAATTGAAGTGCAAGAAATTCTGAAGACTCCTGGGCTCAAAAATGATCCTCCCAGACAATAGACACAAAGAGAACTGCACTGCTCCCTCTCACAGAGAGGAGGGGCTCTGCCAGGAGGTGCCAGGTAGTGCTGTGCTCCCAGAACTGAAATCACCTGGCATGGGAAGGGGGACGAAGGGCTATGAAAACCCAAGGTGTTATTCCCCAAAAACATACTTTGTGAAACACAAACTTAAGAAACAGAAACCACTGTTTCCCTTTTAGGGGTAGATGGATTTTCTTAAATTTGTGAAAATTAACCTTAATCCGAAGAGGATTCATTCCTTTAACTGTACTGTTGGATAAGAAATAGCATCAGCAATGAATGACAAGTGCTCTGTCTGGAGACTATGAGCCACCTAGACGTATGGATGCACATTGTAAGTCAGGGCTGACCTAGTAGAGATCAGTTGTGAAAATTCCAGACACACATCCTGCTCTGCACCCTCGCCCTCCCGTACCCCACAGCTCATCAACACCTTTCCTGGAAACACAGAGACTCCATCAGGATTGGACCACTGCACAAGACTTCTCAGGACATTTTCACCTCCGGTTGTCTCCAGAACAATTTCCAAGCAGACTTTCTGTTTCCTCTGTCTCAGCTCCAGCCCCAAAGCTGATACTGGTGAGCGGGATGCTTTTCAGTGGCATCACCCCATCCCCATGTGTGACCATCACGTCTCTCTAGTTCCAAAACACTTCCTCCAAAGAAGCCCTGTGCCCACTATGTCGTTGCCCCACAGCCCCTGGGAACCCCCTCTCTCAGCTTCTGTGGCTTCTTAAGTGCATATTGGCTGGACACAGCTCTAACTCCCCGGAGCCTCACGGTGGCGGGAGGGTTTGACTCTGCGATTTTATGACAACCATTACTCACCTGCAGGAGAGGAGGCCAGGGAACCCCAGGAGCCACCGCCAAGTAAGCAGGGTGTCACTAGTTTAATTTTCAAAAGCCTGGAGACACAAATAAGCTGTCTCTCTGGTAGCACAGGGCAACAGAGGTGGCAACAGAGCTTCAGATAAAGACGCTCGTGACAAGATGTCTGTGGAGCTGGAGAAGCGGGTTCAGGGGGACAGTGAGCTAGATAAGGAGGCACACTGAGAGGACGCCTGAAAGACTTTCTCCCTGGGGACACTTGACACAGAAGAGCTGCCAGAGGGCAAAGTAGAAAAGATCAAGTGAGTCTCAGGTCTCAGGACATGCGCTGGTGAGGAGAAAGGACCTGTGACTTCCCAGCTGATCTGCCTTGGGAGACAGACAGCAAAGAGACCGTAGTTGTACCCATCACCTTGGCTTCTTTCAATAATTCAACAGTCTCCACTTTTCCTTTCAGAGAACAGACTGAGTCTGGGCATCTGTATTTAACTGCAGCCGCCTTCTTCTCTGTGTAGGTGACTGATGGCCATTAATCTCTGACGCCTGCCTGGGAAGGAGTGTAGTGAGGAGATGAAGGCATTTGAGAACCATATGGTCCCACACTCATGCTTCCCTCTTCTCCCGTCCCCCTGGGGGAAACAGCTGGAGGCATCACATCAAGGACATGGAAAGAACCACCACAGCGTGGTGCCCGGGATACAGGCTGACTTTCTTAGGCTAGTCAGATGCTTTTTTCTCTTCTTTCACCTTCTCTGTTTTTGATTATCCTCTTGGAGAAGGTCCCCGTGGTGTGGTTCGGGGGTGGTTGTAAGGCTGTTAAATGAGGTAGGACTCACAGAATCTCTGAGTCTAGAAGGTAAAGAGGGGCCAGAATGGGCCCCGTTGGAGGTTGGGAAGCCGGTGGTCGGACAGAATCCTCCTGGCCCTAGAAGCAGGAACGTAGCCCAGGACCTGGACTGGGATAGAACAACCCAATGAAGCGTCTCCCAGAAAACTCAGAAGTGTGCAGCAGGGAGCAGGGAGCTGGCAGAGGGCTGTGCACCACACGAACTGCACAGGGAGTTCTAGGGTCCATGTGTGGGGACAGAGAGACTACAGAAGCCTGGGGTAAACCTATGAGAGGTAGACTTCAATCAACTAGCAGATCTAGGTTTCAATATGTACATACATACATATATTCATCCATGGTTATATACATATATATTCCTTCCAAAATTATATTAGAAAAATATGTGTATACCTGCATAGGTAACATTACTTATATACATGTATATGCATTTTTCCCATTAATGAAGTGAGATTGTTAGATCAAAGGGGTTGAAGGTTTTGAAGATTTTGGACGCATTTTACTAAATTGCCTTCTGGAGAATTGTGCTAATTATCACTCCTGACAGCAGACAGAGAAGTTCTGATTGAAATCTTGCTTTTCACTTTCTCATGGTGTAGAGCTTGGGGAAAAAGCAACACCTGTTGATCCCGGCTCTCTGAGAACGAGAGGGGGAGATAATGTGGGGACGGCTGTCTGGTCTCTGTTAGGGAAGTCAGTACCCACAACTAAAAAGGAGAAATTGAGGTCACACAAGATGTGCACATATAAAGGACTTCCTTCACTTACGTGTCAAATTGCCGCCTATGAGGCAATGAGGAAATGAATTTCAAAAGGAAATCAACCAAGAAAAAAGCAAAGATGGACTAATCTCCCAAAGTGTGCTGTCTGTGGGCTCCTTGCGAGGACAGAGGAGCTGCATCTCCAATACCTGGGTGCAGTCGCCGGTGCCAAGCCAACCTGCAGTTGCCGAAGATGGCACACTGTTCATCCATGCCCCCTAAACAGGTGGTCTCCTCCCTCTTCGTTCAGCCTTCCCTTATCTGACCTTCCTTGTGCACATGGAGCAAGGCGCTGTGAAAGAAGAGGGGCTACAGCAGTGAGGGGCTCCCATCAGCAATGTCTTTGGTTAAAGTCACAGGAATACAGCAGCCCCCAGATGAGTTCCGACATAACACCCTGTCTCCCGCAGCAGAGGAGCACAATTACCTGGCACGAGTCTAGGGGCCGACTCACAGCTGAAGCTGCTCCCTACCTGCCCTGGGAAGATGAGCGCCGTCTCCAAGGTGTCGTTAGCTGTGGGGGCCAGGCTGTGGTCCAGGCGGAGAGAATGAGAAGGGACCATCGGGACAAGCCCAGAGAAGTAAAATGAGTGTCACAGTGTGGGATCCTGGCAACATAAATACCATGTTGGAAGAAGGGGCTGGGAGCCAGAGAAGGCAGGGGCTGTCGTGAAAGGCAGGGAGGGTGTAAAGGAGCTGAAGTCTCAACTGGGAAAGCCTACTGTTTCCAAGGACCTCAACCTGCCCTGTGGGACTGGGGCCACCCGCGCAGAGCATCGTGTGAGCTGTGCTTCTGGTCTGAAATGATACCCGGGGGCAGAGCGAATGGGCAGAAAGACGGGGGAGCCGGGGTGGGAAGTGACAAAAGCCATGGCATAAGGTGACGACGTGAAGACATCATCCTGCCTGGATTCAGGGGTCAACACACTTGCTAAAGCAGAGGCCTTAGGAGAAATGATGTGGCAGAAATGACCAGAAACCACGATGAACTCATACTAGACAGTGATGAAGCCTGAAGCCCAGGGAGCTGTCATGCGGGGAGTGAAGCATAGCCAAGAACACCCCAAATATTAGAATCATGCCATTAAATTGCTCCCTTACCTGTGACAGCTGATGGGCCGGCGTGATCTATGATCTTCTGGGTCTTTTATTAAGTTTTCATCACTGTGCTGCCTTTGCAATCCACTGCCTCAGGGAACATTTGAAATTTGAATTTGAAAATGAGATTCACAAAATTAGATATTTTTCATATATATTTTTTTCCTTTCTCTAGCTGCAAACTGACTTCAAACAAAGATTTGTGAAGGATACGGCCTTCGAAGGTTAAAGGTAACCTCCAGCTCTGAGGTAGCTAAATTTTCCATCGACAAATAAGCATTTTAGAAATTTATTTTGAATTAAAAATTTATGTAATCGTTGTAATTGCAAATGTGCATGTCATATACATAACATTATGTAATATACATTTATAAATATTTGCAATATATTATATTATAATGTACATTATTTGCAAATGCATGTCATATTATATAATAATTAATAACAGTTTTAATGACAATGATATCCTTTATTATTTGCAAATATATATTTTCTTCCATGGCAGGAAGAACCTGCTTGGGTGACTCTTATAACTGGTTCTCAGGAAGTGAAAGGGGGAGGGCAAGAGAGCTCTGGAGGATGCTCTGAGGGCAAAGAAATCAACAAAGCAATGGAGCAAGTAGACGCTGGCGGCTCGGTTAGGCAAGGGGTGTGAAGGAGTCAGACTCTGAAGAACGGACGTGAGGGCTGGGGAGATGTGAACCCAGGAAATGACCTTCGTTAATCAAGGCCTAAGATGAGAGGCAAGAGATAGGCCCAGAGGGAGAATGAATGACAAAAGGGATGCTGCAAAGGGAAATTCTTCTTCCTTTTTCTCTCTTCTTATCATGCGCTCTCTAGCTAGTTCTCTGTGTCAGTGGTTCGCAACAGGAAATGTGAGAAATCCAGCTAACGACTTCAACACGTGGGCAGGCAATTTCATAACGTGGAGATTAGCAGGTGAATTTCCCACTTTTTGTCAGTGCTGGGGCTCTGTGGCCACACCGTACTTGCTGATTGCGTCTCCCTAGTGTGAGACCCTGCCCGGCAACTCTCAGTCATCATGTCTCCCGGCCATCACCCCCAGAGACGAGCAGCTCTGGGCTTCTGCCACCTTCGTGTACTTCAGAGCCTTGGGGCCCAGCCCCTGCCCCGGCCAGCCCTGCTCTGTTCCAACTTCAACCCTCACTTCCACTCCTATTTACAATTTGGCTTTCCCTTTGGGTCACACTTGGGGTACACTCCCTGAAGAGCTGTTCAGCTCCCGGAACACTTGACCGAATCCAAGCCTCAATGTGCAGTTTCCCTGATGATGTTTGAGCAAGGCCCACCGTATTAAAGCTGACTTCCCAAACCCAAGTTGGGAAAACTTCCAAGTCAGGATCCTCCATAGCCTCCCCCAAACCCAACTGCTGACTCTTCCAAATGGCCCCCGCCACTTAGCAGATATCATGGATTCAGAATTGTGCCCTTGAATGGATCACACCCCTCTGAGATGTCCCCGCGGAGAAATCACAGACGAAAGAAGCTCTGGAGCCCTGGCGAGCAGCTTTCCATGGGAATTTGAGTGTCTCCACACGAGGGGCTCCATAGCTGACAACTGCTTCCTCCTCCCACCCACCTAGGACCCTGCCCACTCACTGCCTGGCCAGCCAAGGCACATTCTTCCCATGTGAGCCAGCCCAGGCTCACGCAAAAGCTTCCCAGAAAATGCAGCGGTGAGCAGTACGCCTGGTTCTAGTCAGTGGAAATTTTACTTTCCCCAAAGAGGTTAGTGAAGGAGTGGTACCGAGAGCAGATGGTCTCTGCACAATGTACATGAAAGAAGTTTCCATTGTGCTTTCTCCAGAGATGAGTTTTCTTTTCACCAGACTCCACAGCATCCAATCCAAGGACCTAGAGATTCATGACACTGAAATCACCGTGGTAAACAAGGCGAACTTTCCAGAATTTCAGAAATTCCTGGTTCTAGGAGACCTCCAAGGCACAGAGGACAGGACAGACAATTCTTTGTATTCTCTTGTGGTAAAATATATGACATTGGCCATGTGAACTATTTTTAAGTGTACTGCTCTGAGGCATTAGGTCAGACTTGCATTGTTACCAACCATCGTCACCATCCATCTAGAACTCTCTCCTCTTCCCCAACTGTAACTCTGTACCCCTTAAATACTAACTCCATCCCCTTCTTCTCCAATTTTTGGGAACTGCCACTGGACTTTCTATCTCCATGAATCTGACACTCTAGTTACGTTGCATAAATGGAATCATAGGATATTTGTCATTTCAGTATTGACTTATTTAACTGACAATTCTTGACCAACATTTTCATCAGGCAGCTCGTTTATGTCATGTAGGTCCAGACATATTCCTGGTGTTGTTGGAATTCCAGTCATCCTTTCCCAGCCACAAAACCCATCAGTGAACCAATGAATGTTTTGTGAGTACTGACCGTGTGGTTAGCAGAGGGTTGGGAGCTTGAGAAAAAGAAGAATCTTGAAAAATACATCACTATATCTGCTCTTAAAGAATTTCTAGTTGCGTAGATTTGGAGGCTAAGTGAATATACACAAAATAGTAGTAAAAAGTGTATACACACTTGTATGCAGACACATACCTACACACAAGCATACGTCTGCCCTCGTTCCTCCTGTACACTTTAATGAACCAGGTGGTACAAAGATGACTCCTGAAAAATCAATTAATTTTAGGCAAGTCCAAATGCAGTTGGATACACAATATTTAATGAATTGAGATGATTGGAAATTCTCTGCTTGGGTCAATGGTTTGGGGGAACTTCTCATTTGAAAATCTAAATCTAAATAAAGTCTATAGTCAGGGATTTTTTTTTAATGGGAAGCTGGAACTTAGCTGATAAGTCTATTTCTCGATGTATCTATTCACTTTAGATATTCCATTGTATCCTGTTAAAAACGCAGTCAGCTATTTGCCATCTGTACAGAACAGCTGCAGTTTCCTTCCTTGCCAAATGCAACATTTTATTATAGAGAAATTGGCATATTATGTTTTGCCACTTGCTTTTTTGCATATCCCTGGCATGACTAGACTAATCAGTTCCTGGCTAGATCAGGTGAATCCAAGTGACATCACGTGTCTCTTCACCAAGTTAGATGAACCCGCCTGGCCAAGTTCCTGAAGCTTCTTTTATGCAACATCTGGTACGATGTTATTTATGAATAGGGCAAGTGTATAAATATCCATGGGACTTCCTGTTAAGTGGATTGGATTGAATGCAAATATTTATCTCTGTTCCTTCTGAAACTGTATTAAAATAAGGGTAGGGAAAAAGGGTAGAAAAAAAGATACTAGGAGAAATAGAAGAGGAAAGATAATTTCACCAAATAAGAAATGTTAACAAAATTTTGATATCTGAAAATGGATGACTAGGGACTAATTTATTAGAACCCAAAAAGATAGTTGAGGAAGAAAGTATAAGCAATAAGTCAATTTGATTTGCCAAAGCCTAGCAAGGCTTAGAAAGGGTGGCAGTAGGGGGCCTCCCTGGTGGCCTACGGGTTAAGTCTCAGCCCTATTATCACTATGGCCTGAGTTTGATCCCTGGCCAGGATGCTGACCCACATATGGCACAGCAGACCTCTCCTGTCTCGCTCGATGCTCCCCTCAGCAGTGTATTCTGGTAGATCCACCTGTTCTGGTCCCCACTCTGTCTCTGGTGAATCCTCTCATGCCCCCACCCCCAGTTCTTCTATGAAAAGGGGAAAAAAAGAAAAGGGTGGCAGTAGGTCCTGTAAGGTGACTGTCCCCAGCTTCTCCTCTGTGGTCAAGTTCAGCAATGAATAAGCAATGCCAACTTCCACTCCCACACACATTCTCAGAAATCATAAATCTACTTTACATTTTTTAAAAGAAGTGTTTTTTTTTTTACACCGAGTATTATGTTTATTATAAATAATCTGGAAAATAGACAAAAAGAGAGAGAAGAAAGCACATCTACCACCATCATCGAGGCCAGCCGCGGTGCCCGTGTGCCGTCCAGGCTTGTTTGTGGTGTCTGTGTCCACTTCAAGGTCGTTGATATTTGACATTTTTGTACAATCTTCCATTCTACCGTAACTTTTCTACTTAATACATTATTAACATCCTTCCTTGTCAATAAATTGCAGTTTCCTTTCTATAGCTGGAAAGTATTCCTCAGGTGGGTGTGACCATCATTTTTTTCCTGCTTATGCCTTCGAGCTTGACACTTGTGGTGTGTCTGATTTTCAGTGCAGTGAACGGTAGAGCAGGCACAGAGGTTTACAAACTTAACTGATGGCTTAGGAATATATAAAGGAGAATTGCTAGCTCACAGGCCATACTTTTTTTCAAAGGCTTTAAAGCAGGTAACTGAAAGAGAAATAAGTCAGAAGGAGAAATGGAAATATTGTATGTTTTCACTCATCTGCAGGGTAAGAGAAACAAAACAAAGGAGCAGATAAAACCAAATCAATAGCAAACCCCATAAATCTGTAGGATTGAGGGTTGAGGTGGAAATAAAATTTAAAAAATTAAATGAAATTAAAAGGTAGGAAAAAAATTAAATTGATTGGAGTCTCAGGGGGAAAAATGAACACAGAGGATAAAGGTGACTAAATTATCAAATAAACAGTACAAAGCCAATCAAAAAAAAATACTAGTTTACTTGAAATTCCAAAGTCCTGCCAAGACCCCAAATAGATGAAGCACCTATGTCATTTGATTAACTATACCTTGTCATCTTTGACACTAAAACCAGTAGAGAAGTGGTTAATTTGCAAGCCAATCAGTGAATCTGCTTCCCTGGATGTGTTTGCAGAAATTCAGGAAAAGGTGGCAATAGCACAGCTGTATTATGAGTCTTAAAGGCGTTGAGGTCATTAAGGGCAGTGACAGTGGCTACAAGAAATACCACATCAAATCAAATCGAATCAAATTAAATTAATAAAATAAAAAAGTAGTTTATTTGCGGGGGGTGGGGGGGGTAATCAATCCCTCTGCCTTCCCTGGAGTGTAGAAATCTGTCTGAAAGCTGTGAGTTGTGGAGTGACCACATCTGTATAGATCACTTGCTGTCTTTTTCTCTCTCTTCCTGTCTCCTATTTTGACCCAAACCTCACCCTAACTAACCCAATTGTATCTGAAGAATTCTGCTTCTTACCAGTTATGACAAAACGTAAAGGCACATATTTTTAAAACAAAGAAAATATATGAGAATGGAAGAATCTATGAATCTCCCTTTTCTTCTCTTTGTCTTGGTCTCAAAGATCTGCAGTAAGGTAGAAAGTGGCTATATTTTAATGTTCTAAGCAAATAATGTTCATGCTCTTTATCCTAGTGAGATAGGAAAGAATGAAAGAAGAGGGAAATGAGTAATGAGCAAAGGTGAATAGGTTGATCTCCATTTTCAAGATAAATGGAATCCCACTGAGTTGAACAAGACCTAGAAACCACTGTAAATTGAATGCGTATAGTATAATTTAAAAGATAAAGCAAACATCACTTGAATGTAAAAATAGCAAACAACAATTAGAACTGTGGTGAGCAACCTCTCATAGTTATTTGCCAACAATGCTATTTTTTTTCAAGTCAGTGGAATGGCAGATTGATAATGGATTTATTTAATGTGGTCTTATCAACCATGTTATTTTCCTTAGAGAAACCCAAACCCATAATCACTGAAGCTTATTAACTCATTTAATCATTGTGGGTCACCTAATAATAGAAAACTCTTATTTGAAAGAAAGTTGATTCAATTATGGCAATTTTTCCAGAGCAAGCAATAGAAAATTGAGCATTTAATGCCATTGTAGAAATCAATAAAACTTAGTTAATATGTCAGACCTATTTCCTTGAATTCAAAGTGCTAGATGGAATCAGCATTTTATTATATCTTGGGAGGGTATCAATGATCATTAAAAAGCACTGGTGTGAACACTTAGCCTATCACTGAAGATCAATAAAGCCAGCCTTTAATTCATTTTATTACTTGGCCTTTTAACCAGGAAACATGGAACTTGTCACCTGACTCCACAACTGTAAATAACCATAATTCAGTATAATCAAATAAGGTCAAAGACTAGCTCCAACAACAAAGATGGTTCCCAGAATCATCAGAGCCTGCCAATCATTACTCATTCAATGTTTGTTTGAGGGCTGGTTATTTCAGAGATGTTATCTCAATTTTTCTTTGCCTTTCCTTCCATGGAATTTGGCCCTATAATACATTGAAAGAGCAGAGAACAGAGCAGAATGGGGTTAGAGGGTGAAGGGGGAAAATTCTGAACAGCTTGTGGTTGTTGGTACAAATTACCTAAGTGAGTCATCTCTTCTGAATCACAGCTCCCCTGGGAAGAGGCTCCGTGAGTACCTAGCCCCAGCATCCAAAGACTGTTTACAGCCAGCCTGCTACCAAATGAGTCTCTGTTGGAACCTGTGTCACCGGAACCCTTAATTACAGGTGTCTGTGGTTAGAACTTGGAGATCATCAATCTGGGAGACTTTATGAGTCTTTGTAAGCTAATTGCTGAGTGGGATTTGATACCCAGCAGCCTTATTAGCTGAGTAGACCATAGTCTACATTCAAGTTTACCCGTCCCCTCATCCCCATGCCAATACCTTCCCCCCGTTCTACTCTCCTGTCGCTTTTTGGTGACTTCTATCTTTTCTCCCTCCTCCTCCTCCACATCTGGCCTGGTAAGGTAAGCCTAAGTCTCTAAGTCATCATCACTAGCATTCTTTTATAGAAGCAAATCCCTAAGACAACTAAAGAAAAAAAAGGAATTTGGAACAGATATTCGGACTGGGGAAGAGAAAACACAGAGCTCTCAGTTATTGCATGCTTAAAATATGTGAGCCCTGTGCTAGAAGTTTTACTTTCATGACAACAGCCTATTCACAACAACATCCCTACGGAGTGGGCAGTGCTCACTCAGGAAGCTGAGACTCAGGTGGGCTGAGGTGATGCCAAAGGCTAGTCAGTGACCAAGGAGCAATTGGTTCATCCAGGTCTGCCTGACGAGAAAGTTGATCCACACCATCCCAAACTGAGCATTCCCAAAAACGTGACTGCCAGCGCTAAGAGAACAAATTGCATGGTTATTATGTAGCATGCACAGCAAATGAGGTCATGCATTTGAAATGTTGTGTAACTATAAAATGCTATATAAATGTTGTTACTGTGATTATGGTTCTATTTATTACCTCTTTGCTGGGGGTGACTGCACACATCATAGAATAGCCAAATAATCAGAATCACCAGACTCCAGTGAAGCAAGGATAAGATTTGGACAAGCCTTCTCAGTAGAGCAGAGACACAACCCAGGGTACGGTACACTTCATGAGGGTAAATTTGCACGTCCTGCAAACCAGAACACTCGTCTTTTTTCTTCTTTCCCCATCTTTGATTTTTCCTTCTGTCTTTCACTAACTATACAAGGACCAATGAATTTGATTCATCATCCAGGCAAACGAGCTATCTTCACAAATGCCATTAGTGAATGAAAACTTACGATAAACATTATTTTAAAGGGTTAATATTTTTAACATGTAACAAGCTTTTAAGCATCGTTCAAAAGAATGAAAGCATTGTGATAGATATATGATTAAGTAAATCGGTGCGGTCCTATATACCATGAAATGTATACGCATAGATATGAGAAAAGATCCGAGATCATTATGTGAAAAGGAGCCAATTGCCAAGTGAGAACTGTACTATGATTCTATTCATATATTTTAAATGAACTCCTCAAAAATGTATAGGCTATTTGTCTTCATGTGTCTGTAGACAAAATGTGTGTCCACGTACATGTGAAAAAGGTGACTTTACATATGCATAGCTTAATCATAATCACGGTTTTGTTAGGGAGGGAGTAGGAATTCAGGCAGAGACAGTATCTCTCAACCTGCTCAACCTATTTCCATATTGTACAAATTATGTACAAGTAGCATACATGTTACTATTTGTGTAATAAAACTCAGCAGTGAACTTTAAAATTGCAAACTTAGTTATCAAAAAAGCTAATTAAAATAGATGTTATGTTTCATTGTTCAAATAGACAAAGATCTTTTCAAATGGAAGGGAATAAATGGTCAAAGAAATATTTTTCAAAACTTCTAGAACTAAAGATCATAAATTTATGTGAGAGGGTCCATCAAATGCCTAGCTGAATGAATGGATGAATAATGAATCAATCAACCAATCAGTCATTCAAAATTCCAAATGTCATCAATAAGGAGATGTTTCCAAAGGCTTCCCGAATAGATACCGCTAAATGGTAATGTATTAATATTGGAGTGAGGACATTCTTGGACTATTTAACAACAAAAATAGAAACAATGGAACAAAGTCTTCAAAGTTGTGAAGGATTTTCAAACTAAAATGTTATATCCAACCAAACTATACAAAAATTGTGAGGATAATGAAAAAATGCAGACATTTTATGATAAGCCAAGGTTCAAGATGTACTTCCCAAGTACCTTTTCTCAGAAAACTGCTGGAATACAAATGAAGAAGTCAATACAAATGAAGGAGTGAACCAAAAAAGAGCAAATCATGAAAAAAATGAGAGGACACAAACTATAAGAAAGAATAAAAGAAACCTCAGAAAGACTGTGATGATAATTATCTGGATAACAGACGTGCACATCACCTATAAAGCAATGAGTGACATTAGACTAGGATGATAAGACTCCAAGCAGGATGCCTGTAGGGGAAACAAACAAAACCCATCCATTATTTGATGTATTTCGCAATGTGAGAAGTTGCACAGCATTGAAAAGAAAATAGAAGACGTACATAGAAAATGCCACAAATGACAAAAACAAATGTCCAATTAATAATTATATAACAATAAAATGTAATACTTAAGATATTAAATTTATTCAGAACTTACTACTTGTCTCAGCAGAGAAGAATCATTTTTATAATCATAGCAGGTCTCATTCTGACTCTTGATTTAACCAAAAATGTGACCTCATGAGGGGACTTGTGGCAGGCGAGATGGACGCTGGTGGGTAACAGTGCACCGTCCCCGCCCCCGCCATCGTACGCAGTCACCACTTCGGCCAAAAACTGATGCATTGGGGGTGAGTGTAGCGTAAGCCATTTTGAAACTTGTCAGTAGTTAAGAGAGGCCTGTGGGAGCAAGGCTCCAGAGTCAGAAGCGATGGGCAGGGCTGTGCTAACTTCTCTTAAAAGTTTTTGTTTTTACCCTTTCAATTTTAACCTATGTGCCTCTGTATTAGTCTGGTAGAAATAAAAGTTCATAGCAACTGAAGTCACAGACAACAAAAAAAGCCCAGTCTTTGGCTTGATATGTTTTCATATGATGGGACATTAAACAACCTTTAACATTATTTATATGTTTAGATAAATTTTAATGGCAAAGAAAGTGCTTGTGAGATAATGATACATTTTAAAACATGAAGATACAAAACTACATTTGGCATATGATACCAGGCTAAAAAATAAAAGGGTGGGAAAATACATATAATTAGAGCTCTTAGGGTGAGATTATAAACAGTTATTATTTTATTTTCTATATTCCCCTATATTTCCACTGTTTGCACAATAAAGCATGTATAACTTTGAGGAGAGAAGAGTTAATTTTTTTTAAAAAAAAAGAATATGGTGTTTCATCACCTAGTGTGTGACTCTTCCTCTGTAACTCTGCCAAGGAACAAACTAAAAAAAAAAAACTAAACTAGCTTCAAGTGCAGCAGGGGAGATTCCAGTTCAACAGAAAGAAACAAGTGTCACTACATTTGGGGACTGACTAGCTTGGGAGATTGCAGAAAGATTTTTAAAACAAGAGAGACAACCAGCTTAGAATGCTAGTTCTAGCGGGGGGCACCAAGAAGCCCACTCCCCGCCAGCTCCATTCTGCAGACGAAGAGACTGGCCACAGAGTTTGCGTGGTGGCCTAGGGGCTGCGGCAGGGGCGGGGTCCTGGCTCTGCACCCTGCTGTGGGCCTCTCTGCTCTCTGCTCTTAGGCGCGCGTGTACTGGCCTTGGTGTGACTGAAAGGTCTGGGCCTGGACTGCATAAGTCTCAGTGCTCATGTCTGTTTTTCTTTCGTTTCTAGTCTGGCTGTTCCCTTCAGCTCCCTCCTGAGAATGTTCTGCCATAAAAGCATAAGCTAGCATCTAAAGGTCTGTCTGTTGCCTTACTGCGTGTCTGTCTTACAGAGATCAATGTCTTGGGGGGATGCCTTTCCCCATCGCTGCCAGACTGCAGACAGGGGCAGTGAGCATTGCTGTGGACCAATGTTCTTTCTGTACATAACCTCTCACTTTTGAAAGATCAAATTCTGCCAAGCAAGTTTTAATTTTGTCTTGTTTTGTTCTGTTTAAATAGTTGAATTTCAGCGAAAGTCCAGCTAGGCACTTGCTTTGTAATGTGTGATTCCAGTGGTGACAAGGGGGTTGTTAGGTTTGTAAATTTGACTTGGGTCTGCAAAAGAGCATTAAAGTTGCTGATGGGTGAGATGACATTAAGTCCAACCCATGTCTGGGAGAATTCATGAACAAAGGCTGACTTCATGAATTGTCCAGCCCTAATTCTGGATCTGGGTGGGTTGTAGAAGCAATAGAAGCAAGATTCTCCTTAGGCGTGGGCAGCACCATGTCAACAATGAAAGTCAAATGAACTGGCTCCTGAAGGAGGTCCATGGCCCTTCCTCCTCGCTCCCTTATTCCAGCTCCTTCACCAACGAGCTGGAATACCTGCCATACCTGATCATACCTGATCATACCTGCCATGCCAGACAGCACCCTAGACTGGTAACAAAGGAAGTCAAGCCCCTTGCCCTCAGGCTGCTTCTACTTCTTTAGAGTCCATCCAAGGGCCCCCCCCCCTACAGGCACACAGCAGTGGTAGACAGTGGTGAAGCTTTCTGGGTTGTGTATATACGCTTATTTCCATACATACACTATAAATATATATACAATATAAATATATTTTAATATACAGCATAGATAATGTATTTAGTATGTTATATACATATATTATCATATATATGTAGTTTTTATGTAGATAGGATTTATTTATTTCTATATGTGGATATTCACATTCATATATATGTATATACATATATAACTGTTCTAATCCGTTCAATCAGAACACGACCTGTGAAGCCGTAAATGCCAGAACAAGGACACAGGCATCAGGCGAATAGGACACAGTTGGCAAGGCCTGTGTGTGGGGATGGGGAAGGGTGCTGTGGGAGGGGAGAGAGCAGCTAGAAAGCGCTAATAAAATTCTGACGAAGCAGGAGGTGACTTGAGACATTTTTTAAGAAGTGCAAAGAACACAAATATGATTACTGTTACTTTATTCCGTGAGTGATTTTCTCCTGTTTTCTTTTATGACAATAAGAGTAGATAACATATGACAGACATCTTACATAAAAGGCAGCATAGACTAATGAAATATATTTTGATTTTTTTTAAGCAGAATCAACAAGTGACGTGAGATGGAGTGAGGAAAAGGGAGACAGGCCCCTAAAGTGGCCATGACAACTCTGACTCAAAACTCTTAAGTATTTTTATTTTCAATTGAATAATTAAAGTGTTTCCTAGAGAGCAGGCCCAGGTCACTGTAGCTAAGCTAACACCTTCCTAGCCTCACAAGCTGGACACTAGTTGTTTCTGTGGGTAATAAAACATGACAGCAACAATTTGGCTTCTGCTGTGCATCCGAAGTCACTGCTGAGTTCGAGAAACTCAAACAATTTCGCTGGTACTGACTTTTCACTCTCTGAGAACTAATTTCTTCCCCCCCATGTGGGGGAGGGGAAAGATTGAAGAGATGAGGAGATAAAATTTTGGCCCCTAACAAATGCCAGCTTTAGAATCCCAGGCCCTTAGGACAGATGTCTCCCCCTTACAAGGCTAGAAAAAAGAATTCACATTTTAAAATAACACCTAATCCATGAAGGAGCCCTGGGCCTTCTGGGGGCTATGAGGGTGACAAAGTTTCTTTCCCAGGGGCAATCTAGAAAAGGATCTGTGGACTTGGAGACCACACATACCAGGGGTAATACTTCTGACAGCCAGGATTTTAAAGAGTATTAGCAGGTAAGGATGTGAAGTCCCTAGAAGTAGGCCTGATGAATAGAAGGTGCTTAGGATATGGCCCCTGCTAGAGTAATAACATCCAATAAAACAAGAGCCGTGATATTAACCATAAATACCAGTAGTTAGTGAGAGCGGTGGTAGCAGCAGTTGAAGCAAGTGTTGGCGTGATTGAGTGCGCTTCTAATTTACCTGCTAAGTTGATTGGAGATAAATACAGTGTTATTCCGGTCCCTGGACTAATTTGATAATAGACTGAATTGAATGGGCACTTGGAACAGAAGCAGATTCCCCAGTGGCACATCAGCTCAGCCTCCTTCCTACCAACTGTGAGGTGAATGGCAGGAAATGAGCAGCAGTTGAGTGGGGAGGCCTGTGTCCTCTTGAGAAGTTCCCAAAGGACATGGCCAACCAGCCCCAGGGGAATCCCTGCCTGTCCGGGCACAGGCCCCTCAGGGTGACCTTCTGCATGAGACGCTTCCGGACCCCGTGGCCTTCTCCCGGGGCCAGCTCTCATGTAGACCCAGCTCTGGATGATACTGCCCTCTGCTTGGGCCGCTCGCTGCCTACCTGAGGTCCTGGCTAACTCCTGTCACCCCAACTCTAGACTCCCCATTGCCTTCAAATAGTGCCTGCCCATCCCAGAGCTTCCCTTTCCAATTCTACTGCCTGGGAAGGGCAGATGGATGCCATGGAGAAAAATGGCGTCTGTCTTCAGATCATCTCGCCACTCACTTCTGGCCAGGAGCTCCTTCTGCTGCCGGCCTTCGGGGGCTGAAGCCGTGTAGCCCCTCCCCTGCCCCTCGCCCTGCTGCCGATGCCCCTGCTCCTGGCCCCTTCGCTCTTCTGGTTGGGGCTTCCTCTGCCTCCCCTCACTCATGGTGGCTTCCCCCAGCATCCGCCTTCTCAGGTTTAGTCTATGCCCGGACCTGCCCCTGCGGGGAAGCAGAATGGCCTGGAAGGCACCAAGCTCAGGACTTGGGGGGGCCTGACTCTGCCTCTTTCAAGCTGGGGAAACTTGTGCCACCTGCTCCGGTGCCCCCCAGGACCCAACGGGATGACGGGGTCAGCACAGCACCGGACACAGAGGTGCCTCCCCCACCCGACGCAGTCAAGAGCTCGACTTTGGTCACCAGCCCTGTCTCTTCAGCCCGTTGTTCCATCCATTAACTTCTGACAACTCCCCGTTGCTACTATAGTCTCTGAAGGCCGGGGAGACTGGGTTGTGTGTATGTAGTTTATATGTTTTTCCTGGCATTGTATTTTATTTCTTCATCATTCAGTTTAACTTATGAGTTCCAGAGGCAATTGTGTTGACTTGTTGAACATATAAAATGGTTTATTCAGTTTTTACTGTATGCAAAATGCTGTGGGAGATAAAGGATGCAGAAAATATCAACTCACCCTGTCCTCACTGAACAGTGACGCTGGCAGTGTCAACCAGCGTGCACACAGCTCACAGCCTCAGCGGGTGTCCTGCGTGAGGGCTCAGGGGACGCAGTGACATCATCTTTGAATGAGCCAGAGAGCACTTGAGAGGCGAGGAGCTGGACAAGGGTGCCGGGGGTTAGGCGGGCAGGAGCCTCAGCCACTCCCACTGGAATTTTTAAAAAGTCACCATCATAATTCAACATGAGACAAGTTCAGAGGGTAGCGAGGACCAGAATATATAGGATCTGTGAATGAAAATAGGGGGAAAATCTGGAAGGAGGGGTGGGGGACAGTAAGTGTGAGGCCAGCAGGAAAAGGAGCCCTGGGCTGAAGTGAGTGGACAAGTCACAGGATGACGTGACACCATTTTTCCTTATGACAATCCATCTGCCCTTAGCAGGTAATGAGAGTTGGAAAGCAAAGTTCCAGCAGGGGTAGAAGCTATTTGAAGATTATGGAAATACTCTAGGGTTGAGGTAAGAGGAGTGAACTAGGACATGGGCCACAACACAGAAAGGAAGCCAAGGGATAATGATTTCAGACATCCCTGAGGAGAAAGCAACAGAACTTGGCACCTCGCTCATTTTGCAGAGTGTGTGGTTGCGTCACCCACACAAGGGCACCCATTAAGTTGTCCAGTAAAAGTCCCTTGCCTTAACCTATTATTACTTTGGGGCCTTATGTCAAGTCATCCCCTTCCCTCTCCATGAATATAATTACAGGCAATAAAAACTTGATGTAACGTGATTGGCCCACAGCACCGGGGTGCTCCTCTTCCTTCAGGACACCAGACTTCTCTGAATTTGATGATGGTAGCCGGGAACTCCCCACAGAGGACTCTCGCTCAACATCCTGCTCCTGGCATGGGTCCGCGAACCCAGAGCCGAAGGCAAGCTGCGCAAGGAGAGAGCTTTAACTTAACGCTGGAAATGAGGCTTAGCAAATGGGGCAACAGGCAGGGGAGGCACCACTAGAGAACGGGGAAGAGAGGGAAGGAGAGAAGGGAAAGGCAGAAAAATGCCTCCTTGCCCAGAGGGGGTGCTGACCCCAAATTGGAGTGGAGAGAAGTTGCCCAGGAGGGAAGGCCTGAGAGTTGCAGACCGCCAGCCCAGAGGAGTCCAACCCCTGCCGCCTCTGCTGACTGGACCCCGTGCCTCTGCTCTGGGCACGTCTCCCGCATGACTGTTCTGTTCCTTTCCTGTATCTCCCCTTTTTTCCCTTGCCCTTTCCTGCTCCCCTCTTTACTGTGACTTAGTCCCATGCATTCCAGGCTTTATCTACTTGGCCTATGACTTGAGATTGGGATAAAATTGCTTCTGAGCACTGAGTCCATAAATGTGCCCAAGGAGCCCACTCATTGCTGCTCCCCACACCCACACCCCGACTTTCTCCAGGGCTGGCTCTGCTCCTATACTTGCCCTGAGGTAACAATCAGTGTATGTTTAGTATTAGTATCCGCACACACACGTATATATCTCACACACATATATGCTTATAATTGGTTCACAATAAACATGGATATATGTAATAGACAGTATTGTGTAAAATTCCAGCATGAAGTTTGTTATTTAACATCTGGATAAACTACATCATGATCAGCACCCAAAGTCTAGTTTCCATCCACCACCATGTGATCGACCAAGCCCCCTTTCCCCTTCCACGTACCCCGAGCCCCTTCCGCTCTGGTAACCACCAATCCAGTCTCTGTATGTAACTTGCTAAGCACCATCCTCATGTGGCAGCAAAATGAAATGATGTTCAAAAAGCTCTTAACCCAGAATCCAGCTTATCTGACGGGCTCAATAAACATGAGTAACTGCCATACCCTCCTCTGGTAGATGCACCCCTGGGCCCTGGAGGTGAGTGGGGCTCTGCCTCTCAGAGGTGGTGACACCACAGGGTCCAATACCAACATTAGGAACCACCTGATTGTGTCAGTCCAGGGGCCAGCGGCTTTCCACACATTTCCTTATGGCACATTTACCCACAGTCAGGGGAAAAGCATTATTTTTCCTGAAATCCTTTGATGGGACACCAAGGCTGAGCTATGTCAGGGGAACTAGCTGCGGTGACAGGACTCGCCACGGCTTCCCTGCACCCAAACCCAGGTGTTCACGGAACAAGTTTCCATGGCACTGCTTTAGTTTCTTACGCATGTGCCTTAGCACCACCTCCTGCTGGTGTTGTGGGTCCTAAGCCCCTCCCCATGGACTTCAAGGTCCCAAGGGCAGTGAGCTGGTGTGGGCCCATAAGTCCTCTACAGTGCCTTGCGCTTGGTAGGGCTCCTTAGATATTCTTGATTGAGTGAATCTGCATCCTGCCCACTCTCTAATTAGCTATGGGGTCCCTGGAAGGCCCATGGGAAGCTTAGACTTCAGGGGGTCTCCAGGCAGGATTCAGGTAACCCTGTAGGACAAGGGAGCTATGAGGGGGCTTTGGCCCCTGCATTTCCCCAAGCTGCGGGAGTGAAGTCTAAGTGCCTGTTTGCTCCTCTGCAGCGCCAGTTATTGGGAGAAAGGCTGTCTGGGATTGCCAGAAATCCTTTTGCTCTAATTCTCTGGCTTGACATGAAGTGGGTGAATGGCTATCACTGAGGAGAAACATGATTCGTGACCATGAGTGACTGGTGCTCTCTTCTCCTGAGGTCCCTTGTGGACTTCTTGATTAGTTCATCAGACTAAATATGGATGCACTGAACTTGTTTGCATGTCTAGCCAGATCTCTGAACTACTAGCTCTCTCTCACAGTCTGCCACGAGGGAAGAATATATGACTGCATAAGGAAGCTATTTTAACTTAAGTAAGTTTGAATTAAATGTACAGGGGGTATTATGCTTATTATGCTTAGTAAAATAAGTCAGACAGAGAAAGGAAAACACAATGATTTTACTCATATGTGATATACAGAGAAGACAAAGAGATGAACTAAATGAAAAAAAAAAAAATTTTAGACCATGAGTGACCAGAAGGGAAGTGGGTGGGTAAATCAGGGCATTAGAACAGTGATGTGGTGAAGGATAGATTCGGGCCTTTAGTGGCAAATTTGATGTAGTCGGCACACATGTTGATTCTCAACACGAACTTATAGAATGCTGCCATGCCATGTTACTTCAATTAAAGAAATAAAAATTACCCGTATTGCTTGAATAGCCAGGAGAACATCTTGGCTAGCTCCCCCCCACCCCCCAACCTTCCTCTGATAACACCGCTTTAGCGGCCACCCAAATAGTCAGGATAGAGTGGCCAAAGATGAGTGGACCCTAAATGCTTGCCCCTGAAGTTCATTCGAAGCTGTGGTGGGAGATATCACAGAGATGCAGCGTATTTCAGAGGCCTTCAAGGGATGCCTGCGTTTACAGCCAGGGCCTCCTTTAGAGTTTCGAGGTGCATGGTCTCTGGGGCTCCCTCTGGGCATGTCTGGGGCTAGGGCATTTTCAGAGCATATGGGGCCCTGGGGCTGGAACCATGAAGTCCAAGCTCCTGGCAGGTGTTTCCTGCAAGTAGATTAAGAGTCAGTCATCAATGGCAGAGCCTAAGAATCAAGTGGGGGAGCTTTCCTGACAGGTAACATTCAAACATGGCAAAGTCAAGGTTTTGTTGGGGTTTTTTTGAAACTGGTGCTGAGCAATGGGTTGGAAGGAGGACAGAGCTGCGCTGAGAACAAAAGTCAGCTACACCTCTGGATCCAAGGGAATTGGAAATGTGCTCAACCTCTAAACAGCACACACAAGTCTGTTTTACCACAGCTTCTGTTTTGTTGTTTGTTAACTGGTCAACTTTTGGAGGCTCTTTGGCGGACCAGGTCCTGATCTCAGAAATGCCTATACAAGAAAGAAAATGCCCGCTGCCCTGTCCTCTTTGAGTGCTCAGGAGCTTATCAAGGAGTTCAAGTCACCACCATTCCTGTGGCCCACGGGAAGTCCCTGCTGATCCTGGCTCCGTTAACAAAGCCTGTGCCCTCACTGAAAGTAATTAAATGGACAGAGTGCGATTGTCAGATCTCCAGGGGCTTCCAAGCTATCTTTGGCCGAGGAGGATAAGAGTATGGCTCCTTTGTTGGGAACATAATGAAAGAGACAGGTGGGAAGAAAGCCCATTATCAGTAGCACAGATAACTTTGGTGTACCTGGGACTTGTTATAAATGTATTTTGATGGCTTATTATGTCGGGAAAAATGTTTCTTTATCTTCAGGACTATTCAGCAGAACAGAGGAAATAATCCCAGGTGAGATTTATTCATCTAAATGTAGGGCCTTAATAGGGTTGATGGGCGGCCACGTAGATCCGAGTGCTGTATTTACACGAGCTTCTTTATTAGTTTTCTAGTCTGGCCTGAACAATTCTCCCTCCCATGACTCTGCTTCCTCCAGTTGTCTAGACAGACTTCCTAAGAGGATGGAGCACAGATTTCAGGGCATCAAAACTTGAATGGCTTCCCTTGCATTTTATTGATCAAACAAATCACAAGGCCAAGTCAGATTCAATGGCGGGAAACTTCCCTGGGAAGGAGAGCAGCCTGGCTGGAGGAATTACTGGTGGGCAACTTCAAACATTCAACCACAGCCTCTGTTTGTAGACACTTGAGAAACTAGTGACTATTTCAGAAGAACAGTTCCCTTCCACCTACTTCTCCGACTTGGCTGAACTCCAGAGAAACAGACTTCGGAGTCCGCAATTTCGTTGTCTAATGAGGGTTCTGGCTTGTGGATGTCAGTGAATGAGATTGTTCAAGCTTATTTTCACATCACAGATTGGAAAGGAAGCTCTTGAATTCAGAGCTGGGTCCACAGTACATTTTCCCCAAAGCTTTGTTCTGCCAAAGGAAAAAATGGCAACGGGGTTTGGTGCCCAGTATCTCTGCTCTGGAAGCTCCAGACTCACAGGAGCGCTCCAGCGACTCTCCCGACATTGGACTGTAGCAAACTCCAGCCCACAGCAACTCTCTGCCCCTGTGGATAGACTCAGGAAGCTCCCTGGTGAGCCCCTGAAGCGTCAGGGTGAATCAAAGAGTAGAGGCTGTGACTGCTGGTGTCTGCATACAGCTACCTCCCAATCCCACAACCCCCAGGCTCCTTAACTCAACTTCCACTCATTTACCCACAATGCACTGAGAATTTAAAAGTGACATTCGAGTAAAAGAATGAATTCTAATATCAGCAGCATCTCCCACCCTGATGTACAGGAGATGGTGAACTAATTAGCACAAAAAGACAGATGTAGAGTTAAGCACTCAGAAATCAAGAATGGCTTATCCACTAGGTGCCCCAGTCCTGAATAAGGAGTAATCAAAGGCACCCCAATTATTGAGAAGAGATTCTGAATCGATAACTTGAAAAGAGATTCTGATTGATGTTAGTATGATCGTTTCAGCTATTAAACTTTGGGGTAGATGACCATGAGATATTAGGTCCATTTCATGACCACATGAGAATACATTAAATCGTAGTGACCCAAGCTGGGTTGGTGATGGCTGGCACAGTTGGGGTGAAGTATTTTCTGACCTTCCCAAATCTTATTTTTGTTTTCTCTCTGGGACTATTTCCATACGTAGTTGTCTAGTTTTCTTCTCACCACATTCATTAATCTGTGAGATACAAAGACATTCATATTTATTTGCATTTAAATTGCTTTCCCCTTTGAATCTTGATAACACCTGGGGCTCCATTAGCGCTCACTATGAGTGGCCACCACTCTGGGGAGAGGCTGGGAGGAGAGAGGGCTTCTCTGGCACAGTCTGAGCACACCCAAACGCCAACCTGGTGGAGATGCCAGGCCAGACAGGCTGGGAGGCTTCTTCCCAGGAGTTTTCTCAGAAACTGCACCTCCAACAATGCTCTGCATAGGACCTGATGCTGAATGGGGATTCTCAAAACAGAACAGCACGGGGAGCCCTCTGTTCACTGGATTATCAGAGCTGGCTTGCAAAAGGGAGCCAAAGGGGAGCTTGGCATCTACTCCATCTGGCCAATGTAATCAAAATAGCTCCACTCATTTCATTTCATGATTTGGCTCAGGGGACACGATTGTAAAGTCTGAATGGGTTTTTCAGCTCACCCCTTTTTGTCATGGTAGAGGACTGGCAAAGCCAGTTTGATCTGCACAATCCACATTAGTTGTGCCTTTGCGAAGCCTCGCTCGTGCTATCTCCTGGAGGAAATCAGGGCCTTTTAGGGGCCTGGGACTCTGCATTGTTGGTGATGCTGTGCTCCTGAGCCTCGGCAGGTCACTGCACGCCCATCGCTTCCGAATGAAGCCTCTGCTCATCTTGTCTCTGAAGTCCAAGGGAAACCAACCTGGTTTTGCTATAGCTTCTCTGCATAAGGTTAAGTCCATGACTGCCCAGGCATCGAAAATGACGGGGACTGAACTGACACTATAGGCAGTTTTCGGTGTGGAATAAAATCACTTCCCTCTCAGACTCCTTGCTCTTCCTGTCTCTCACTCAAACCTTGGGACCATTTTCTCAAAGCCCCTCTTGTAAATATTGAGAGTGGGCTCCATTTTTCTGGCTGATACAGGTATCCTGGAAAGCAAACTTCCTAAACTGGGGTCTTGCCCAGGCTCTTCACCTCGGTTCCCTGGGACTAGCTTTGCGCAGCATGTGGGGGCGGCGTGAGGTGGAGGCGCTCATTCACCTGGGGAATAAGAAGCCATCTGGAACTCAGAAAGATCTCCGTTTACCTGCCCTCTGTCCATTTTTTTATCCTGGACTGGGTAATACATTCATCATTCACTCATTCAACCATCATATTCAGCATATTTTAACAATCCTTCTGTCTGCAGAAGGCATTTTTAGAGCCCAATTAGGGAAAGAAGGATGTGGGTGTGAAAAGCACAGACTCCTGTTTAGGGCCTAATGCCAACATTTCCCACCCCTGCTGAGTCTGAGCCGTGACAGGGCAGGGGGAGACCCCACTGGAGGCTTCTCTCCAATGGGGGGGCGGTTGACTCATGGGGTCACTTGCTCTGTTGGGGGCCTGGAGGCTGGTTAAAACATGCATTCTGGCACAGGGTTGGGAAAAATAGCATTCCACCCTTGTCTGCTGCAAGGTGATTCCCTCTGCTATCAATTCATGTTCAGCCTCTCAAGTCAATCAACCGTGACCTCCCCAGACCTCATATAAATGGGTGGTGGTGATGGAGGCCGAGAGTAGAAAATTTAGAATGGAGGCGTCACTAGACCAGAAATGGGAGGTGTGGGTAGAAATGATTAACACAGTCACTAAGTCAGCTATAGAAGTATCTGGCTGCTATAGAAAGTATCCAGAGGTGCAGACCGGAGGTGGGGGATGGAGATAGAGGGTCTTTGCAGAGACTCACTGGTCCATACAAATCAACCTAGTCACACCCTAGAAGTAGTTAATTTAACAACAGATAACAATCCCACAAAGGAATGAACCCCTCCCAAAGAACACTATACAAATACAATTTCTGCTCTGGCCAGAGGCCGCTCTCCTGCCCATCTGTGATGTGTCGGTGCCTCACTTTTTCCTTCTCCCTTTTCTGATAAATCTGTCCTTTTAAAACGTAACCTTTGCCTGCTTGTGTCTGTGCAAATGGCTTCATTTCCTGAATAGATTTGCCACGCACTGCTGAATGGCGAACTCTGGTGAGACTTTTTTCAGAGGTAACCAAAGCACCCCGCTCACTGAACCTAACATCACTCCAAAATCCGACGTCAGACGGCCAGCCAGGTGTGGTGCACAAGTAGGAGAACTGAGAAACCTCTCCGTGAAAACAAGGCAGACAGGAGCACACTGTCCCCCCAACAAGGATCTGCTTCCTTTAGGACCTCACAGAAGCCGCTCCTTATCAAATGCCTACCACAGCCAGGACATGGTGGGAGCCGGACCTGCAGGAACTCAATGTCCCCCAAATACAAGGTAAGCGTTTGGCAATCCCTGTTTTGCAGATGAGGAGTTGGAGCCTTGCTAAGAGCCTATCATTTGATCCAGAACAGCTTCAGAAGCGGCAGAGCGGGGAGACATGCCGGGCCCGGCATTTCTGCCTCCTCACCAGCCCGCCTGCTTTCAGTGGTGTGAACTCTCATGCTAGCATCTGGGGTTTCTGGGTCACTTCCCCACGCAGAACTGGAGAGCTGGCTGGCTCACTCGCATGGTGCCTGAGTCAAAAAAGAGGAGGGCAGGCAAAACAGTGTTGGAAAAACCCTGCAGTAACAGGAAGATCCGCAGGGCCCTCTGGGGCTTTGGGCCACCTCACCCTGCTCTCTTCCTTTTGTAGGGGCTGTGTGAGCTCAGGTGGTGCCTGGAGGGGAGCAGCGGGAGACAGAAGTGGCCTGTCTAGCATTGCAAAGCTTTCCTGGAAGGACTCTTGTCCTGGGGATCCTGCACTGCTGGAATCCGGGGGATTGGTGGGGAAGTGGCCTCGCGAGTGGAAAGCCAGCCCTGGACTTTCTGTCTGTATGAGGCTTGACTAGCAAATCTTTAAGCCTTAGTTCCCATGTGTGTAAAAGTGGATTTCAGGAATTCTTCCATAATCTACATGTTTTGAGGATTAAATGAGGTCGTGTCGATAAAATTCTTAGCAGGAATCCCCACACAGTAAGTGCTAGTTAAGTGTTGACTGCATTCATGTCATTTTTCTCTAAAGTTCTCAGGTGGCTGAAGAGCACAGATGCCCACACGCCCTCTCTTGTGGGCATGACGTGGATCTTTTAAAAATGCCAGTGAATAAGCAGTGAGCCATGTGGCTAGAGATGCCTGGCTCCTGGGCAGCACTGCAGGATGCACTGATGGCCCTTCTGGAGTAGAGGCACATGTGCACGCCCACACGCATGCTCACTTACCACAGGCACGCACGCTCATACATACACTTCCTGGGCCCACCCCTGTCCACCTTGGATCTTCCATCCTTTCCCTGACTGCCCAGGCCACATCTCTGCAATGCGAGGCTGCATCCAGACTTGTCACTGCTCAGCTTCTACCTCTTGCCCTGCTATGTTGAACTATAATGCAGAGTGAGCTCAACGAAGCATCTTTACAGGGGTGGAGTGAGAAGGGAGCAGGAGCCCAAATGAGAAAAAGTTTTGATAGAAAATCTATTTTTCTGTAATATTTGGGACTTTGATTTTCCTTTTTGGGCTGGCACTTAACTGTCTTGACTGCACTGGGAGGGAAAGGTGAGGACACTGCTTTCCCAAGCCGAGGGGCTGTTCATTCCACTTAGACATTCAGATCTGGCCGTTGATGTTGGGCCTGTGTCACGGCGTGTGCCTGAGGCTTAGCGCTGGCACCGAGGCCCCAGCCTTGTTCACCTTTCCCCTGGCCCCTCCTTGGTCCTGAATGTCCAGCCCTCGTTGGTCACGCTCCCGTGGGGACAGTGCCACACTGATGGATGGGCAAGCTGCAGCTGGGCAGGGCCAGGTGACATCATGCGATTCTACTTCACTCTTGCTGCACAGTGAACTGGGTCAAGTGTATTGAGGCAAAAAGGCCACGGTGGCTCAATACCAGGCCGCTGCCTCGCACGAGGAGCGGGGCTGACGCATGGGCAGGACAGAGGTCCAAGCGCGGGCCAGAGAGACGCGAGGCCCAGCCTTTACGCAGACGAAGTCCCGCAGAGGCTCCCACACCAGCCTCAGTTCCCTCATCCGTGGAATGGACACAGGCCTGTCCATTTCTCACCACAGCTTCCGTGGAAGTCTGCCAGGAAACCAAGTGTTAGAGCAAACCCAGAGTGTGGACTTGTTTGGGTCTTGCAAACTGCCTGCACAAGTACCCTCAGTGCCAGCTTGATTTGGCAGTGGGATTCTCCCTCATCCCTATATTATGTCAGAACACACATAAAATGCCTGACTCCTGGACAGGGCTGCAGGGTGCACTCAGGAGATCTGAAGTCTTCAAATAAAAAGACATTTTCCACTTTGCAGAAATCAATATAAAGCAGCACCATTCCCGAGCAAGGTGGCCTGATGCCCAGGGAAGGAAGGGTGGGCTCCCTGGAGGTGGGACCACCAGGCAAGGTGGGACAATATTTGCTGACCGCATCAGCACCCCAGGGAGGCCTGAGAGGTGACTTGTGGTGTGGGTGGCTTTTTTAAATTATCAAACGTGTGTTTGTCTGGTTTCAGCCTGACTTAGTCATTTGCTTATATAACCTCTCTGCCTCCTCTTGGTGGCCCCAAGGGCTTGAATTAAGAGTTTTCTGAACATGCTGCTGTGTTTAGTCTGTTCTATCTGGGAGTATCTATTTCACGAATCCAGGTGGTGGTCTTGCCACATACGTATCCTGTAAGGGAATTGTATTAACAAATCCGACCAATAAAACCACAGCAAAATGGGGAAGCAGGTAAATCCCCGCCTGCCCACTTACCCACTGATCTCCCCCACCTTGTATAAAGTTAACCTCAGCTTTATGACCCTGGGCTTCTCTCTGTCCTGGGGGCCAAATTAGGCATGGGGGAACTCAGGCTTCATATTTAGCTCAAAACTCCCCTCAATGACATGTGGGCTTCATTACTCCCTTAGCGGTGGAAGGAAGCACAGCGGTTCACATCTTTCCTCTTGCCCCCATTCCCTTCTCTTTCTCTGCTGTGTCCCCTCATTCTTCAGAGATGTGTGGTCTTCCCTGGACCACGCTGTCCACATGGGCTTCTGATGGCCAGACCACGCGACGCTCCCAGAGTCACCAAGTAGCTGCGGCGGGCCCACTGGCCCAGGAGCGGTGCCACCTTCAAACTCTGCTCTTATCCTCCTGCCCCGCCCCACCCCCTCTAGAGGCACAGGCTCACTGCGGAGCACAGTGCGAGGGCTGACAAATTATTAATGGATAGACTAGTTAAACAGTTCTTGTTATTTTAATTTTTTCCTTTTTCCTTTGTAAGACATTTGGCTGAGATGGTCCTTTTCTTCCAAAGAACATGTGTGTGGCTGACAAGCCAGTCGGTGGGCTTGCCCCTTTAGTGGCAGGGTGACTTCAGGGAGCAGGTTCTCTATGGAGCTGCACAGGTGGATCTAAAGGAGGGAGTCCCGAAGCTCTCGGTGGCTTTTAGGTTTTTAGTCTTTTAATGGTATTTCGTAGAGAGGCAACCATATAAAGGGCAGGCAATGGGGCTAGGGGGCTGGGAGGCAAATCTTTACTCTCTCGGGCTCTCTGGTGGTGTCTCATGGTCTCTGCTGCACCCCAAACGCAAGGTCCTCTGCTTCTCTTCTGTCTCTGCTGCTGCTGCCGCTGCTTCTGCTTCTAAGCCCAATCGCTGGCCCAGGTATGCCCCTCACACAGGCCCACACCCTACTCCAGGTGCCCGCCATCAGGCATGTGTGTAGGCCTGCAGAGGCCCATCATTGGGGGAAGGGTGAAAAAACTTGACAACTTCCTCGCTTACCCTACACCCCTCTACTCGTGGTGGATCCTTCTGGGCGTCTGACAGCACAGCCTCTGCGGGAGGGGATCATTGCTCCAGAGCTTCAGGCAATTTTGAGTGGTATTGGCAAAGGAGTAGCAATAATGACGTGACAGGGACAAGCAGACTTGGAACCTGCTTTATGTTTGTGTAGAACTTGCACTGGAACGTGGCCTCATGGTCATTATCTCAGTTGAGAGTCACCAGAAAAAAACAAGCATTGATGCGGTGAGTGCTTGTACCCATTTCACAGACATGCTTCTGAGATGGTAAGCGGCTTGCTGAAGGTGGAGCAGGTGTCGGAGTTAGAGTTGGGGCTGGTCAGCAAGGTTTCTTGCTCCGTAGGTCAACATTTGCTCCAGGAGGTCTGTCTACCTCTTTTTTTGCTACTGAAGGCCTTATCTGTCACTTTGAGAGATAGAACTGGCTCTAGTGAAAATATATGTACACATAAAAACCTGTACTCATGTACAGATTCATGCCACCATTGCTCGGGACAGCTGGAAACAGCCAGAACCCACATGCCAACGCTGGGTGGATAGAGAGATGAAATGGGGTGCTTCCAGCAGGGTATTCCTTGGCCACTGAAAGGAGTCAAGCACTGACATGCAGGATTGACCCTGAAAACATCGTGCTTGGTGAAAGGAACCAGTTGCCAAAGACCATGTGTTGTGTGACTCTCTGTATATGAAAGCCCAGAACAGGCCAAGCCATCCAGACTGGAAGCAGATCAGTGTGCACCCACATCGGGGCTGCAATACGGTATTGGGGGGTGTCTGCTAATTGGTGCATATTTCTTTTAGGGTTACTGATCATGTTTTAAAACAGATCACAGTGGTAGCTGCATGACTCTGACTATTAAAAAGTCACTGAATTGGACACTAAGAAACCATAGCTCAATAAGCTGTTATTAAAAAACAAACAAAAGAAACTAGCTCTGGGCAGTGACTTCCTAACCAGCTGAGGCCACACTTTTCCCCAGGGTTTCAAAGCTGAGAACTGTGCAGTATCAGCTACACTGGCCTTGCCTCGGGAGAGAAACCCCTCCCGCTCTGCCTGCTCCGAGTGGTGGAGGGGAGTCAGGCCCTCCCAGTTCTCAGCAGGAGCAGGGAGCTCGTTTCTGTGTACCCCAAGCTAACTGCGCTCTGATCACCTGGCAACTCTCACTAAGAACACAGAGCCTGATCCAGCAGCTCTGGACACAGCGGGTGTTCTGCACTTTTAACAGGCCCCAGGGGGTTGAGATACTGCTGCTGACATTAGTTTGACCAGCTAGGGTGAGGGTTTCGTAGCTAGCAATAGAAATATTCCCCTCCCCTCTGGATGGATTTGCCACAGGAGACCCAGCCTGTGACCCAAGATGCCAGCCTGGATGATGGAATCGAGTATTGGGATTTTTAAACACAAGGCTTCAAAGGTCTTCCCCCTCTCCAACTGTCAGGTGCTAATAACAGAATATTATTAACCGTTATTATCACCCAACTCGGTACATTCCTTTGGTGCACTTAATCTTTCTGGAAAGCACCTACCAACGTATTTGAATTTTTTTCTTTCAAATAAGAATTGGGCGACTCTTGCTACAGTAGGGAAAGCCCAGAGTCGAGCTCTGTTCGGGCCTCCTTCACCACTGCACAATGTGAATTTCTAGCTTTAAAACACCAAACATTGCTTCATTTTGAGGAGGAGAAGTCAGCAGACCTCCTCAGAAGGAGAAGAAGCTGAAAGATTATCAACTTTTCAGTGCGTTCTGGGTTGGGCGAGAGGGGATCTGCTAAAAACACTTCATTTTTGTTTAACAAGCCCTTGGGTGTGTACACCATACCCCACTCTGCCCCCGCGAAAGGAGGCCCTCTGGCCCTCAGAGGGGTTTGCATCCTTGTGGGGGAAACAGACACACTGATCAAGAAAAGCAAGAAATAAAGGGGAAGAAAGAGCATAACCTCCCTGCTGCCTGCTCGGTTGCTTTATGGTGTTTTCTTTACTGATGCTGCCAGTGAAGCTAGAAAGCTCCAGAATCCTAGACATTCTCAGTAACCTGAACAAAAGTTCCATTTATACAGGGTGTGCTCAAGGAAAGCAGGAGTGGCCTGCAAGCACTGAGCTCACACGCAGCCTTCCCTGTGCTGCTCCACGGCTGGCTCTGCCTCTGGCGCCTACAGGCATTTGAGGAGCAGGAAACGGAGCCCTGAGCCTCAGAAGAGCACTGGACCTGGTGCAAAACTGTGGATTCGACAAATTCTAGTTCCCTCGAGGGTTAGATGTCTGACCGCTCTGATTTTTAAATCTGCTGGGCCTTATTTTCTTCAGCTGTAACACCAAGGGGCTTACACCGACCTGTCCCAGGTATGAAGGCAGGAGGAGAGGAGCAAGTGCAGAGAGGCCTTCACAGCTGTCAGGCCCTCTAAGGCGGGTGATGTAATGACCATGCGATGCAGCCTGGGTCCTCCAGCCTCACCTGGCCCTGTCCTCCCTGTAGATCCCCAACGCTCACTTGTCTTTTAGCCATTGCTTCTGAAAACCTCAAGGGCTGCCCCCCAAATTCAACGAGTCTGGGGTTTTTCTGAAAATGGTGCCTGGTGAGTATGAGCCAAGGGAAACATAACTCCAAGCCTTGTGTGGTTTCTCCAGGACTTCATTTCTGCAGCTCCATCTTGCAATTATAGAAATCCCTGCCCCCAACAGACGTGCTTTATATTGGGATCCTTCTATATGGAGAAAAGTCTGCATTTCAGTCTTTTCTTTCCTGTGTTTGAGTCCAACCCCTGATTTCCAAACTAGTTGGGAAACTCAAAGAATGGTGACACCATAATAAATCTGCGTGACATGTTGTCACCCTTTCTGCCTCATCTTGGACTTATCACAGCTCCCTAAACCCCATCTTTTATTAAGAAGAGTGGGCGCCCCTTATCTGTCCCAGCTTTTGAGCTTTTCAAATTAGTCAACACAGATTTCCCAGATCCTGTTAGCCTCATCTAAATGATAAGGCAGACAAGGGACAAATTCTTGATAGAAAAACATACTTTTAAATAGAATTGATCCTACTCCTCGTTTTTCACTTTCGCTCTAAGTTCGGAGTCTGCAATGAATGTTTCCACCTGAAAGACGACCACCAAATCTGGAACAGCAACCAGTTTACCTTAGAAAATCCAGCTACTATCCTGCAGGACAATTTTGTTTTTGTCCTTGTAAATAGTGCAGAAAAAGGAAATAGACTTTTCTTTTGGGGGAGGATGTTGAAAACACTATGTACACACACAGACACACTCACTACCAGCTAAAAATAATAATGAAGCCTATGTAAATCTGCAAATGCCGGTGGGAAGGCGTGGGGGGACCCCCTGGATGAAAGTGAAAGAGACGCTGTTCCTGTGGGAGCACATACGACAGAATATCCCCAGGGGAGAAGATGGCAAACCGGATCCTATCAAAATAAGGAAGCTGGGGCTGGGGTGGGACATGAGCCAGATGTTCAGAAAGCAGCTAAAATCACATTCCATTTTTTAAACATCTAATTAATTTTCCTTTTCAAGACATCTTGGAAGGATGGGAAAATGACATGTAAAACTACCATTAAAAACCTAATTCTGTTCAAACAGGAAGAACACAGTGGTGGCCCGACGTGATGGGAATTATATGGCCAGAAACCCTATCGTCTGAAGCTCGTCTTGGCCGGTGAAGGACTCGCTGTAAAAGCCGCCCAGGTGCCAACCCCGGGTTTTGGGAAATCAGGTTTAAAGAAAAGATCGTTATGATTTTATTGCCAGAGAAACTAAGAGAAAAATCAGCAGGGTGGAAGTCATGACTTATGACACTACCGTAGCGTCCTGTCAACAAAGTACCTGCCACCTGTCTAGAGGGACAACCCGAAGTGTAAGGCAGGATGGAGGTGGCTAAGGGACAGTGGGAAAAAGAAGGAGGTGGGGGGACTGAAGGAAAAAGGCCACAGGTGCCACGGGGACCCAGGGAGCTGTCATCGGTGCACCAGGCAAGCAGGTCACTATGTAGCTGACAATACTGTGTTGTATACTTAAAGTTTTCTAGCAGGATAGAACATATGTTACACGTTCTTACCACCCAAAATACTAAATTATAATTAAGAATAATAAAGGGGGCAGGGAGAATTTGGGGGGTGATGGATATGTATAGAGAAACCTGTGGGTAGTAATGGTTTCCTGGATGTATATTTATCCTCAAATTCATTAAGTCACATACATTAAAGATGAATAGACTTTATATGTCAATCATTCTGTAATGAAGTGAATTTTAAATAAGCAAAAGCAAGCATAATGATTTCTTAGAAAAAGAATGATGAATGATATGGTCGGATCTGAGGAAATATCCCCCAGTGGGAAAGAGAAATATCATCAAAGGAGTAAAGAATTGTCAAAAGATAGTTAATTAAAGACAAGTGGAGATGGGGAGTTTTCTTGAAGGCTGTTTGACAGTTGGCAAGTGAGGGGTTTTGGAAAGTCCCAGAATACCTGATCTGGGACTTATCTGCAATAGTCTTCAGAGCAATAACTGCAGTCAGATGCGGTGCCACCAGGTTATGAAGCTTATGCAATTTGGGCGTCCAATTTGAGAAAAACAGTATGACAAAGGTGATCAGTCATTTAGAATGAGAAGCCAGAGCTTATGACATAGTTAAAAATTGGCATTTCACAAATTCTACAAAATGAAGAAAAATAATGTGATTTCCCACTGAATTTCCTGATGATGACCTGTAAAACCCAATTGCTGACCCATCTCTAAAATCCTTTTTGTGTTTCTGTTGCATCTTCTTTGATTGTCCTTTCATATGACACTTTTTCACGATCATTTTCTGTGGAGGAGAAAGGTAATTCAGTCTTTCTTGCAACATGTCTGTTTGAAACTTTTAAAAAATAAGGTTTATTTTTAGAAAAGTCTTAGGTTTACGGGAAAATGGTGAGGACAGAACAGAGTTCCACATTATTTCCTGCTCCACACACTTCTGAGGCCACGGCCATTCGCCCTGTGGCCAGAGCGCCCCCACGGCGGGCAGGGGTTACTCCTGAGCCGGTGCTGCCTTGAGGTATCTTGTAGTGACTGAACTACAATGTGAACAAGAGCAGTGTTGAGGGCCACACAAAATACCCCATAGGTTTGAAACAATTGCAGCTTCAATAGCTTACATGTGCAATTTTTTAAAAAAAGGTGCGACCACATGTTTAATCTTAGAGTCCTCCCCAAGAGAGGGGCCACAAAGCTTACATGTAGTGGCTTCATGGCAGATCTTTCTGTGAGCTAGACAAGATCACTCATTCCTTCGTTCATTCAACAAATATTTATTCAACACCTAATATGTAAAGGGCTGGGTGTTCAATGATAAATGATACATGCACACAATGAAAGAAAGTCGTGGATGTTCTCCTGTCTGTGCTCACACTTTTTAGCATTGGCTGGAGGTATCCCTCTGCAAGGCATTCAGAAAACTCCCTCAGTGCTTAAGCGGGCCCAAGCAGGAAGAAGACACACGCTGAGGAGGCCTAGAAGATTGTCCCAGGAGCCCCTATGAGACTTTGGATGCAGGGACTTGGCGCCCAGGAGGCCAGGCTGGTTGTTCTGCGTCCAGGGGAAGCAGATGGCAAAGCCCAGGCCAGTTTAGGTGAAGTGGCCGCCTGCGCCAGAGCTGTAGGAGGGGTGCTGGGAAGCAGGGCGGCTCCGTGCTTGTGGAAGTGGCTCAGATACTGTGAGAGGTGAGCCAGGGTCGGGTCCTTCTCGAACATCAATTCACTTATTTAGTCATTAAGTGTGTGATTAGTCATTAATGTGTGACTTCTCTATTCTAGGCCCGAGTCTAAGCGCTGGCCCTTCAGGACTGAATAAAGCAGATGAACACCACTGTCCTTCAGCAGATTTAATTTTTGACCTCTTGAGAGAAAGTGAATTAATCAGTGACCAAACTGGGTTGGTTGGCGAAGACGATGTGGGTGTGCCAGCCTCGGAGAGAAGCTGTGAGAGCCGTCAAGAGAATTAATCAGGCAGCAGATATTCATGGTAATGAGCATCTTTGCTTCCCAGAAAAAAAAAGTTTATTCTGGAGTTCTTTCAAAGACACACCAGAGGCAGATCTCCGAGTCTGAGCAATTGGAACCTAAATAATCGAAAGTGTATGTACGTATGCCCAGCTTTTCAGAAATTCACTTCATATAGAGAGCAGGATGTTCCAGTGAGCAGCTTCTAATAAGGTGGCCTAATTTCTGTGATGATGCTATAATACCTACTGGAGTTACTGGTTTCACAAGTCGTTTGCTATCAGGTTATTCCAAACATTGACATTAAAAACTGTCTTGGAACAAGAGCCAGAAATGATAGTCTCCAAGATTAATATTGTAACACACCTTTCTCATGACCTTGAACAAGTCATTTTGCTTTTGTAAATTTCATGTACCTTTCCTAGAAAATAAAGAAATAAAGGGGGTACATTAAATAAACACTAAGTTCCCCTCTCATCCTGTCACAGAATCCCTTCAAGCTCTGTGAAGCAAATCATCGCAGGGATTTGGGGCAGAGGGAAGGCTGCGGAAATGCATGCAGCACAGGAGAAAGGTACCAGGTCAACCAGGGGTCCCCACTCCCAGAGCCTGAATCCGCACAAGCTTCTGTGCCAGAAGCACCGGGCAGGGAGTCATGTGACTCAGGCATCACTCCCTCTGGGATGTTTTGTTTTCCTCCTCGTGTGTGGCCGATCAGCATGTTGTATGTGACCCTGTTTATAAAAACTTGAGGTGCCTTTTCAGCATCTACAGGGGTACACCTTGGAAAAGGCACTTAGAAAGAGCAAATTCCCAGAAATCCCAAGCCAATTTCTGTAGCCATCTGCACAGGTTTCCTCAGGGCCAGTCTGTGGAACCAGCCCTTGTTCTGTGCTGGGCTCTGAAGGGGGCTGGAGCTTGTTGGAGTGTGGGTCTGACCCCAGGTACCTGGGTATTTTTATCTTTAAAGCTGGTTATTTGTTGTCTGGGGCAGTCCAGCTTGTTTGCTTTGTTCTTGCCTGCACTCCACTCTCTTGTTACCCTGGCATTTTTGTTTGGTTTTGTACATATGCACCCAGTTGAGGGCCTGAAGGTGATGGCCTGTGTTTTCTTCTTGTTTATCCCAGAGAGGCTTTTTCAACTTCTGTCGAATGGCATTGCTACCAGACTGATCTTCATGGGCTCACTGGAGGATGAAAATCTGTATTTAGAAATTAGGGATTAACCAATGAAACAACTGTTTTCTTTAGGGAATCTCCTGCTTGAAATAGTGGGGCTATAAGCCTGTGGTGGGCATGGAAGGGAAAAACAGATGTTGTCAGGTTGGGACAAACTGACCCCCTGACATGAAAGGCCCCTTCCTTCCTTGAACTTCATGCCTTCTTATCGGCAAAATGAGTTCAAATGAAACCAAATGTATGAAAGCATTTCGTGAAGGACGAGGTAGACTACTATGGCACCCCAGGAATGACCGAGCACTGCAGGAAGGGTACCCATGGGCATGTCTTATGCTCTGAACCGTGAGCTCTTTTAGAACAGAAGGTTTCCCTTGGATCTACAGACAACACTCCAAATACTTAGCGGCTGTGGCATGCCGGCCTACCTGGCTGGACACTGGCCTCACCGAAGCAGACGCGGGCCTGAGTCCGTGCTCACAGTGACCTTGCTCACATTGAGGGTAATTTCCAAAGGGACTAGGACATGTGCAGAGAAGTGATACGTTCAAAACATCTGTTCTGTGAAACTTTGCTCAGAAAACTTTGAAAGGAATTCCCAATGTAAAACTGAGCCATTATCTTTCCATTTCCCCAAGATTTCTGGGTGCATGTGACCTATCCCTGCCCTACTTGACTCCCCTACAGAATATTTTTTTTCAAGCTCAGTTCCAGTACTAATCCCTGATCACCTGAAGCCTCTTTTCTTTTACCTGAGTTACAGATTCATTAACCCAGACTTTTTAGAAATGTTATTATTAGAACTTTAATCACCCATGTCCTCCTTTTAAGTTCTTTCTAAAATTACTTTCTGGCAATAATAATTATGTCAATCAGGGGCCAGCCAAATATAGCTGTGGCCCTTGAGCCACATCAAGACGGGAGTTTCCAGCCGTGATCTATTATCTGGCTCTAAGCTGGTAATAGACCTAAGCATAGGCATCTAAATCGACGTTTGTGGCCAGATTCTGTGAGTCGTGTCTCACGGGAACGCCAAGACAAGAAGAGAATGTAAGTAAATAGGGTCTTGGTCAAGGGCAGATGCCAAGAGATAGTAGGCCTGGAGGGGGTGGCAGAGCAGTGACGTTGGGGCTGGAAGAGAGAAACCAGAGAAGACTTGCCATGGAGAGTGGCCGACTACGTGCACAGGTGGTAGGACTTTGCTCAGTTTGGAAGATGATCTCAGCCATGGTTGCTTTTGATGTGATCCAAGGGAGCTTCTGTGAATGTGTCAGGTTCAGCTACAGAGGCCACAGCCCATGGGAACCTTTCAGCAGCGGCCCATCTGACTTCTAGCACAGCCTCCCCCCATTCTCACTGGCGTAGCTCTGAGACCACTTTGACCACCATCAGGCAGCATTTCGTGCCCCCCTTTCCTCAGGTCTGCTCAGTGTGAGGTCAAATAAATTGCCCCTTTTATTCATTCAACAAACACCTGGAATGTACCATTTTCCAGGCGCTGTGCTAAGTGTTGGTTTGAGCAGTATTCTAGTCCAAGGGAAGAGGACAGACATAAACCAAAGATCTCATGATATTAGAACAACATGCAAGAAAACTGAAAGGTGAAAGCCAAGGTGAGCACTGGCAGTTTTAAGTGCCAGACTTGTGAGGAGGACACTGTGAACCGTTCTAGACGTTTCCATGGGCTGTGAGGAGAAATGACTGAAAGGGAGTGAAGTGTTTAGATTTGAGCCCTGACAGCTCCCTGGGGCAGCAGTGTGGAGAAGGACTGGCTGGTGGCACCGTCCAAGCAAAATTGTGGGGCTGCAGATTGGATCAGTGATAATGGGGGGGGGGAGCTGAGAGATAGGTGTAGAATAGTTTACTGGACTAACAAATGAATAACCTGATCAAATTAAACTCCAGACTTTCCTGATTTTAAAGTCCATGCCATGATTGGTCCCTTACAAATGCTTCATAAGTATCACAAACTTCTTTGGGAACACAAAAGAGAATTCCATTAATGAAATTTTGAGAGGATAGCCGTGTCACTTTGGGCTCAGCCTTGCTAGCAAGTGTACTCTCTGACTGATAGAACCTAAGATGGCCAAGGATTGTGGGGAGCAACTTTGGAAGGGGCTGGAGGGTTATAGGACAAGCATTGCAGCATCTAGTCTGGAGCCAAGGAGAGAGTGAGAGATTCAGTGCCTGGTGAAAAATTACCAGACAGGGGAGGGGGTAAGGGGTGGGGCTTGGGGGGATTCATTCTCCCTTCCAAATGCCTCTAGGGCCACTTCAACCCTTCTAGAACAGCACTATTCAACAGAGATAGAATACAAGCCACAACTGCAAACAACAAATGTCACTTAAAATTTTCTAGTAATGCCATTTAAAAAAGTAACAAGAAACGGACAAAAGTTATTTAACCTTCTATTTCTAAAATGTTATTTCATCTTATAATCAGTATGAGAGTACTAGTGAGGTATCTTGTTCTATTTTCCTACTGAATCTTCAAAATCTGGTATTTATTTTATACTCCCCATAGATGTTCCTTCAGACTAGTCACAATTCAGGTAGCCCAGGTAGCCATAGGTTGCTGGCGGCCATTCTACTGCATGTGTGGGTCTAGATATACAGGGTGGTCTGCGCAACAACCTCATGGAAATCGCTGGAAAGCCTGCAATTTCCACCGATCTATTGAATCAGAACCAGCATTTACTTTTTTTAAAAAATTAACATTTATAAGTTTTTATTTTTTGATTAAATACCTTTTTTTTTACATCCTTGTTAAACTTTTGTCAGGTTAGGATTTCTCCACAGCCCTCCCACCACCGAAACAGTCATAGTCCATTGTGGTCACACCTCCCCTACCCCACACCTGGATGCCTCATATCTATGGTCATATTTCAAGGTTAACCAGATGCCCTGGAGAATCAGTGTTGACCTGGAGTTAGAGGAGCGCTGGTCTAGATAATGGACAGGGAACATCCGGTCTGCTAGAATCCAGGGAGGGTGAAACAGAGTTGGAGGTCCATGATCAAGCACTTCATGCATTCTTGATAAGGAGCCAGGGAACCTAAAACATCAGACAGCTGCGAACACAGAGTCCATTTTTGCCTCCAATGTGGTTTTGTGAACTATGACCTCCTCATTTTGAGAAATCTACTCCCTAGACCCTTATGTTGAAAGCTTCTAATTCCACCACGTCGATTAACTTGGGAAAGCAAAAGTAACAAGAAATAAAATTTCAACAAGATGTCACATTAATTCTGGGATTTAAAATGGCTTTCTTAAAACAAGATGTAAAATTGGGAGAGCAATCTCTCTTGACTGTGGAGACTCCTGACTGGCTCAAGATTCAGGATATTTAGATAAAGATTGAATATGCATTTTGGCGAAGGCAAAAGAATTCCTCTCTCTCTTCCTTTGGGCTGAATGGACGAAAATCAGAGGCTCAGAAACATACCAGGCTTATTTTTGTCTCTCCAATCTCTAGATTGCTTTAGAATCTCAAAGCCAGAAATCACACTTGGATTTTCTACTTTCTCCTAACAAAATGTAGGGGGTTGGGGGATTTATCATCCTTCTGCAGCAATAATCCTATCTTTGTTTTTTTTTTTTAATTAAAAAATGTTCTATCTTAGACTTAATAAGTGCATCCTCATTGCCCTTTCAGAGTAGTTTTAAGCTCTTAGAAATTAAGGAATTCAAAGACGATGCACCCAATTCCCTTGTCTTCAGTCATGAAAGACAGGAATGGAGTTGTGTTAGTGGGATACAAATCTCATCCCCCTGGTTTTGCTCTATTTTGTCCACAGAGGGAGAGAAGAATTTACTGGTTAGGTATCTCCAGAGAAACAGAACCAACAAGATGCATACAGAGAGATTAATTTTAAGGAACTGGCTCATTCAATTCTGGAGACTGGCAAATCCAAGTCTGCAGGATGGGTCAGCAGCTTGGAGACCCAGGAAGAGCCAATGCTGCAGTTCAATTCCATCTGGCTGAATTCTTTCTTGCCTATGCGAGCTCAGCCATTATTCCATTGAGGACTCCCACTCACTGGATGAGGCCCCCTCGCATGATAGAGGGCACTATTCAGAGTCACCAGTTGTTCAGTCCCCAATATGGAGTCTACAGTAGTGAGTGGAGCACATGAAGACTTCATGGAAGGAGGGTTACAAACACCAAATTCCTCTGAGAGACAGTGGAAAGCATCCTGACAGTTTAGAGGAGGGGGAGGACATAATGGCAGCTCTGACATGGCAGTGAACATGGGTTGAATGACACGTAATGGTGAAAAGCAGAGGCTCTGGCGCTGGACTGGACTGGCTGCTGTGTGACCTGGAGCAGGTAACTTAACCTATCTGTATTACCATTTCCACATCTTTAAATGAGGACCGATAAATCACCCACTTACTTATAGAACTGATGTGGACGTGATAATTACAGAATGAAGCATGTAAGGTCACTTACAGACACACTTCAGTATCACCAATTACAACTTTTTTTTCCCCCAAATTTTTTGGAATCAGTTTGGCCAGTGTTCAAGTGTAAAGACAAACAAGGCACCTTAGGGCACCCTTGGTAATCCAAAGGAACTGGTTAGATTTACTCAGTAGCATACAGTCTGAATCCACTAGGAGAGGAAGAGATGGTTAATTCCTGCAAGTCAGGCCTGAGCGACCCCTCAGGGGATTTAGGAATGTTGAGAGTGGTGCTTACATTTTATGTTTGTACAAGCACCTTTCTAGCATGTCAGGCCCAGCCTGAGAGGCAGTGGGTCTAACAGCATTTCCTAACAAGCAAACAAGATTGCTCAGTCTGGCCTAGGGGAAAATGTTAAGAGTCTGATAGAGCAACACATTGTACCAATAGACCAACCGTCACAGAGGAAGAAGGCCTTGTTGGAGAACCAGGGTCAGGAGTTAGTCTTTTGTTCCTTATTTTCGTCAAGAAAATGCTTATGTCAGTAATCACACACTTGGGCCTAACCAGGCGGTGAGGTCACACATGGCGGGGAGTGGAGAAGGAGGGACGCTAACTACCTGGCAAAGAGATCTGCTCACCTCTGTGTACACAGTGGGCTTGCCCTGGACATCCCGTGCACCCCTGCACACTTTACAACCCCAAAATGCAGAGCCCAGGCCGGGCATTTAAATGAGGTCTGAGGTCACACATTGAGGTTAAGTTTCGCTCTGGCCTTGGCATCTCTATTCTCTGGCCTCAAATTACCTTACAGCAAAATATGGGTCTGTATTCAAACAAATAAATAAGGAAACAAAAAACCTCAGCCAGAACCCATTTATTGAATGAAAACTTACTTTGGAGTCTGAGAAATGTATACAAATATTCATTCTCCTGGTTTCTTCCGTTTCATTCAGTGTCCCCACCCTCTTGCACTGGTGGCCCTTCTCTGGCTCATCCTAACACAGTTTGAAAACTACTGGCCTAGATATTTTCTAAAGGCCCTTCCAGGTCTAGTATTCTGTGGTTCCATTGCCTTTGGCACCAAAGTGACCTCAAATCCAAGAGGCCTTTACAGGCCTAACACAGCCCTGTACAATAGGAAGATATGACTGATATAAGGCATTTCACCTTTTCTAATAGTCATAGAATAAGAAGTAAAATAAAACAGGTAAAGTCCATTTTAATAAATTTTAATCCAATGGATCCAAAATGACAATAATTCAACATGTCACTGATATCAGTATAGTGGAGATAATGTATTTTTTAAAAAAATATGACATTTTACCCTCCGCCCCCAATTCAGATTTACCAACATATTCCAAGTGCTCAGCAGTGAGGTGGCTGTTAGCTGCCATATTGGAAAATGCATACACAAGACCTTAGTGGTTCTGAGTCTTTCTAGAAACTCAAGGACATCGACCTATGCAATTAATGTGGGAGATCTGCAGGCTCATGGTTAATGAAAGAAGCTGAGGGCCCACTTCTGTTTTCATCAGCCCACAACACATGCAGTGACTCCTCTTGTTCTGGAAAAGTGTCCTACTGCTGTTCACCAACTGGCTTCAATGACTCTAGAGCTGGTAACCTCACTTTTCTATCCCTCAGTTGGTTCCCCTCTTCTGAATCATTTAACTGGATGCTTATCCTGGGTTGTATTATTTCTAAGTTTTTGTTATTTCTAGTAACTTCAGGAATCCACCTTGACCTTGTAGGTATTTTGAAGACCTGACTCTTGCCCTGTCCCTGACTTCTGCCGTCATCCTCTATACTTAACTATTTGAAGGCACAAAAACAATTTGAAGTCATTTAATAAATGTGTTCAACATTTTATCTCACAGGTTACATAAGCTTTTCTCACCTTTTGGCTTTAACACATAGCACTGTGTACTGTGAGCAGCAATAATTTTCTTTTGGTGTTTGCTTGTAGGAACAAAGGTATGGCTCAGTGCAATCATGTTACAGCGCTCCAATACAATGAAGATGTTTTGTTGCTTCTTTGGGACTAAAATGAACATTAAGACTTTGTAGATTTATTTGCATACGGACCAGGTTTATAGCCATTGGCTGGCTGTTATGACAGATTTAAATCCAAGGACAGTATTCCTGATAACATTTTTACCTTTATGACTTAGAAAATAGTAACAAAATCACCTCATTCTTTACAAAAGAAGCTTGGAAGAGCAGGGACTGAGAAAACATCTAATTTTTTCTACCCTTCTATAATTGAAACATAAGCTGATGCTTAGAGATGCTCCATTTCAAACACTATTACAGTTTAGTATGTGTTCATGATGTGTTTATTCTGTGTTTCAGGTTTGATGAAAGATGAAGAATTTCTGCCATCTTTCCCAATCTGTCAGCCTGGATGGCTTAGATTCTTTGTCAACCAAATTATAATAATCCCACTGGCTTGGAACTATAATCAAATGAATTAAATGAATTATATATATATATATATTATATAAATGAATTATATATATATATATATGTATAATGAATTATGTGTATATATTTGAAGTTACTTTCCCCTTCTGGGTCTCATGGGAAAAGCTAAGAAATCCTCTGCAACTGTGTGAATGCCTACTTCCTTTGGGTTTAGGTATTGAAACATTAGCAAATAAATAACTGATATAGCACAAGCATCTTTGAATAGAGGCACCCCAATTTCTATAGGAAGGACAATGCTTTGTGTCTGAATCAGCAGAGAATCATTTTTCCCTGAGTACTTGCATTCTCACTTTTCTCTTTTACTGCTAAACACTTACTGTTTTACAGAGAGAAAAATGAACACAGTGACTTTGGATGAACACATACAACAAATGAGACACAAAATCAGGTTTTATATCCAGAACTCGCCAACCCTGAACTAGTGAACATTTTCTCAATAATTATTTATGGTTAGGGAAACTCATCCCAATTCCAAATAGATTCAGGGCAGACACTGGTTTTTTGATCTGGGTAGTTACCCAGATCTCAGCTTTCCAGGCCAGCAACTGCTGATCCCCAAATGGTACATCCCAACCAGAGAGTTCTCATTTGGGGCTAAATGTGTACGTATGTGTGTTGGTGTGTGAGAGGGGGGCTACACACGATTCTTGGCTATTTAAGATGATCACATTACTCACTGCAAAATGAAACATTGGTGTGAAAACCGAACTGTGTGTGTGTATATACGTATTTGCAAATATATATGTAAATATATATAGATTCTCCGACCCCTAACCCCAAGATACCCAATGGGATTTCTCTTAATAGGCCTTTGCACTTGGCTAGCCAATTGGCCTTATTTTGGCATCTTCTGATCTCAGAGCAGCACTTAAAACAATTAGGTGAATATGTTGCTGCCCCTCAGCTTGCTTTTTAGGCCTGGAGTCTGACATATGTCTCCAAACACCTTCAATAGGGTAAGAGAAAAATCAGAGCCGTGATATTTTATAGTGCTCATCATGTGTTGCTCCTTGAGATTATTTTGCTTTTGCCCCTGCCTCTCGGAGACAGAGGAGCTCTATTTCTTTCGGGTTCTTCGATCAGATCAGACTCCCCGTAGATTATCTTGGCATCTTTACTTCTTTTCGCAGCCCAAGACAACTTTCTCGCAGTTTCCCAGTATTTTCCCGACGAGTCTTGGCCTGACTTGCTTTTCCTTTTACTTTCCTGCTCCAGAGGCGGGTCCGTGGCCCCGCCGCCCCGTGCATCGAGAAGTCAGCCAGAAGAAGCCAGAGGGGCAGCGCCAGCATCTCCACACTCAGCCAGCCGCGCTCGATATGATTATTTACTCCGGGAACCGGCTCTTTTCCGCCAGCATGGCTGTTGCAGAAGCGGTCTTGGCTCGTCTGAGGCCCTGCGGAGGCTAAGGGGCGCGCCGGCAAGGCGGGCGGGAGTCTCGGACCCTGCTCCGGAGGCTGGAGAGGGGATGCCGGCAGGCGGCGGCCCTGCACAGGGGGCGTGGCGGGCTCAGGGCAGACCCCGCGACGCCAGGCCTGGTGCGGGTGGCGCAGTGCAGCGGCTCCGGGAGCGCCGCCTGTAACTTCTGGCGCGAGACCAGGCCACTGCCTCTGAGCAGCCCTCGGGGCACTACCTTCGAACTCAGGATCCGTCCGAGAGAGGCCGGCAGGGGGCCGGCGGGGGCGTGACCGGGGCTCAGAGGAAGGCGAGCCAGAGGGCGCAGCGCCATAGCCGCTCGGGTAGCCTCAGGCAGTCGAAGAGGCAGCGACATCTGCGGGCAAGCGAACGACTGGTGGCTCGGGGCCCAATGGAGCGGCCCCGAGCGGTCCAGGGAGAGGCTGCGCAGGCATCCCTGCCCGGGCCAGGGGTCTCCAGCTGCGCCCCCGCACACATCCCTGTCCAGGCCCGGGTCCTGGAACCTGGGGTACGCGCGCGCGGGGGGGGGGGTGCGCCCCAAGTCGGCGGCTCGGCGCCGTCGGAGAATCGGGCTTAGGGTTTGTCAGGCACCTGGAGGGACTTGAAAAAGTCGGTTTTCCTACCGTGGACGGTGATTGTTCTCTGTCTTTTGCCTTTAGAAAGTTACTCCGACTCTTTTGACCATCTGTCCAGAGTTAGAAGGAAAAATAAGACAGTGTGGTCTGTCCCGGAATAAAGGGTTCCAGGGGGGAACAGGTTCACTGTGCAGAACCAGTTACAGCCGGAGCGGCGAGTCCAGTTCATTGACAATTCAGCCCCGGAAAGGGTTAACTGCATCCTGCCGGTACGGTTTACATGTAAATAGAGAGCAGCTGCTCCGCGCGGGCCCCGGCTGGCCCTTTTAAGTTTTTGATTGGTTGCCAATGACATCACCGCCCGTGTTTTAACACTGAGGGCCCAAAGCGGTGTCGGAAGAACCCGCCTTAACCACGCCCTCGGCTCCACCCCCCCGACTGCCATTGGCCGCAGCCCGCTGCGAGGTAGCGGTCATCTTTCTCCGCAAAATTATTGGCTGAAAGTGCCGTCGGTCAGCAGCCTGCCCGCCCCCTCAAAACCTTACATTTACAGTGTGGCAAAGAGAAAGTAACTATGTTGCTGCTGGAGATCAATGAAGCCAAGTGAATGGGGGCTGAATGCGCGAAACCATAGCTGAAGCGGAGCGCCAGATGGGAAAGGGCTATACTTATTTATGAAGTAAGTGGAAGACAACGCGGCTGCACCTGAGAGCCCAGGGGTGTGGAACAGTGTGTGTGTGTGTGTGTGTGTGTGTGTGTGTGTGTGTGAGAGAGAGAGAGA
>PVIJ01000396.1:0-180512 GCA_004024925.1 Scalopus aquaticus | reverse complement strand
CTTGTGAGTACACTGTATTGGGAAGGGGGGGGGATGTTAAGTGCCCCAAGAGTGGGGAAGGGGCATTCTCTGGATACTTCAATTTTTTTCCCGGGCCCCCGACCTAGAGGTGGTAGGACTAGTGAGGGAGTGGATAGCTCAGTATTTCTCTGGGAGGCGTGCTGGGTCCGTCTGGATGGTTTCACGGGCCATCTCTCTCCCCGACCCTCTGCTGCAGAGATGCAGATCTCTTTATACACTCCGTGCGTGTGTGAGCCGCGCACTCGGTTGGGGCTCACACAGCGGTGTGAAGTGGGGTCCCGGTGCGAACACGCGTCCTTTTCAGGAAATGCACTGTTGATCCTGCACCAACCCTAACAGGTAAAGATGGCAAAGACTTTCACCGCTCGGTCCAACTGGGAAACAGTTTTAGTTTCTGGAATAGTACTTGCTCTTCACTAAAATACTACGCAAGGGAGGAGGGAGGGAGGCAAGACGGGAGGGAGGGAAGGGATTGGATCCTTTACTCCCATCCAAAGGTGGGTGAGAGAAACCCAAGAGCGGGGAATCTGTGGACTTGATGGATGCCTGCCTGTGTGTGCGTGTGTGGATTCTGCCTGACACATTGGCTGTGTGTCAGAGAATGGTGACGATCGTGTATGATGATAAATGACATTTTTCCGGACATCTGTCAAAGTTCATTTAGGTGAGCGGCTCTTGCCTGGGGTTGGGTTTCTTTTTTGTGTGGGGATCCAGTGGGGCTGGGTCCTAGAGTGCTCCTATGCCTCCAGGAAGGAAAACACTGTCCCCTTTCAGGTGCCAGTCATGAAAGAGGAGGTACTTCAACTGGGTAGGCAACATTTCACTGACCCTTTTAACAGGGCAGGCTCATTGGGAAGAGCTCTTTATCCAATCCAGTCTTGAGAGGGGAGCATCTGTATGGGACTGAAATATTGTACAAGGTTGGTTGCTGCCTCCCATGGAGAGAATTTCTAGGTGCCAGTGGGGAAATGCAGGAGGGAGGAGAGTTGAAGTGGTCCTTTCCTTAAAGACTTGGGGTGGGAGGAAATGGAGCTAAGCTTGATGGATATGCCAGGGTTGGAAGTTCCGACCTGACTCCTTGACCCGAGGCTTCATTTTATGACACCCGTTTTTAATGAAAGGAGACTTGCAGGTTAATTTATAAAAGACTAACAGAAAACACAGGAGGTTGTAATTTGACCCTATTTTCAAAGGACCTGGTTAAATGAAAAGTGAGTAGGTCTGAGTTAAAGAGATTCACTGGGTGGGGGGGGGGTGCGTACTTCATTCTGGGCTGCAGAAAGTTGACATCCGCTCCTGTTGTATATTTAGCTACTGTATATTTCTTTGAGCCATGCCAGCGCCCTTGGTCCTTCCTTTGCCTTTGCAGTGGTTGAGGGCTTTAAATGCAAAGTACACAAGGTTAGACAAATGGGTCTTTCTCAGAAGGTTGCAATATTCTTCTGCCCAGGAGAGGAGGCCAGGAATAGATGCTTCTTCAGAGCCTTCCTTCCCATCTTCAGCTCAGTCCTTGGGCTTTTGCCTTGTGTAAGGCTGAACTTTGCTGTAGAGCCAAGAAAGGTAGTGCATCAACACTTGCACAGACTGTGCATTTCACCTTGAACTTAGCAACTAAATGAATGGGGGCCCTCGTTTTCCCCTCTTCTTTCGATCCATAAAAATGAGCTGTACTTTTGGAGGGCTGCACAATAAAATGCACTGAGGTTGTCAAGGCGTTCCTAGGGGGCGGGTGAGACTGTCTCTGGTGTCATATGACTTTATTCTTTCTTTCCCCTTCCCCTTCCTTACAGACTGTCTTGAGTTCTTCTTGAATTGCCGGTTTTCAGCCTCCTCATGCCTCCGTCTCCTTTAGACCACAGGGTAGTAGTGGCACTGTCTAGGCCTGTCCGACCTCAGGATCTCAGCCTCTGTTTAGACTCTAGCTACCTTGGGCCTGCTGCCCCAGGCAGTAGCAACACTCCTCCGGTCATTGCCACCACTGCTGTGTCCCTAAAGACTGCGAATCTGACGTATATGCCCTCATCCAGCGGCTCTGCCCGCTCCCTGAATTGTGGGTGCAGCAGTGCCAGCTGCTGCAGTGTGGCAACCTACGACAAAGACAATCAGGCCCAAACTCAAGCCATAGCCGCTGGCACTGCCACCACCACCATCGGGACCTCCACCACCTGCCCAGCCCACCAAATGGTCAACAACTCTGAGAATGCAGGCCCTTTAAGTCCATCAGGTGGGGTGGGCAGCCCCGTGTCAGGTACCCCCAAGCAGCTAGCCAGCATCAAAATCATCTACCCCAATGACTTGGCGAAGAAGATGACCAAATGCAGCAAGAGTCACCTCCCAAGCCAGGGCCCTGTCATCATCGACTGCAGGCCCTTCATGGAATACAACAAGAGTCACATCCAAGGAGCTGTCCACATTAACTGTGCCGACAAGATCAGCCGGCGGAGGCTGCAGCAGGGCAAGATCACGGTCTTAGACTTGATTTCCTGTAGGGAAGGCAAGGACTCTTTCAAGAGGATCTTTTCCAAAGAAATTATAGTTTACGATGAGAATACCAATGAGCCAAGCCGAGTGATGCCCTCCCAGCCACTTCACATAGTCCTCGAGTCCCTGAAGAGAGAAGGCAAAGAACCTCTGGTGTTGAAAGGTAATGCCCCCACGCCCTTTCTACGCAGTCCTGATGAGTGGGTCACTTTGGGTTTTCTCTTACAAGTCCCAGCATCCTCCTGACCCTGGCTGCAAATGACCAGAATTCAACTATCTTCTTGTCTTCCTTTCCATGCTCTTTTCTTAATTATTTTGGTGTAATGAGAAAGAAACCAGCAACTTTGCATTGGAAGCCGGAAGAGCTGGGTTCTGCTCTTGACTCAGCTGCCTATTTGCATTGTGCAAGTCATTTCACCTCCCCGAGACTGCTCATCTTTCTAAAAAGGGGTTTTATACAGCTGAAGGGGGTTTGTACCAGCAGCTAGTCTCCAGGTTATGCCTGACCTGGTAGGTTTATTCCAATGAATTACTAGTTGGAAAGACATTGTCTCTCTTAACTAGTATTGGTGGAACTGGAGCAGAGGAAGCAGGAGATTTGGGGAGCGACAAGTAAACCTACAGATACCTGTTCTTTCTGGGATGTTCTTCCCTTTTTCACCTCCCTGACCTGCTGGGATTATTGTGTTTTAGAGAGTGATCTTCAAGGACGGAAATCCTTAATATAAGGGCCCACAGAAAGTGTAAGTTCACCAAAACATCCATTTCTCTGCCAGCACTCTAAGGGAACTGTTTACGAACAATTTTCTAACCCATTGTTCTTTCTGGCCTCAAGTGATAACTGTTGCCATCTTGGTTTCTCTGAAGATGGAGTGGTGAGTGCTCTGAATGTAGAATAACTGAGTCAGTGTTGCTGAGCCCTGGAGGATATAATTACCACCGTTCTTGCAGCTCCTTCCATGCAGTGTTGTTTAAACAAGAAGGGGCCCTCACCTTGTGTCCATCCCAGTTGTGACTGTTTGTTCTCAGATACTGATGTTAGGGCCGCTGCCCACCTCCTGAACACTTTGGTGTCTTCTACCTGGTGATGGTAGTGAGAGGTAGAGAACTCATCTTCTCTTGTGTTTCATGCCAAGGTACACAGTCTGGGCCACAACCCTAGTCCATGTCCTGAAGTATGTTGACCAAAGGTGTTGCTGTATCCTTTTGAACATCTTGCATATTTAAATTGTAACAGAACTTTGGGGTGAGCAAGGTTACGTTTTTGTCTTAGTGAGACCACTCTGCATTCTCTTTATCTTCCCCATGGTGTATTCTGCCTTTTTTTAGGCAATATCCTTGGAAATGTGGTCAGAATGCCTTGGATGTAATCCCCTCTTCCCACCCTCCACTGCCCTCAACTTCATCTTCATTGGGCTCAGGGATCACAAAGGTAGAATTTTTCTTAGGGTTAGTGGGTGCTGGGGAAGGAGAACATCATGGAGGACATAGCCAGAGAGTTAAAGCATTGCCCAGGCATTGTTTATTGTTGTTGATGGTTCTTTGTGGGACAACAGATATGTTCAGAGTTCCTCTGTGTAGCTCTGCCTTCTGTTGCTTCATATTCTTGCTTGGTTGACAGTGGGTGAGCTCCAGAAGACTTACCTATCAGGGTTTTCTCACCTGAGTTGTGACTTGTCTCATCTTTTCCCAATGAGAAAATACAGTCTACAAATTTCCCACTTGTAATACTTTGTCTTGAAGAGCAAAGAGAGGGGTGGCCAGTGGGTCAATAATCTCCATTCTCATTGCGAGTAGATGTTGATAAAAAGCAGGACTTTCAAGTCTGTGTGATCTGAGGATGACCCTGGACTTGAACATGGGGGTGACTAGGAGGAGTTGTAGACCTTACGGCCTGACTTCCACCCTCAGTCAGCGTTTACCAGTCTTGCTTCATTTCTGCATTCTGTTTTGCCGTGGGCCTTGTATATAGGGGTGGCCTGCCAATCACTGAGAAATGAATCTCTTGGGTGCTGCTGGGGAAAGTGGGGTTCTTCTCCCCCTCTCCCGAGGACACAGCTGAGAGCAGGGCAGCCTGGGCTTGTTTCTCAGTGTCAGTGAGAAAGATTGCCTCAATGGGGCGGGGCTGGACACGCTGCTGACCTCACCACTGGGCGCCTGGGAGGCCGCTGGGAGGGCTCGTCATTTTCGGGTTGGTGAGACACAGCGGCGGTCAACCTGGAAGACGCGCTGGTGGTAGAGGTTGGAATATTTGTAGTCTTTTGGGCTTTTTCTTCACTTATCTGGGAATTTGGCTTAAAATTTGTAGTTATGAGCAAAAGGGTCTGTAATCTACTTTATTTATTATTATTTTGCTCTCTTTGGGGGGGGGGGAGTGGCCTAAAATGGGGACCAAGATGGGAAGGAAGGGAAAGAGGGCACAATTAGCATGTCCCTATTTATCCTTTGTTCTGAATAAACCAAAGGTTAATTTCATTGCATCACTGAAGAGAAGAATGGGGTGGGCATCTCTCAGGCATGGCCAGTAACTTCTCCAGGTTGAGTGGGTCAAGCAGGTCAGTCTGTCTGGCTTTTCAGCTGAGGCTTATTTTAGTAATCCCCTCCCTTGGTAAGCTGTGATTTTATTTCAGCGGTAGTATTGGTACCATTTTGGAATGAGTGATTTTTGCAGGGCAAAGGTAGCGGGGGGCAGGGGAGGTTAGTAAGAAAGCAAGGTAGAAAATTCTATGGCCTCATTGATTTATTTTCAGAGATTTTAGTAGAATCTTGGGTAATTTATGGTTGGCCCATTGGATTCGCTGGCTTATGTTTGTAAACACTGGTTGCTACCCTCCCTGTCCAAGTTTTGTGTCCCATGGTTTCAATGCCCTCTTCTCCATTTTTGGCGCCACTGTCAAGCAGAGAGGCTCCACGGTTGCCATTTTGGTAACACTGTGTCAGGTTGAGAAGACGCTGATCAGAGGCCTAGAAGTCCCTGGGATTAAGTTTCCTTTCTAATTTACATTCCCTCCTTGTTGTGACCTATGTCTGTAGCCATGTTTCATTCTCATCTTCCCAAAAATAAGTGGCATCAGACCGGTGCTTCTACTCAGATGATCCACGTGAATGAATATTTAGGGAGCTGTAAAGTCTTTGAAAGAATTACCCTCCATTTATCGCAAGTTGGTCTTTAATATGGCTTCTCACCAAATCGTCTGAGCAGGTTAGGCCTTCCATGGGAACGGCCATCTGTATTCTCATGTAATATCATTGGAAAGCATCCTTTCTTCCTTTCCAGTAAGGCTGGGTTTGGGGAAATATTTTCTCATTTAACTATGTAAATAAGATCATCTACCACCACCTCCTCAAACAGTCTAGACCTTTAAGACTTTTATTATAAAAAATTTTTCTGAAATATGGACAAGTAGAAAAGAGCCTATTGAACCCCAGCAGACCGATCACAGAGGTTAAATAATTACTAATATTTCTCCTATTTGCTTTCTCTTCCTTTTTTGATTATTAAAATATTTTATAGTACAGGCAACATTATAACGTATTGAAATATATTTCATGTTTAAACTGAATGTTTTAATTTACGAAGGCTGTGGTATTTGGTAGTAGAATATGAGTAACATTTCCACCCCATATGTCTGCAAGGTCCTGTGCCCATTTTTGAGAGTTTTTCCAAACAGAGTCTCTCCATGACTAACTGCCTGGCAGGTGTGGAGAAACATCCCTAGTTCAGAGTGAGAGGCCGGTGGTGGGGGTGCCTCCTTGGGGGGCCTGTCACTCCCCTTTCACACCTATCAGTCAAGACCCAGTCATGCCTTCTGTACTCTGTGCTGCACAGCAAGGCGAGACTGCCTCAGTCTCCCCTCACAGCCCTGCTCTGCACTGGGGGGAGGATTTGTGGAGCAAGGAGAGAGATGCTCCTCAGGAAGCACATATGAAGGGAAGATGGATTTCTATACTATAAATGAGATGTGAACCACTGAGATTACACGTCTTTCCAGAGTCAAAAAGAATTCTAAAGTAGATACTTGTAAGGCAGCAAGGAGTTTGATGACAAGGTGAGTGGCTAAGCTCAGAAATCAGAGCCCCTGTGAAAAGATTATTTCTGTTCTTCCTTGTTTGGGGGGAGGGGAGGGGTGGACAGAAATTCCTCTCATCTCTCAGATGTTATGAGAATTTCTTTAAGGTGTGTGAGAAGAAACTCTGTCTGTAGTCACAGACTTACTGTCGTTACTCTGAGCCTCTGTTTAACTCACAAACGAGCCATCATTAAAGCAAATGGCGGAGATATTCAGGCAGGACGGGAGCCTGCACATCCGAGGTCTCTCTGGGTTGCCCACTTCCCAGCCGTGTGCAGTGGGGAAAACTGCTTAACGTCTTCCTTCCTTAGCTTCCTCATTTATGAAAAAAGGGCCTATAGCCACTATCTCACAGCACTCCTTTAGGAATTAAATGAATTAATACTTGCAAAACGTGTAGACTTTACCTCGTATGTGGTAAGTGCTCAGTAAATGAGGTTCAACAGTATTATTCCTCTTGCTGAACAGACATGGTGATATTACTAAAAGACAAGTTTGACTCCTCTTCCAGTAGAGTACAAATAACAAGCTAGGTCTAGCAGTGTGTGTGTGTGTGTGTGTGTGTGTGTGTGTGTGTGTGTTGCTATGGCCTAAAAATAACTTGGTGACTGTTCCCTAATTTAAGTAGCATACAGTGGGAGTGCCAAGTAATTACAAAAACATGCTGGGTCAAGAGGCCAGAGTAATTTGGGCATATCTTAGATTTATTTATTTGTAGGGGAATTTGTAAAAATGTGATAATAAATCTGTCCAACAAATGTCCCATAACTAAATAATGAAAGTATAAAACTATTAAGTTTTGCTTTTCCTGGCCTCTCATCAGGCTGATTTATTTTTGGAATAAGGATTGCATCCTGACTATAAAAGGGTGGGTGGAAGGAGGGGAGAGTGTGTTTCATTTTGGAAAGCCCTGGAAGCTTTGGGTGGTGATGAGATGGAGTGTGAAGGGAAAAGGAGGGAATTCACCAAAAGGTGCACTCTTGGAGAGCCTGGAACTTCTTCCCTGAACAGCTTCACAGGGAACGGCTTTGAACTACTGGCTTCCTAATTAAAATATAAGGAAAGGAGTGAGCTCTCCCAGCCCCCTCCCTCCCCTGAGGTCCTGGCTCCATCTGTTCCTCTTCACTCTGTGCTCGGCAGAGTGGACTTTTAGCGCATGGACACCTGGGTTCAAATCCCAGCTTCTCCACTGGCCAACTCTAGGTGTCTTCAGGCACTGGGGGTGACCTCTCACTACCCTGCCTCTTCTCCATTGTAAAAAACATGTGACGCCAACATCACTACCGGATGACCTGAGACCATGTAAACAAATCACCTGGAACTTGTACCACTCCCAGTAAATCAGGCCCCTGCGCTTTGCATCCCTACTCCCCTATCCTTTCGGAAACTCTGACGTTAGACATGGGGTGAGAATGGGGGTGTTGAGTTATTCTAAGCATCATACTAGGGTCCATGTGAACTAGGAACCTGACCCTTTCAGATCAGTTATATTAACCATCTGGCTTGTGAAGGGCAAGTTGTAGGTACCTCTCTCCTAGCAGTGGCAGAGAGTGATTTGTGCTGAGAAAAAGCAGGCAGGGCAGGGAACTGAATAGGTAAAGCAGTTTAGAGAATGCTGCTTTCACACATGCAAGTGTAGGAGAAAGGAGATGGGCAGATGGGCGGATGGTGGGCAGGTAAAAATTCCTATGTGGTGCATTGGGCCAACCCAGCTGGACCTTTGAGGCTGACACCATTACAGGAGCAGAAGGACTGCTACACACTCCACATACCCTCAGGAGTGAGAGGGGAGTCTGCCCAGAGCTGCCCTGCACCCCCAGACCCAGTGTGATTCAGTGTGATCTGCAGCCAGCCTCACAGACTCCTCTGTCCTTGCATTGCCAGGGACAGTTTGGGCATAAAAATGTGTGGATTTGGAAATGCCCGAACAGTTTAATTCAAGTAGGTAGATATGGACACGCTCTACATGAGAAGTAGACATTCTAAGCCCAAGAGAGGGAGTCTCACCTTTTTGCAGTGCCACAGTCCCCACTTTTGAACCTGGAAGGAGCCCTCCAGGTCCCCTAGTGTAGTAGTTTTCACTGCAGACTGCCCATTAGAATCACCTAGAGTGGCTGAAAACCTCGGAGGCTCAGTTCCAGCCTCCAGAGATTCAGATTAAATTGTTCTGGGGTACCGCCTGCACATCAAGAGCTTTAAAAGCTCCCCAGATGATTCTAGCATTCAGCAAAATTTGAGAACCATTGATCTAGTCCAGTCTTCTCATTATGCAGTAACGGAAATAGGTCCAAGGGAGGTTTATCACTTGTCCAAGGTCACATGCATGATTAATTTTAGAACCTTGATCCTTTGGCTAAAATAGGTCTTGCCTTTGACAGGTTGGGGTGTGTGTGTGTGTGTTAGTTATCTAATGATAGCAGTACCTAATATATAGCATACAAATATAAAATAACATATTTGGTAATTTTGAGTATTGATGTCTTTTGTTGTTGAATTCTGAGGTTGCAATCCAAGACTATAAAGATCTAAGTCTCAGATCTTTTGAAATGAGCAGTTCATCGCCCTGATACTGGCGTGGGTCTTAGAACAGTAGACAAATGTTAATGTTGATTGAGTCCCATCTTTTTTTTTTTTTTTTTTTTTAAAGATTTACTTATTTTATTTATACATACAAGTTGGGGTACAGGCCAGAGGCGTGGGGCGGCGAGAGGGTTCACCAGAGACAAAGCGGGTAGCAGAACAGGCAGATCAGAAATACACTGCTGAGGGGAGCAGCGGGCGAGGCAGGAGAGGTCTGCCGCACCATGTGGGATTCTCCCCGGCCGGGTGTCGAACTCGCTCTGCCGCTGCCGACAGCTCCACAGCGCAGCGCCCAACCGCTGCGCCACCGGGGAGGCCCTGATTGAGTCCCATCTTTAGAGCAGTTAATGGTTTAAGAAAGAGCTGGAAAAACATGTCAAAATGCACCTCTGTCTCTAGGTGTCTCAGTTTTTAGGGACTTTTTGATAGGTTGGGCTCCGTGCAAGTACAACCTGACAGGCAGAGAAGATCCTTGTGTTTGGTCGACAGGCGTCAGTGATGCTTTCAGGAGTCTGCAGGCTGTGCTTACGCCATGGCCCGTCAAGTGACAGGCTCCAAGGAGGCTCCTGGCTGCACCAGGCCTGTGTCCATCCTTCCTACTCTGACGGTTCTGTACCTGTTTGCATTCTTCACCCTCGTCTGTCACAGTGCTGTTTAGGGAGTGTTCATCTTCCAGAAATGTCATTCTCCAAGGAAGTGTATGTTTGTGTGGCATTTGGCATTTTGCTCCTTTCTGATTTCCTTTCAAGATATACAGTCTGGCGTTTTGTAAGCTCATCGTCATGGGCCAACAGAATTTCTTTCTGAATTCTTGATCCGGAAAGAAATGATTCATTTTTTTATATATTTTTTTATGGGGGGGGAGATGTTTAATGGAAAAAGAAATACATGTTCTCTCTGCTTCAGAAGCAAGCTCGGGGCTTACCGGCCTCCTTGGTGCGTTAGAGTGGAGCTTGGTGATTTGGCTCCCGCTACTTTTGGACACGACGCTGAAGGGAGCGAGGCCTGTGTCTGCTTCTTCTTGCGCGCTGTGTGCAGGAGGCTCTGCCAGGCCAAGGAGCGCTGTGAGCCGTGTTTCAAAGACAGGGTTTTGCCTTGCTTCGAGAAAGAAAAAAAGTACAATTAAAACCCACACTAAAGGACAGAACTGGGGGGAAAAGGCAAGTCTCTGATTTCAGAGCCTGCCCAGTTTCTCTGGAACCAGGTGGGCCCCTCTTAGGCCGGATTCCACTGGTCAAACTCCCACGTAGTGTGTACTGTGCATTCCTATCATGGAACTTTACTAATACAGAAAAATTGGAGGGAAGAGAAATGGGTGATTATGAAACCTCAGCTGAATGCTTCTGTAGAACATTAAAAACCAGGCCTTTCCTATTTTAGTGGATGTATTCTCCTTCTTGATTATGAAGTCCTTAACTCTTTAGATGTTTTCATCCAAAAGGAATGAAAGGAAGATCTTCGCCTCCCCCTCCCTCCCGATTATTTCTGGATCATCTTTTATTATTTAAAAATTGAGAGTATATATATATACAAACATATATATGTATACATAATCGTGTGTGTGTGTGTGTGTGTGTGTGTGTGTGTGTATGTATTTATTTATTTACTCCACTTCTCCCCCCCAGCAAGATCCACATTTTATGTAACTTAAAGGAAAAGGAACCCTGGGCCTTGGGTAAGGAAATGAACTGAGCGGCCTGGTACTTTCATATAAGATAAAGGCTTATTACTCCGTGCTCTGCCTCAGGCAAAGTGGAAGATCACTCAGAGGAAGAAAAGAGTTTGCAGATTCATCAAATTATCTGTCTTGCCCCTTAATGTATTATTTGTGGTAAAAGCCTACTCATCTTTTATTCACCTCTTCAGACTTGAATTTCAGGGAAAACAAAGCAAAGCCAACTCTTCCCGAGAGCCTCAACAAAGGGCTGCCTTTTGTCTTCTCACCCCATGGGCTCCCCTGTCAGCATCTGCTGCCCATTCCCCAATCAGGCAAAGAGATGGAGCTGCGGGTGGGCTTGTGTGGGGCTGCCCTCCCTGCTTGGGGCTGGGACCGCTCATGTTATAATGTGAGCTCAGCTGATCTTATTTTGTGTACCAAGGTAAGGAGGGAGTCACCACTTGGAACATCAGCCCATCCGATTCTTTAATACTTGTATTTATCGTCAGGAAGGAATAATTCCACATTCTTTGAATCACGGCTGAGGTCCACTACTATTGTGCTAAATGTTACCAGCTGTTGCTACTGGCAAAAGGGAAGGAAAACAAATTGGAGAAAAGGAAGGAGGGGCAGGCGGGGAGGAGGAATAGAACAGTGTGGAGGCAGAGGATACTCTGGGGTGGCAGGACAGTATGCTTTTGGGCTTGAGTCCGGGGTTCCAGTGTGCTGTTGTCACTAGTCATTCTGGAGCATCTGATCCTCTGTTAACATAGTGAGATTCGAGACAGACTTCTAAGAGGGGCTTCCCTGAAGGGACGGGGCATTTTCTTGGGTCACATATTTCTATTCTTAGGATAGCACATTTGTATGGTCAGGCTTTCTAAGAATGGCCTCGTGGTCCCCATGGACCCACGTACTCTGGGTCTGACCAACTTACCACCCCTGAAATTAGAGAATTATTTTCTGCATAGTTTGGGGAAAATTTTAATAGCTATTCAGTGCTTTCTATGTGTTGGGCATTGGGTTCTGACCTATATGTCATATCTAGTTTTCAGCTGTCCTTAACCTATGAGTTGGGGAACAAGAATTGGAACCCAGTTCTTTGGATCTTTACACCAAGTTCTTTTCAGGCTGGTCACTTGTTTAACCAGAAGTGAGCTGTAGATCTCAGTCCTTAGGGTTGTTTTAATTGTGTTTTAGTTCTGGGGTGCCCCCTTAACACACTTTCCCTCCCCCTCCAGTTTCTTGCATGTCCCCAACAGAGAATCCCAGTGCTGAGATGCATGGTGCCTGCTTGGAGAAGAGCTGGCTTCTCAGTCACCTTGCCTGTGACCCAGCTTTGGAAATTTTATATTTAATCATGGTAGAGACTGTTAAGGAGTAACAAATCAATTAAAGATGCTGTTGAACACTGCAATAAGATCTCTAGCATTTAGGGAATGCTTTGACTCTGTGCAAGGAGCATTATGTCTCATTGTAACACTCCAGTTTACATATGAGACTCAAGAGGAAGATAGAGGCTCTTGTTCAAGGTCACTCAGCCAGAACCTGGGCACAGCACATTGAGGTTTCTGCTCCATGTGGTTTCCAATGTGGATGACCTTAGAGTGCGTTGTCCTGGCAGGCTATGGATAGAAGGGGGGTCATTTCCTTCCTAATGTACTAGTCACTTTCTAGAGTGGGAAGGAGATAAGTGAAGAGAAAAGTAGAATTAGATATAATGAGTAAGAGGAAATGGCTGATAGGTCTGGATGAGTACATTGTTACAGGGCAGCCCCGATATAAATGTGGTGCCTGTCTGTGGGTTCTCACCCGTGCGCTTAAAGGGACTTATAAGACTCAACTGCAGACACACACAATAAATTAATAAAAGTGTTTATTTACAAAAAGGGAAGGGGAAAAGATAAAGAATAAATTGGTGAATGTGTCCTACCAGTTCCACTGAGCTGAAATCTTAATGGCACACTCGAAAAACTGGGAATACACAGCCAAGAGCAATCACCCCCCTCCAAGCTCACAGGTCTGGTTTTTAAATCTCAAAACCATTTCTTAACTCCACCCTCAGTCCTCAGCATCCTTCCTTCGGTGATGGTGGCATTCTGGGCTTCGTAGTCCTAGGTGTCTGGGATCTCTCTGGCTTGAGGTGGGGGTGGGGTCCTGGGACACTCCCCCTTTCCTGAGGACCCCCCTCTTACAACATGACTACATCCCAAAGACTCATACCCAATAGATGTTTGAGTGCTGTGTTTTATATTCATTAATCATCCTATTAGTATGGATAAAAATTTTAACTCTGGATTTTTCCCCCTCAAGTAAGTGAAGAAATACTCCAGTAGCTTATCATTACCCTTTGGAAAAGTTAGTTCTCCCAGAAAAGTAAATGGATTCTGTCAAACCAGTTACCATTTACTGTATTTCTCTTCTGCTTTCCTCTTCTTATTTCTCTTCCTCTCTTCTACACCTAAGACTACCAATATAGTACAGTAACCTGGGAGTGTGGCAGGGGCAGACCCTGGAAGAAGACATAACTGACACCCAGAAAGTGTAGCAGAATGGCCCCTAGGCACCCTGTGATAGAAGCAGCATTCATCAGGCAGAAATATTGAGCATTGGGGGAAAAATATTGAGCATTGTTCCGATGGCCCCATTTGACAGATAAAGAAACTGATGACTTATTCAAGAGCATATATAAGTAGCTGGTGGCAGAGCTGGCATAGAATCCATGTTTTGTAATGTAATTCTGTATGTTTTTTTATACTCCCAGGGAGAGTACACTCCTTTGGCTTGCATCTAAGTTTTTATTAATAAGCAAATGTTGTTAAGTGTAAATGTTTGGCCATGTCATTCTTGCTTTCTTTTCCTTTCCTTTTCTAATGAACTTACGAAGTGACTTCTCAGTGAATCACTCTGCCGATTTGGATTGTATTTGGTTTTCCTATGAGGAATTCATAGCTTTCTTAGTAGAGGGAATAGAGTAGGGAGGTTAACAGCAACAGAGACTAGAGCCAGAATGCCGAGTTTGAAATCTGGTTTTGCTATAAGCATGAACTTGAGCAAATTAGCTTTGGTGTGCCTCAATTTCCTCAGCCATCAATGGGGAGGATAGTGACACTATCCTCATGGAATTAACGGGGCATGAAATCTGATAATATATGTACAAGTACTTTGAATGTGTCTGGCACATCGTAGCTAACATTAATAATTTGCCATAATCATAATATTGAATAGCTACTATAGTAATTCATCATCATCTACTTATATCAAAGAGATATGAGTGATATCATTCAGTAAAAGAAATTGGCATGGCTACTGGTACAATATAAGTGAGAACACTCTTTGACTCCTGGTAGATGTTTTTGTGCTCAAAGACAGTGCTCATTTTGCAGAGTTGATCATATGGAAACTGAAATTCAATTTCACTTCATCATGCACGTAAGTCTGCTTCCTGCAGGGTCATCACAATTTTTTTCATTAATGTTGCAACAGCTCCCTTGATGGGTGTGTCATCTTTGTCTTCACTTCATAATTTGCCTGTTAATGAAGTTAAGATTGTTTCCAAGTTGTGTTTGGATCTTTTCCACTGCCTTGGGAGGGATGGAGGCCTGGGAACAGTCATGAGGGCTGGTATTTCCCTGCCCCTCACTCCCATTGCTTTTTCATTCTTGCTTTTCTCTTCAGAATACAAGCACCAGTGACATATTAAAGGTACAGGTTTTAGGAAATCCTTTATCTTGAATCACAGGTTTTCTCCCCATTCCAACTGTGTGTGGCGACTGCAAGGGGAGGTGGTATTGTAAGTCTTGGACTTCTACTTTTGTGGCAGAGGGAGAGAGGGTGGCTCCCCAGCTCAGCAGCAGTGGAAAACAGAACCACTGTGCAAGTGAGTGAGCTGGCAGAGCCCGCGCATGCTCCCTGTTTCACAAATATGAGTCATCCCAGTTTTACGCTGTGGAGAAGAGTGTTTGGAAGGGACATCATTGCAAGAGCAGCAGAAAGTCTTAGTGTGAGGTGAAAACTCACTCCCCTCATGCCTTGTTTTAAATCTAGGCCTTTAGTGCAGCCCTGAAATGTTCCCAATGTTTGAGCCAATGAGTCAAGAGAATCCCTCAGAATGGAAAGACAATTTCCATTAGTTCTTTGTGCCAAATTGAGGTAAAATGCCCTTTAAATAGGAGCTAATTCTCTGACAGATAATGAGCTTGTCTTCCTTGATAAAGTATGAGAATTGGATTGAATTTATTATAGTTAATCTTGCCTATTATGTAAAAATGTATTCACAGGCCCTTATTAGGTGAATCTTTTCATTCCTACCTGGAGGGTGGGGGAACCCTCCCCCTGGCCTGCCCAGCGCCTTTGAATGAGTTGCATGAATTGACTGAGTTGCATGAATGCCGGGGCAGGGGCCAAGCAACTCTGTCTTACAAAGGTACCTTACTTGGGGTGCTGCCATTCGCAGACACAGATGTTTCGTGTTCAGTATTTGCATCTTTAAATAACAGCTTTGAGAATGCTCTGCTCCGGGGCCTGGATGCCTCAAAGCTACCTAATCCGTGAATCAATCTCCTGCTAGTGAATTTCGTGTGGCTGCACAATGCAGAGCTTCTTCCAGAGTGAGACCTGGGCTGGTGGCTTAGCTGGTAGCTCGCCAGTCACTGTGGGTGATGCCCTGCCAGGCAGGAGGTACTGCACAGTGCCTCAGTGAGCCAAAGCCTCTCCCCCAATTTGTCTTCTTCCCCTCCCCCAGCCCTTCAGAGCCCTCAAAACTCCCCGTCTGGCTGCTCAGTGCCTTCAGGGTGTCTTGGCCCACTGAAAGCCATTTCCCACGGTCACTGGATTTTGCTGGTGTGAAATGTGTGGGATGTGGGGGTAAAAGTGTGCTGTGGACAGTGGACCTGAAAGCTTCTCTACTTGAAACAAGTTCAAGTGTTTCTTTTCCTGAGAAGATGTTGGCTATTTGATGGCTTTTGGCATCTGGAGTTGAGTCGCTGGCACACACACGTTAGTTAACATTTGTAAAATGGGGATGATGCATTAATACATTTATCGGATAATGACAGTTATTACCTGTCTGCACTGCCCAGCGTGGCAGACACGGGTCACGCGTGGCTGCTGAGCACCCGAGATGGGTCTCAGCTAACTGAGTTGTGCTGCACACATAACATGCCTACAATTTTGAGCCTACTGGTGAGAGAAGTGTGGTTGTCTTGGCATCTGAAGTGAAGACAGCCTTGTTGGAGACTGTGCCCTTAACTTGAGGAGTCTGTGCTGACTATGTCGTCATATCACAATTATACTGCAGTTTTACAAAAATAGACTGTCTTTCATCAGCATATATGTTTTAGGGTCACGGTGACTGGAGAAGCTAAGTACTACAGCTTAACTTGCTTATCTCTCCAACCCCATATCCTGAGTGACAATGGCCATTTCATTTTGAACTTGGGAAACGACTCAATCGTTTTTTGACCAGTAGGCTCAGCCTGGAGAGAGGCAGGTCTCTGCCATCACCCTGCCCAGGACCCTTAAGGTTGTACCTCTTGGGGTCCCCTTCATCTCCCAGACAGCTCCATACAGGTGGTGTCATATGTTTGTACTGGCACCTATTTGATTCCTAAATACTGGCGCTGGGATTCAGTTCCTTTAGCTAACTGAACTGATGTAGTAATATGGGTCAGGAGTGTTTATGGTATTTTTTTAAAAAAACAGTTTGCATTGTCCAGAATCCTGCTTTTGTAATATGCATTCTGTTACCCTCCATCTCTACCATTCATCATCCATACAGAATGTCCAAAGATGGAGGCATAGGGAGGGGGCATCGCTGCAAATGGAAGGCCAGGGAAGATAGTTACGAGATCACATGTGTTGGATCTGAGCTCGGAATCACCTGTGCGAGGAACTAGGGAAGAGAGTTCCAGGCAAAGGGAACAGCAGTGCAAAGGTCCTGAGGTGGGAAGTGGGTGAACCAGGCTCACACACCCTCCATCTGCTTTCCCATTCTTCCTGTTGGTCATCATAATATCCAGCTCATCAGAGCTGAAGTTACAGAATTCTAGGGCCAGGAGAAACCTACAACTGATCGCAACTCCTGATTTTATAGAAGTGGCAACAGAGGTCACAGAGCCGTACCCAGTGGCACATCTGTCTGGAGAGGGCTGCACTCCCTCTCAGTATCAGGCATGGCTTCAACGGGCCATGGCTGGGAAGTCTGAGGGTGCCGGTGGGGGTGCATGCAGGTCAGCCCTCCACACCACATGTCCCAGGTGGAACTGATGAGCCTCAAGTTCATGTTCACCATCTGTGATTCCAGCCCAGTCATCTGAAACATCCTAGCTTCTTGGTTTTCTTTTCCCTTTAGTTGGAGAGGGTGGCTCCCTAGGTGCGAACACACCAGCTTTTGATTTCCTACATCACTCAGTGCACAGAGGCCTCCCCAGCTCCAGGCTGACCTCTCCAAGTTGAACTCTCTGGAGTGGCCTGGCCCTTGGGTATGGCTGGGTGAGTCCATGTCCAAGGAGAGCTTGCGCCTGCGCCTCCCGGTCATTGATGTTAGTGCTCAGTCTCACTTCGGTTCCTGTCGAGTGCAGAATCCAGCTCAGTGACTTGAGGAAGTCATTGCTGTGCTTTTCGTGAACTGAAAACTTTGGTTCAAACAATTCAAATTTTGCTGTTGACACTTTCCCCTTTCCCCTACCACTTCCTGAATTCCCTAAGCCGCAGCGCTTTGACCTCCAGATCACATCAAAGCACATCTTCATGACAGCTGTCGTTGAAAGCAAGCTGAGATGCACACACCGTTTCTGTCTGACACCCCAAATGCACTGTCATAATGGAACCTGCCTCGGGAACTCGCCTTCTTCCTGCCTTTCTCCCCCCTCTTGTCATGGGTGTTTCTAGATGACCTTTTGTGAATGTAATTTCCAATGGGAATGTTTCACAGTAGAAATATGCTGTCCCCTGAGGCTTGCTCTTGGTATTTCTAGAGATTTATTTAATTGGCCTCTACTTAAATCCCATTGGGAAACATACTTCTGCTGTGAAGTTGTGATGTGTTTAATTTGGGGTCTAAAATAAATGTCGGTCCTCAGGGGAGGTGGATTGTGAAGCAACAGTTTTCTTTTTGTAAGTGGGTCTGTTTAATGACTAGCTTTACTGGGCTTTCCTCTGTTTGTTTGTTTAGCAAGGCTCCATTATTTAAACTTCTTCTGCACTGAAAAGCAAAGAATGGTTTCCCTCTCTTCAGAGAATCAAACAGTAATGGAGTATCTGGTTGAGCTCTTGGGAAAATTCTGGCTCTGTGTGTCATAGCGCTCTCCTGTAGCATTCTTCCCTGCAGCCTTCCAGAATGATCTCATGGATTGTTTTCCCTCCCTTAATATGCCTTGATGGATTAACCAGTATTGAGCTTTTTTAGTGAACAGAGAAGATAGAGCCCTAACATGGCATAGAGTAGCCTCTAAGTGCACAGAAAACCTCAGAGAAAGCAATTCTCAGCTAGGTGCTTCAGGGAGACATGGGTCTAATTGACCCCCAGAAGAGCTTACTCATGAGAAGATGTGGAGTTTTGGGAAAGGGGTGTGTTTCTCTGCGTGGTGCTCGTGAGTGGAACCAAGGTTCTGAAAGACTCCATGGGTTTGCCCTTAGGATCATGCATCCCCATCCTGATCTTGGACCATTCCTGACTTGACTTTACAGTATGGTACCAACTTGGGTTGACTCCCAGCAGCCAGATTCCTAGGCAGCACACAGGTTTTGGTGTGGTTCTTCAAAAGGAAGAATTATAATTTGTATTTTTCAAAAGTAAGCAATACTAAAAATTACAATTAAAAGCAACATTGTATTAGTCTATGTGTGATGCTGTAACAAAATACCATAGACTGGGTGGCTTGAACAGCAGTTATTTCTCACAGTTCTGGAAATTGGAAGTCTGAGATCAGGATACCAGGGTGTGTGGGTCCTGGTGAGGGCTCTCTTCCTGGCTTGCAGGTGGCTCCTTTCTAGCTATGTGCTTAGATGGCAGAGAGAGAGAGAGAGAGAGAGAGAGAGAGAGAGAGAGAGAGAGAGAGACAGACAGACAGACAGAAGGAGCTAATCCCATACTCACCATCATAACCTCGTCTAAACCTAACTCTCTCAAAATCCCCATCTCCAAATCCCATTACATTTGGGGTCAGAATGTCAATACATAAATTTTGGAGGGGGATAGTTGGGGATACAAAATTCATAACTGGTATAAAAAATGCTTAGGGCAAAAGACGGTGCATATTTTGACCAGATTTTAGAGTTTAGCTAAATCATACCATCTAGTAAATAACATCTTTGTTCCCCTCTCCTTCTCCCTGTTCCTTTCAAACCCGTATTGAGCACCTCTTATGGATTTCTAGGCATTCAGAATCTTCCCACTGAATTTAGAATAAAATCTCAATAGCTTAATGTGCCCAGGAGGCCCCCTGGGGACTTCTTTGACCTCTTCCAGCCACTGGCTGCCACCTGCCCACTCACTGGGCTTGGCCACACCCCACATCAGGCCCTGGCTGCCATCAAGGCAATTTGCCCAGAGTGTGGTTCTCTTTGCTGCCACTGATATCCTGGATACTCTCCCTGCCACCCTTTCTCCAGCCAGCCAACCTCTTCTCATCCTGAGTTTCCTGAACTCCCTCTGATTATCCCCTCACATGACCCTCAGCAACTGCAGGGACCTCCTGGCCTGACCATAATTAATCATTACCTTTTTATTGGTGCATTTATAGGTGCTTCCTCTCTCCCCTCCCACTGATCCCTGACCTGTGGGCTGGGAGTGAGAAGCAGAGGGAGAAGAGACATCTTCTGCATATCATTTCAGGCCCAAAATGTTTGGGAGTCCTTGTGTAAGAGGGGGGTCCTCAGGAAAGGGGAGTGTCCCGGGACCCCACCCCCACCTCAAGCCAGAGAGATCCAAGACACCTAGGACTACGAATCCCAGAATGCCATCATCATCGAAGGAAGGATGCTGAGGACTGAGGGTGGAGTTAAGAAATGGTTTTGGGATTTAAAAACCAGACCTGTGAGCTTGGAGGGGGCCGATTGCTCGTGGTTGCGGATCGCCAGGTTTTTCCGAGTGTGCCATTAAGATTTCAGCTCAGCGGAACTGGTAGGACGCATTCACTAATTTATTCTTTATCTTTTTCCCTTCCCTTTTTGTAAATAAGCCCTTTTATTAATTTTATTGTGTATGTCTGCAGTTGAGTCTTATAAGTCACCCTTAAGCGCACCTTTAAGCGCACTGGTGAGAACCCACAGACAGGCACCCCATTTATAGCGGGGCTGCCCTGTAACAGTTTGTCTTAGAGAACCAAGATCATGAAAGTGAAAAATAAGTTAATGTAACTGGTGCCATGCCTGTTCCCCTGGGAATTGGTTCTCTGAGCTAACATAATTAGGTGGAGTTTCCACACATGTGGAGACTTAGCGAAGCCAGGAGGAAAGCTGAACTTGCACATGTACCCAACCTGCTTTGTGCCAGGCTTGCTTCTCTGAAAACTACCCCTTAGACTGAATCTTGTTTTATGGAGAAGAAAGCCCCTGACTTTCATTTTCTTGAGTTGGCATTTTTCTTAGTGGAAATGAAGCTTAATCTAGAACTTCCATGAAAAGTGAGACTTCTCAGGGGCCTTTGGTGGGAAGTGGGGGTGGATGAAGGGTACAACTGGACCCATCAGAACCTTCACTCCCTCTAACCAGCCCAGGGAGGTCTTAGGGAGCGGGGAAGTTCTCTCCCTGTCCCTCAGGCAGAGGGAGTGACCTGAAGAAATCAAGGATGCCCACTGCCCTGCCTCCCAGTAGTTCTTACTGAACCCTTTATTTGAGATGGGAAGGGGAGGTTGATGTAAAGATATGCTGCTGGGTGTTAATAGGCTCAGCTCACACTGTGTATGTTGGGGGGTGGCGGCCGGCTACTCTTAACAACCCCACACTTGACTCTTTAAAAATAGGTTTAAAAATAATTGTGTGGATTCATTGTAAATTAAAGCCTCAAAAGTATTCCAGGTGTAAGTTCCCCCACTTGTTTTCTTTTGAAGGGTTTAGGCGGAAGAGGTGGGGATGGAGCAAACTGGAGCTGGGGGTGGGGAAGAACTGGCCAGAGGGTGCTCTTCCTTAAAGTCACCCCACTCTGGGTGGGGTCGGGTTGCGGGGAGGTGTTTCCTGCTATGGGAACTGGATCTTACAGTTTGAATTCTGCTCACAGAAAAGTCATCTGTTCATTAAAGTAACACAAAGCTGTTTAATTGTTGTCTTTGTGGAAAATTACATGACTGTCATCAGCTGTTGCTTCTGGCAGTGCTTTCTGTTCTGATGTAAATAAATGAGGTAACAGATTTAAAGAAACAGGCTGTATTTACATACTTGTGAAGTAGCCTTTCCAACAATCTGCCCATGTTATTCAAATACACACAAATTAAACTTGTAGTGCCCTAAACTCTGGTTACTCATTAAAACCTTCAAGCAGGAATGGTAGGTTGGTAGGAAGGGGGGCAGAAATACACCTCCCTTTCTGGGATGGTAACTCAAATCTTCCTTTTTGTGTGTGTGCAGTAGTCACTGAAATTGAATCCGCAGCCCTTTTCTGTACCAGTTCTGTCCTGAGGGGACTTGCGTACCTACCCCAAGGCAGCTTCTGAATTTGGTGGGGGCAGGGAGCAAAGTGATGATGTTTTAAAGTTGGTCAAAAGTTTGCCCTCATGAACATACCATGTCTTGGAAGGTATACTATTAAACTTCATTTTCAATTTTTATAAATCACAATTCCTAATGCATTGCACCTTTGCAATTTAGTTCACTTTTTTTGAGGTGAGTTTTTAGGTGGGAATTTTGCAAACTTCTATTTAGCACATTACAGAGATTTTATCGATCAAAGCAGGAAGCCATAGAGTTTAAAACAGAAAATCAGAGCTTCTAAACAAGTTAATGCTTAAAAATGGTTGTAGAGATATATAGAACCAATAATTTAGCTAAAGTGCATTATAAATTATACAAAGATTAGGAAGAATAAATGTTACTGTTCTTAGTTCTTGGAATACCATAAAATACAAGTATTAACTTATTTCTAGAGTGCTAGATTTTATATCCTACCACTTGTTTATATAGGTGGGATGGTACATAAACTGAAGGAAACAAAAATAAATAAAATTCCTCAGTTACAATGACTATTCAAACATTGACTATTTTTGGTAGGAATCAATAGTCTAAATTACATTTTTTTGTCCTGCAGAAAATCTAATGAAAGAACTGTATTAAACTCAAAATTCAAGAAAATTCTGATATCAACATTTTAGGAATTTTTTCCTTCAAAATAATTACTAAATATAACTTGTTTAGATTAAATAATAGTAAGTAAATAAGAACATGAGTGGTAACTGGTAGTCTGTTTGGGAAGACTATTTTGTGACAGGCATTCTTGATTAAGTAGACACTGGGAAATCCTTTTCCTTTATCTATGGGTTTTTATCAATTTCTTTCCAAAAGAGATTGATTGGCTATCTTAATACCTTTTCCTTAAACTTCTGTTTGCATTAAAAGTAGCAATAAATCACCCATCTTCCTTTGGTATATGTAGAGCATGAGACTCAATCTCAGTGCTGTGGATTTGAGTGCCACATTGGGTGCAAAGCTGTTGTAGGACAGCCCCCGGGTGGGGGAGTGGGGTGACCTGGGTATGAGCCCTTTCCCCTGTGCTTAAGAACTCAGGACAAGACCCAAAAGCAGGGACATGGAAATTTTTAAAATGTTTATTTACAAAGGGAATGAGGAGAGGGCGAGGGGAGAGCTGAGTGAGCAGAATAATTGGTTGACTTGTTCACCAGCAGTGACACCTGAACTGAGACCCAGGGTGAAACTGAAAGTCAGAAGAGCAAGAGAGGAGGGAGCCCACATGGGCTGAGTAGCCTGCTTGGTATATAACTGAACTCCGCCCCTAGCTCCCGGCACCCTCTCCCCCCCACCCCCACTCAGGAAGTCAGATTCATGGCGTCCTGGGAATAGAGTCCTCAGTGCCCGAGAGCTCTTCAGTTTGGGTTGGGGGTGAAGTCTGTAAAAACTTGAGGGGGTGGAGTTCATCAGGACATCGTTCATGGGTTTAGAGTTTGCTCCTTACTGTTCCTCCAACAATTTGATTAAGTTCTGTTTAGAAAAGGAGTTTCATAAAACTCTTCCTGCCAAGGACCCAAAGCAATTAATTTGTATATACATAGCAAGGGAAGAACAAAAAATTGAATAAATACTAATAGTGTGGTTTCAGGAATAGAGTGAGGATTTCTATATGCATTTAATAAGTCTTGAAACTAAGATTTATAGAGTGACTCAGAAAAATTTTAAATACTTCAACTAATTGAAGTGCTACAGGTATAGAAAAGTTATATATATATATTTATTTCAAGTTAAATATAACTTCTATCCCTCTAATTCATATCTAATTTTAATATCTCTAGTTTTAAAATGTATGCACATAGATTATGGGCAACAGGTGTATAAATATATACATTTTATATACATAATCTTTTTTCCAGAAATTTGCAGAAATGCATTCATGACTATTTAATAAGCTTAGATGTCTTTTAAAAATTTTATATTGTTTTTTTGAAAAGATGTCTTTTTAAAATTATGATTTATAAATTTATAACTTTATATAAAAAAAATAAATACCGAGAGGTTTCCAGTGAAGGTCATCAACCCAGCCCCTGCTTAGTGTGCCACTTCCTCCTGGATTTGCAGAGTCTAGGACCGAACAGCACCAAACACGACGTTGGCAAGGGCGGGCACTCTGCTCTTCTGCTTCTGTGCTTTTTGTCTTACTTGGAACTGACTCTGTAGTGGTCTCCCTTCCCTGTGGCACTGAACCTCTTGTATCATCCATCAAGGTCTCACCTCTAGTGGCATTTGCTGGCATCAACCTGGTCTACAGATATCCCCATGCATTTGCCCCTGCAGTGCTTGTCATCTTTGCTGCTCCAGGGACAGTTAGTATCCAAATAGCTACAGCAGAGCCTTAGAGATCTCAGGAGGTGTGTCTCCCACACATGCCCCTGAATCTCTACAACAGACCTGAGTAACAGTACTCCCATTTTCTAGAGCAGGAAAGCTAGTCTAGAAAGACCCCCCACCCCCACCCCAACCCTTCACAGATCACATGGCTGGCATGTGGCAGCACTCTTCTATATCCCAGGGGAACTTCTTCCCTGTTCCTGACAGATCAGTGTCTGCCTTCCGGAGCTGGTTTTTAGCATGTATCTATAGATGTGCGTATCTTCCACCAGGGACTGGGCAGTCAACAAGTCATGAGGCGAGAAACTAAGAAATTTGAAAATATTTCTTCTTGCAACACTTGACAATATTTGCCCAAATAATCAATATGCACTTCATTGGCTTAAAGATACTGAATTATTTGTTCATTTATGTTTGTGTATATACACACACATATGTATGTATGTATGTATTTATAAATGTATGTGTATTTATGTGTATTTATAAATGTATGTATATATGTGTGTGACACACACTTTTAAGCTTTATGGTACCTTCTCAATTATAGCTTCTCACTAATCTCACATGTAAGCAATGAAATTACATGATTATCAGATTCTCCTCCCTGACTCATGATGCCACCAGCAAAACTACAGGACTCAGTCCCTAAGTCTCTCTTCCCTGGAACAAAAATGTTTTTTTATCCTCGTGCTTCTTACCTCACCCTAGTGACACAGCAGTCTGGCTCTATTATTCTCTTTAATCCAGCCTCCCTTTACTCTCCTTAGAAAGAAATGTGTGGTCCCTGGGGATAAGATCATAGGACAATTTAGGTGAAAGCACCTGGCATTGAACTTGAAATCATTTTTACTGTAAAGCACCCCATCCTTTCTATAGAGACAATCTCATGAAAAGGCAAGAGACAGAAGTAATCTTGGTGGCTCTCGCTGGTATTGAAAGTATCTCTTGTTCAGGTGGGTGGTTTTCTGTCCTGGAAAGTATGAAGTGACTTGACCCCTCTGAGGGTTTTAGCTCTGGAGACCTGGCCTACTCAGCTCCTACTCACCCAGGCACTTGTGCACATAGAATCTTGAGCATCTGCTTTGATGTATTCCAGTTTTCCTGGAGGACCCAGAAAGTAGTATCATTAAGGCTCCATTTTATACCAATATCTTCCCCATTTCTGGACTATGCTTCATGTATGCATATTCAGAGCCCTGTGAGATACTGCTGTTAACTCATGTTCCAGATGTGGAAACTGAGGTACAGAGGTGTTAGTAGCCTGTCCTGTGGAGCCTAGCTGAAAGGTGATAGGAACCAGAGTTTTAAACTTGAGCAGTCTGGCTCCTGGTCTTTTTTCTCAACCACAATCCTCATAGCTCCATTTTGCTCTAAAAGTTGCTAATCACCTAGGAAAATAAGCTGGGCAGCAGAAGGGGGTGATCAGTGTTCATGCAGCAAGCTGAGTCCAAGCTTAGTCCCCTCAACCTCCCTGTGGGTGTGGCTTTCCTTTGCTGTCCTTTGATGAGAGCTGTCCCTAAACTTCATGTGCCTTAGCACGAAATCCAAAAGCTTGCGTGCGAAGTACTGTCTGTCTTTAGAATATGGAAATCTCTCGGTTGTAGACTCCACATTTGGATGTGGTTTCATTAATTTGCCATCCAGAGCACTGCTTCTGAAGCAATAACCAAAACTCCAGCAGGAACCAAAAGGCACCCGCAAAAAGAGGTTTCCCACTGAAACTAGAATCCATTTATCTAGTGGGATTGTGACCTGACTAACTTCCTGTTGGAGGGCAAAGGTGAGCTGCTTTATAGTTTTCTTTTGGGGTGCTGGGTATTCTCTGCTGATGCCATTTTACATCATCATGCTCATCATACTCGTTTGGAGAGAGCACCCAGCTTTGAGATAAGGTTGGAAAACATTTGCTCCTAGTCTTGTTGCTCCTGCCTAGAAAATATTTGTACCCAGATAGATAAGCAGTTGTGTCCCTGAGGAGCTCACCCGGCCTGGGGGGGTGGGGGGGAAGGGTTGGGGGGGTTGGGGGGGAGGGGGGCTGAGCAGTGGGGGGAGAGCTGTATTTTTTAAAATACTCAATTCTCCTCTGGAAAACACAGGAATCAAAATACAGGCCATCTTGACTAGGAAAGCAGGGCAGACAAAATGAAACCAGATCTATTGGTTCAGAAGTCTAGGGGGCTGTTAAAAGTATATTACTTAAACTTTAAAATGACTCAGATACCTTGGTTCCTCATTCTTTTTAATTCAAAATTTCAAGGAAAAATTCTGAAACATTAGCGTGGTTCTCAATTAAAGTCCGTGAAATGGGTGTTTTTGAACTCATTAAATGGCAGTTTCCCAAAGTAATGAAAAAATAGTACTTAATAGGCACTTGATAGTATTTCAATATTTAATCCTCAAAAACAGTCATGTGAGGTAGGCGCCATTATTATGGCTGTTTTATAGATGGGAAAACTGAGGGAGCAGTGGTAAGACCCTCGCGCCATTTCCCAGGGCTGGTGTCCCTTGGGGCTGGCATCCGGACCTGACAGTGTGGTCTTAGGAGCACTGAGCTCACTTGGGGTTCTCCTGGACTGTCGTGTCCGTGGGTCAGCTGGAGGTGAGGACCCCGATGGGGATGATAGCAGGGTAGCAAGACCTTATATATATACAGATATATGTCAGTGTTCACTTAGCCTCTGGTGGCACTGTTCTAGGGGTAGGTGACATTAGTCCCACTTTCCAGATTTGTCAGCAGAGGCAAACCAAGGGAATGTGGTTTGTACCAGGCCTTACAGCTCCTGTGATGACCTTCACAGCCAGGTCTGTCTGCTACCACCAGCTCTAACCACCAGGCTGCACTGCCCCCAGTTCAGTTGTTTGCTAATTATTCTGCAATGTTTCTATATGGTGATACGAATACAAACTCCTTGTGAGGCGATCACCCCCTCTGGCCCTTAGTAGTAGGTGATGGGTAGGGTGGGGGAAGAAAGGGGAAAGAGCAAATTCTATGACCCCCACTTTTTCCCTTCTCCCCTCCCCAGCTTCCAGTTCCAATTCAAAAGAAGAAAACCACCCTCCTTCTGCAGAGATGGTTCCTTACAGGGGCTCCTCTGGGTTAAGCCCCAGCCATCCCAGAGAGGCTTTGTACCCAGGCCCGGGTGGATGAGCGGGCTGGCGAGTGAGCGGGGCACCCTTTCTCTCTTCCTCCCTGTGAATGTTCTTGTCTGGTGAATGTGGTTGAATTATACGCCCTTTTCTACCCACTCTGTCTCCAGATACTCGGCGAGTGCAGTTCCCACATGGCTCACACACACCATAGACACAGAATTTTACATATGGGCACCCCCTGCGATTCAGAGCATTCTGTGTCTCTCTGTCTTGCGTTCCCTCCTCCATTGGGTTTTTGCCCCCATTAGGCAAATGGAAGGCCCATGCCACCTGTCAGCATTACATCATTGGCTCTCCACAACACAGTCCCACCAAAGGCCTTAAACAAAGTAGTTCTTCTTGTATTGTTTGCACTCAAAGAGCTGATATCATGCCAACTGATGTCATTGTATGTCTTTGTGTTACTGCTATGGCAACTGGGCAGGTGGGGAGCCTCCAGCTGATGTCATTGGAAAGGAGGTGTAGAGACAGAATTTTAAAAAGCTGTATGCTGCTTTTTTCTGTGTGGGGGGTTTTCTGGCATGCATGTTTTTAACTAGCTGCTTTTAAGACAAATTACAGCTTGAGTACCCTAAATAAGAACAGAGAGAAGTTCCCTCCCTCTCCCCCTCAACTTCTTTTGAGTTTATTTTGTTGTTCTTTCCTCTCCTCTCATCTTATATGGAAAAGTGTAACAACTGCTTTTTTCTTAAGGGAAAAAATAAAAAGGGAATTCGGTTCCCATCACAGGATCAGTGTGGCACTGTTTACTTGGATTTTATGGGGGCAAAACTGAGTTATTTTAAAATAACTCTTTCGCGTCTCTTTTGTGGTGCTTGGCACAACTGTGGGCAATTTAAAAACATTTTTTTTAAAAAGTATTCACTATAGAAGTTTTGCTAGCTTTCCATTTCTTTTGTCTCCTTTCAAAATGATCTCTCCAGGCCCTAACTATGTATTATTACAATTTCAGAGCAGAACAAACTGATATATATGTAAAGGCAGCACTGCTGTCTTGAAACCCATTAAAAGGATTGGCTAGCCTTGTTTTTCTTTGCAAAAAGCAAAGGTAGGTTTGATGCGTAGTGAGGGGTGATAATAATATGACCCTTTTGAATGTTCTTTGGGTCATTGGTGGGACTTAATGCAAATGGAGCTTCCTTGGTTTTTAGGGGACTAGCTGGGTGTCCATCTGCCCTGACCCTCCCTGGGACTGGGTGTTGGTTACGGTCTGGAGGTTCCTACTGTGGTGGCCCTAAAGAGACTTGAAATGGAGAAGGACATATATAGGTTCAGAAACTAGTGGACAGAACAGATAGACTTCCTGGCCTTATTTCCGCATAGCCGTATCCCGTTCACGCTGCGTGCTTCCTGCCGTCCCTCCTGAAGCCACCAAGATGGATGCCAGACATCTGTCTACAGGGTCAATGTCGTGTCCCGGTGGCTTTCAGCTTTTAGGAGATTTCTAGTGTCCTCTCTTTTCAAAGGGAAGGCCAGAGTCGGTCTAGTCACTTGATTAGAATTGTCACTCTTTTGGTGGCGATGTCAACTCAGCTTTCATAGCCATTCATGTGAATTGTCTAAAGACCCTCGTCATAACCCTATGGGCTTACCCATGTGGGCAATGCAGAGAACAAATGTTAAAGGAAACATTTAATAGTAAACTAGGATCCATGTTTTTCCTAACTTTTTTTGTTTGATCCTTTAGTATTTGAGCATGTGTGGGATGAGTGCTTTGGAATTGGCTTTCTCCATTCAATAGTAAACAAGATAATGTTCTTTTTTTTTATAACTTTTAATATCTACATCATCATATTCCATCAGATGGGTATGATATCTGGGCCTGTTTAAAAATCTATGTTTTTTATTTGGTCTTCTCTATAAAATAGATAATGCTATTGTGAATGTATCTCCAGCTGAATATCTCTGGTTAGATGATTTCCTTAAAACATCACCCCCATGGACTATCCACTGGTTGAAAGGGGGGATTTGCATTTTAAAATCAGGAAAGTGGGACCCCTTTAAGGTTTTTATGCTAGATCCATAGTTCTTAGGTGGCACGGCAAAGCCTTGAGCACGAAGATGTGGATATGTGGTTCTGCTTGGATTTATGTCCATGCAAGTCTCAGAAGGGAGGATTTGGGAACTGGGGTCCTCTTGGATTTTGTTCTACTAGACATTAGGGTCGTAAATGTCAGGATCCTCTGTGGAGAATGGCATTAGAGGTCATAAGGACAGCTCCCCTCCCTGGAGTTTTGTCTTTTCCAAGCATTTCTCTGCTGCTGCTTCCTGTGGGCATTCATATAAATACTATTAATAAAAACAGCTAGTCTGCTAAGAGGTAGATGCCTTTACCCTTCCTTTACAGGTGGGGAGACTGAGGCACACACAGAGAGAGATGGCCATGCCCCAGTCATAGAGCCAGGAAGCAGAGGATTGGGTGATAGCCCAGGTGATCTGGTTTTTCCCAGGCCCCTGCTCAGAAGACCCTACTCTGCTGTCTTGGGAGCCCACTCATCATTCTGGGTGGGGCGAATCGATAAGGGTGCAAGACAAACATCCGCAGGCTGAGATGCTGGCAGAAGTTTCCCATCCGAGGAGGTCATCCAGGCCTGACTCTTCAAGCGCAAGGTTTTATATAGGCCACTAAGTATATAGCTCTTTGAGGCAGATCAAATTTGCTGCTGTGGAAATTGCCTGATGGGGGATGGCATTATTTCCTGGGGACCCTGCCCCAGTGTGTGTAAAGAGCATATTTCCAAAGGGCATGTGGAGCTCTAACTGCCCAAGCTTGTCCTGAGCCTCCCAATGGACTTGCCTTTTTGTTTTGATTTTAAATACATGTCAACTGCACACAGGTGACTCAATGCTGGGGGAAAGGACAGTGGCTTTTGCTGCCTGTTCTGACATTCCACGGATAGTCATTCTCTCCTGTTGTGTTTTTGTTCCAGGTGGACTTAGCAGTTTTAAGCAGAACCATGAAAACCTCTGTGACAACTCCCTCCAGCTGCAGGAGTGCAGGGAGGTGGGGGGTGCGTCTGCGGCCTCGAGCCTGCTACCTCAGTCCATCCCCACCACCCCCGACATCGAGAATGCAGAGCTTACCCCCATCTTGCCCTTCCTGTTCCTCGGCAACGAGCAGGATGCTCAGGACCTGGACACCATGCAGCAACTGAACATCAGCTACATCATCAACGTCACCACTCACCTGCCCCTGTACCACTACGAGAAAGGCTTGTTCAGCTACAAGCGGCTGCCCGCCACCGACAGCAACAAGCAGAACTTGCGGCAGTACTTTGAAGAGGCCTTCGAATTCATTGGTAACTATCTCCCTGGGGGACTCTCTTGCCTTCCTTTCCCCTCCACCTTTTGCTTTAACATCAAGACCAAGGTTTATTCCAGGGTTGCATAAAAGCTGCTCTGTGGTGTTTTTGGACTCACCTGCTAGGTTCAGGAAGTTTCCTCAGTCACAGCATGGCAAAGTCATGGACTCCATTTGGATAGACAGAAAAGCACAGGGATTTCTTTTGTTTGGGATCTGTTCAGTGAAAAATCCTCATCCCTTAAGTTCTCAAGGAAAAGTGGTAGAGGTTCACATTTTACCGGTTATGTCTCATAACTAAAGTTCAGAACAATTAATGGAGAGTAAGAAGCTGGAAGGCAGATGGGGTTATCTGGTCTACTAGCTCTTCTCCTTGCCTGGGAAATAAATATAGGGACTAAGACACTTCCTCCAAACTTACCCACACCTCCCTCAGACCCTGTAAGCCTGTTCCTCTAGCACAGGGAGTGATTTCATTTCCTTATTTTGACTTAAATGAATTTGAAGTTGGTATTTCCCTTCACATGAGTCTGAGGCAAAGGTAGCATTTGCTAAAGAGGTGCTTTTGGAGAACCGCTTTCAGTAAAAGGTAATGCTGTCTTGAACTCTTTAATTGTCACATCAGTTTAGGGGAGAGAGAAGAGTGGAGGGGTTAATTGTTCCCTTCTACCTTCTTCTCTCTATTCTGATGCTTTGGTAGCAATAAGGTGTGAATGTGAGTGTGAGTGAGGTAAGCTACTAGGTTTCCTTAGTCAGTTTGCTCCACAAAGCCCAAGTTGTTTCCAAGGAGGAAAATCATAGTAGCAGCTAATTTTAGCCTTCAGAAGGAAGCATCAGCCAGCCTAATGTAATCCTAACTTTCACTTTTACTGCTTCAATAGCCTTGAACTAGTGTAAGGTTCAAATGATCATTCGGGAAACCTGGCACCTAGAAGATACTTAACAGGTTTTTTCAAGTGATTCCAACATTTATTACCAATGATTGGTGACCCAGTACTTTTCCTAAATATTACACCAGGTGGTTACTGGCCTCTGTCCCAGGAAGCATATACTCATGTTTGATGTTCCTTTGTCAGGAAAAAAAAAAAGCCTTGAGTTTAATAGTCATTGGGTCTGGTGGATGTGCTATAAAATCGGCAGCCCTGGTCACTCTGCCCAGCTGTTTTGTGTCTTTAATGCAGGATCATGGAATATTCCATTAGGAAGGAAATGGCCTTTCAAAGTTGCTATTGAACTCAGCAAAGTAAGGTGACTCCTCCAAGGTCAGAGGAATTTTCATGTCAGAGAAGGAAACAGAATTCAGGGCTCTTAACTTCCAGGCGAGAGGTCTTCCTATAATTCTCCAGGATATTGTATACACTGCTCTCTTCATTCCTGGTTCTGACCTCGAACTTGTGTGCCCAGTCCCTGAACATTTTCCTGAGTATTATTCCCATCGTTCAGATAGAGAGATTGAGGATCTGGGATGTCACAACTCATGTGTGTAGTGGAACCAAAGGCCAATACTAGCTGTTTGCAGCTCATCCTCTTAACCACTGCACTTCCCAGTGTTGGTGAGGAGGTTGATAAATAATGTGTGCTGAAGAGAAGACATTGAAGAAGACAGTGTTCAGGGACAAAGGGAAATATATCATCTAGCTCAGGAATAAGCCAACTGGCATAATCAAACTGGAAGCCCCGCCTCTGCTTAGTTTATATTAAAATCTCTGCATGTCCCCCAAGGCAAGACTTTAAGATTTCAGTCTATGCAGCGATATAAGAATGAAAATAAACCCATGCCTATGCATCCAGAGGTTGCCAGTCAGGAATGAGTAGAGCTTTATAAGCACTATTTCTTAAAATGCTGTTAGCTATAAGAAGTAAGCTTGATCTATAGATTTTTAAGATGAAAATTTTTGCACAGTGTTTATTCTCTTGGTCCACTGGTGAGTAGCCAGTAGAAGTAGGTTAAGTCAAGTCACTACTCACTTTATTCTTGCTACTTTCCTACTCTTGGTCTATTGGTGTTCCTTCGGGCTTGCTTTCTTCAGGATGCCTTTTAATCTAGAAGTGTCATTAAGAATCCATTCAGACATGGCCCACAAACTAGTTTCCCAAGTCTTTAATAAATCTGGAAACAGTACAATGTTGCCTCCTTCAATTGTTCTGGAATCTGAGCCATTGCTGGAATTTTTCCATCATTGGCATCTCTGTCTACAGAGGTTTGAAGCCGAGGGGATTGTTCTATCTACTGCAAGGCTTTAGCTAACTTGCAACAGTAGGGTTTTGTGATGAGAAGTTGAACCCAGTAACTTCCTAGTTGAGTTTTGTTCCTTTTACCTCAGGGCAGGGTCTAGTAAGACTGAAACTCTTATCCGTCATACCAGTTCCTGCATAGAGTGATCAAACAGTATAAAGAAGGGAATTTTTTTCCTCTATCACAGGTGGGAGAGACAGTGTTAACAACTAGCTTTGATAAGCCACACAACCTGGCCCAGCCTTAATTAGAAAGGTCTATTTAATCAGTAGCTTTCTTGGCGTGTAAATCAATGGTGCTGTAGTTCTAACTTCAATGGCTGCTATCCCCTACATAGAAATCATTCCTTTGCCCTGTAAATGTAGAAAAGTAGTTTCCTATTCCTATTTACTTTTTTTTAGCCAGTTCTCAAATTACTTTGTAAATTATTTAGCTGATTCTTTCTCTATACAATATGGTGTTGCCAGGTCTAGATAACAATTAATCTCTCTCCATCGAATTCTTCTTCCCTCACCTCTTGCCCTTTCTCCCTTTTTTGCCAGAGGAAGCTCACCAGTGTGGGAAGGGGCTTCTCATCCACTGTCAGGCTGGGGTGTCCCGCTCGGCCACCATCGTCATCGCCTACTTGATGAAGCACACGAGGATGACCATGACTGATGCTTATAAATTTGTCAAAGGCAAACGACCAATTATTTCCCCAAACCTTAACTTCATGGGGCAGTTGCTGGAGTTTGAAGAAGACCTAAACAATGGGGTGACCCCACGAATCCTTACACCAAAGCTGATGGGCGTGGAGACGGTTGTGTGATGACGCGGGAGGGAAAGGATCGCCATTCTCCCTTAGGAGACAATGAGGAAGGAGGGTGGATTCTTTCTTTTCTTTTCTTTTTCTTCTTCTTTTTTTAATTTTAGATGGACAAAGTTTGTGAATGGAAACAAATTTGTTCAAAAACTTTATTTTTAACACGTGTGTGAAGAATTTAACTTTTGATGCCATTGAGAATTACTTCCCATGAACTGACAAAGCAGGGAGGCGAAAGAAGTAATTTTTTTAAGCCAACAATAAAAATATAATAAAACTTGTTTCTTCCCCTTTTCCTTTTAAGCTATTTGTAGAGTTTATGATTGAATAGTCTGTGCAGGTTCATAGACCGAAGATACTACACTTTAAACCCCTTCAAAAGAACCAGAAGTAAGTCAGAATGGTGTTGGATCTTGAAGAGGTGGGGGCTGCCTCAGCACCGGCTAGAAAGCAGGAACCCAGTGCAAGCCAGTTCCGTGTGCTCGCTGTGCAAGGAGAAGATCAGGGCAGATTAAGTGGTCTAAGAACCCTTCACATTCTTTAAGGAGACAAAGGAAACTGTTGATTTTGTGTGTTTTCGTTCTCTGAATGACTCCCCTCCCCTCTGGGTTTAAGAGATTTGTTGAAGTAGCAAGCAACTGACCATCCTACCCTCTGCCTTCACTGGCTTCTTGTGCAATAATATGCTGTTTTGAGTGTGCAAACAAGTTAGAACTGGCAGCTGAATGATAGACAAATAGTCAGATGGCCAGCTTGGAGGGAGAAAGGAATTCAACAAAAACAATTACTTTCCTTCCCACCTTTTTCCTTTGTTTATTTTTTTTTGGATTTGATTCTGGTTACAGTGCCATAAACCTTGTTACATATGTATATCAGAATGTAAAAAAAAAGACAAAAATTTATTTAAAAATATTTTTCGCAAAAAATCTTGGCGTGTTTCTGTTGATTGTGTAAAAATTTATTTTCATTATATAAATGAAACTCATTTTGGGATGTGTCTTTTTTCCTCCTATTTTTCTCAGCTCAGGTTCAAGCATCTCTTACCTTGGGTCACTTGCACATATAACACAGTTGGAAAAAACACATGCTTGTATATGCGGAGAGAGATGAGGAAGGGGAAATATTCTCTGTGCTCAGTCTGAAGCAGAGAGAATTAACAGGGAAGTAAAAGAGTTCCAGTATGATCTACCCTGCCACGTACCCCCTCTAACGTCAAACCCCACCATCCTTTCCTGTAAATGTAAGTGGGGGAGCCTTGGTACTGTCACCATAAGGGATGAGGGGTTTATTTCCATAGCAGTCTTTGAGCCTTGCTGATCAAGTCTTAGCAAGATTCTTTGAGTCCTGTGAGCTCCCTATTGAGTGGCTATTTGATAAATATTTGTGACAGTCTGCCATGTAGGGTCTTGATGTGTCCCACTCCCTTCCACTGCCACTTGCTCACCTGCCATCTTTAGTGACATTAGCCACCCCTTGTGCACCACAGCAAACTGCTATTTCCATCTCCTTCCACCAGCAAACTGAACTCAGCTTCGTAAGTACAGCTTTCCTAGCACACTTGGTTAAATCTAGAGGTAAGGGAAGAACAGAATCCAGATATTTTAAGCATTTGATGAAAATATATGTCTAGAGGAACTTGGCCATAGGGAAGATTTAGAGTGAATTCAAATTTGCCTGGAGTGAGTAAAATAATATTTTTGTGAATATCTGCTTATAAGGTTTATCATGAACTATTTTTGACATTTATTCTTTTAAAATATATTTTCTACTAGAAGATGTTTACCTTTTTCTTTTATTAGGAAAGTGGAGACTGAATTGAAGAGGAATTAACTGAGTGCTACTTTGAATTATTTTAGTTTAATACAAAGGGTTAGATGAAAAGTAAATCTTACGGTGCTTTTTACTCTTCAGATTAGCAATTTTCTTCCTGCTAGAACATATGTAAGGAGTCAGGTTGACATATAATTAGTGATTTAAAAATACATAGGATTTACTAAACATTTCTTTTTGTAAAAAAGTCCAAATATTAAATTTATGATAGAGGGTAGGGATTTCTGACAGAATACAAGGTTTATTGCCCCCCGCTTTTTAAACCAAAAAGAAGGGGAGTTGGTCAGGTTTCTCTACTTTAGCTACATGGAGATGATTTATGTTTTTTGAACTTTATGATACTGAGAGAGAGGCTTTCCTGGGGCAGACAGGAATCCAGCCAACCAGCATACCAAGAATTCTGAGAAAGATTCAGGTCTTTTGTGTTAATCTGTTTTTAGTCACTTAGCCTCCATTTCTTCCTGAGGAATGTTAACTACTTCATGAATGTAATATGGATTAATTAAGCCATTTGCTAAGGAATTGGGTGTTGCTTTCCTGAGAAAGCAATCTCTGGCCCTCCAACGCATGCATCTTTCTAAGAATCCAGCAAAAGTTGTTTTATCTTGAATGAATTTAAGGATGTAGTAGAATATATCTGTAACACATCTAATAATTATAATAAACATATACAGAGGGTGTTGTTCCCTTAAATTGAACAGTAGTCCCAGCTCCTCTGTATACATTTATTTTGACAATTACTATTTACGCTTCATACATATTAACTAGGGTACAGAGTTCACATTTCATGAAAAGCTTATGAACAGCTGCGTTTGGATGAGTTTGAACAAGGACAGACAGGGTGGGTGATGGGGCAGAGAAGCTGACAAACGGAGGACACATACAAGGGGAGATGTGAAAGAAGAAATGTACACAACCCAGGAATCATATGTCAACTGTAAATGAGGAAAGATGACCTTCTGGAAGGTTAATAAAATATGGGAACCAGGAGAAAAGGGGAGATGATAGTAAAACAAAAACAAAGAAGAGCCAGGACATGAATCACACTTCAGAACTGACCAAAGTAAAAAGTAGTAGTAAATTACTCTACCTGAAGTAAATTACTCTTGGTTCCCCAGAAGAGAACAAATCTGGCAAGCCACGTTGAAGAAATCAAGAAATATGGCTGCTGCCTTGATTGTGAATGAGCTTTTGTTTAAAAAAAAAGGCTCAACATGTTATATTTTATTTTATTTTATTTTATTTTTATTTTTATTTATACATACAAGCTGGGGTACAGGCCAGAGGCGCGGGGCGGCGAAAGGGTTCACCAGAGACAGAGCGGGGAGCAGAACAGGCAGATCAGAAATACACTGCTGAGGGGAGCAGTGGGCAAGGCAGGAGAGGTCTGCCGCACCATGTGGGATTCTCCCTGGCTGGGCGTCGAACTCGCGTCGCAGCTGCCGACAGCTCCACAGCGCAGCGCTTAACCGCTGCGCCACCGGGGAGGCCCTCAACATGTTATATTTTATTCTTCAATAATTCAACATTCAATTTCAGGAAATTCTAGGTAGTGTTCCTGATTTACCCACATTGTGGGCAAAACCACCACAGTTCATTTCTCGGTGCTGTGGTGTCCAGCTAAGCTTCTTTTAACCACGAAAGACTTCCATAAGGAAAGATGTTCACAAAATGGTGCCTCTGTCTAGTAAGATGCAGCTCTCATTTCCATGGTTGAAAACGCAGTAACCCTCTCTCCAAAACAGGATAGACAATCCATGTGTGACTTTATTCATTGGGGAGTGATGCCCATTCCTCTTCTAATTTGCATCAATACTCCTTTTTATACCCTGTCATTGAAATACTGAAATATACAGATTGAATTGTATTTGCCCAAAAGATAGGCTTTTTAAGTTTTAAATCTCTGTAAATGTGGTCTTACTTGGAAATAGGGCCTTTGCAGATACAAACAAAATTTTTAAAAGATCATTTTGGATTAGGGTAGGCTCTAGTCCAATACTGATATGCTCATAAAAAGAGGGGCATTTGTACACATACAAAGGAGTGAATGCCAGATGATGACAGAGGCAGAGATTGAAATGATGCACTGAAGAGCTAAGATCAAAAATAAATGGGTATCACTGGAAGCCCAGAGAGAGACATGGAGCAGATCCTCCCTCAGAGCCTCCAAAAGGAACTAACTCTGCTGACTGCTTGATTTTGAACTTCTGGCCTCCAGACTGCGAGAGAATGAATGCCTGCTGTTTTAAAACACCTAGTTTGTGAGACTTTGTTATGGTAGCCCTGGGCAACTAATACCAAAGGTAACGACCTCTACTACACTTTCTATTAGATGGCAAATAGAGGAGAAAAAAATTGATTAATATATAATCAAATATATCAAGTAATAAATGTTTATGACACCGTGTTTATTTCTACAAGTTATCGTGTCGTCATAGCCAATATTTCTAACTTCCTTCTTTCACTACCCTTTCCTTAGACCCATTGTCCTCAGCATAACCTCCCCAGTCATGATTCCTTGCCTGTCGGGGTGGCCTGAATCCTCATTTCTGAAGAGTCTGATTGGCAGTCCTGTCTACATTGGCTTATGTTCCCTTCACTTTTGACTGGGGAGTATGAGGTGCCCTTCATCCATACATACTTCTCTTACTCTTATGGTCTAGTAATAATACAATTTCTCCTCCACAGCCAGTCATCCCAGCCACTACAGAAACTCTCTTCATAGCCTGCTGGCTCTTTCGTATGAGGAATACATAGAGGCTCCAGGCCAAATCAACTTCCAGTTTAGTGGGACACTGCTGTATCTCTGAACAGAAACACCTCTTGGGGACCAGATCGGCAGAGTACAGAGTTGCAGGGTAGAGAGAACAAGGTGTGCAAATGGATCACTAGGGGTAACAGTGAGAGAAGCTTAACCCATGGCTGCCCCTAGATTTCTGGACCTGAGAATTCTGGACAAAGAAAAACAGCAGCATATATTGGTTAATGATTTCGAGAATCGCATCGTCTTTCAGGCCATGACTCTAGCCCTGCAAACTATTTCCATTCATCTAGCACAGTAACAGAGTTGTCAAGAGAACCCTCCCATTGCTTCAGGATGATGGATAACATGGTGAGACCAGTGAATTCCAGGAGCATGAGCCTGTTTGTTGCCACACTTCATTTACTGCAAAATATGTTCCTTGGTTTGAAACAAAGTATTGTAGAATATCAGGATGGTAAAGAAGACATAACAATTCTCTAAGTCCACAGATACTGATTTTAACAAAAGCATTGTAGGTGGGAAAGGAAAACATATATGAAGAGAAAGTCTGTGGAGTGAGAACAAAACCAGTGATAGAAGTGATCCAATGTCATTAATTTGTCATCAGAAAGTTGGCTTAGTCTTCTGAGAAAGATGCTATTTCAAGGGTGCAGCATTGGCATTATTTGGGTGGACCCTTAGTAGTGGCCAGATTAGCCACGATTGAGTGGAAGTTCATGTCACTGAGCTCGTAAGCACTGCCATTTCTACCATCATAAGACTTTGTTCACGAGTCCACTGGTCAAGGACAAGAGAGACTAGGGAAGGGGGCTGACAGAGATCTACAGTTCGTCTCATCTTGACCATTATCAAGATTCATCTATGCTGAGTTTGGGTTTTGCTAAGAATTCATCTGGGACACTTTGTGCCCATTGTGGGAGTTCTATCCATTTAATTCTTCCATGGATGTTTCCTATCAGCAGCTTTTCAATCATGTCTGCTAGGTCCCTGATCATCCATCTAAACCATGGGGTCACTGCCCAGGAAGCAGGGTATATTCATACCTCTGGCTACTTCTTACAGACAAAATGAACAACTTGGTGCCCTGCTGGAAGTTATGGCCGCTGATTGCTGAAAGTTATGGCCATATGAGCTCCTTGTTCTGAGAGGTGGGTATGTTTTCTGAGAACCAAACCACCCAGCTTCCCACTTTACCCAGCTCAGACTTCTACTGTATGACAGATTATTTTCTCACCCCTTTGACCCCTCTTTCTCTTAACCTCAGAAGTCCTACTTCATTTACTAGTGTCTTCCAGTTTTTATTAGATCATCTGCTATGTAAACATCTGATATTTGTCTTTGTCATTCTCACTAGCTTTACCATGAATAATTCCTCCGAAATCCTTCTATTTTGCTATAAATGGCAACATCTTTCCTTCTGCCTGCGTAATATTCCATTGGGAAGATAGACCACATTTTCTTGATCCAATTCTCAATAGATTGTTTTCATGTCCTAGTTATTGCAAATAGTGCTGCAATAAACATTGTAGAGCAGATAATTTTTTTGAGGTTTCATGTTCTGTGGATAGATGCCCAAGAGTGGACTGCTGGTCTATAGTGTAAGAGATTTTTAAGTGACTGCTTTGAGAGACATTTTATACACCATAACTCATGGCTAATTCTCTAAACCTCCTACAAACACAAACCTGAATGCTTCTCATGGAATAAAATTCCACAGATCTGTCATATTTCTATGTGCTATAATGTGATGTTTAAAGAATCGGTCATCAAAATGCTAGCCTGTTATTGGAACTTGGAAGTCACCCTTGCCCCTGGGAGAAGGGAATGGGTCTCCCACCTGCTGGCTCAGAGCTTGAGCTTTCACACTGCATAAGGTGCCTGACTTCTTACTGGCCAGCTAAGGGGCCCTGGAAATAGGCTTTGCCTTATCTTCTGTTTACTCAGAAGCAAACCCTGAGGCAGGGATTCCAGAGTAAGTAGTCCACTAGGTGACCTCTAATCCACTGGCGCTTAATTCCAATGTAGAACATGAAACTCGGAATCATCTCCCTAAGGGGAGAGGGAGCTGGAGAATTTTTTAGTCATTTTCCCATTGGTCATTAGGTGAAGGCTGCTAGGGGGAGGGCCTTCAATTCCTTGGTTCTCTAGTCTCAGAGGACAGGCAGGCCAACCAGAGAAAGTCCTCAGGCAAAGAATCACTGTTCCTGAAATTTAGAGGACAAACTGACATGTCCTCCAAAAAGGAAGCACCAGGGATAAGGCAGGGGGCTGACCCTACGGCTTAGGCCCCACAGCTGGTGGAGCAGATCAGTGGTTTTGTAACCGGGCTGAGTCCAACGTCCAGTAAAGGTGGTGCCCCCTGGAGGGGGTTTGCTGAAGAGAATGAATAGCCCCAGGGGAAAATGCTAATTTTGCAGTTTGGGGTGGAGATTCTGATGAGAAATTAAAGGGACTGAAGGAGAAGGGGAGTTCAGTCGACATGATATAAGAAAAGAAGAATCAATCACCATTATGTAGGAATAAAGAAGAAGCGGCAGGAAATGTAGCCACTAAGATTGAGAATTTGGAAATCAGACACCAGAAGTTTTGAGCCGCCAGGATGTAGAGTTTTGGATTGAGTGTTTTTGGACTCTTCAGTGACTTTGGGGCCAGGGACTTTGGAGGCTTTGCAAGTAGCCGAGCGACGGAAACTGCTCCCAGTTTTGTTTTTACTGAAGCCGAAGGAAGAAGGCAGAGGCCCAAAGTGGGCACCTTCCTAAAATGCGTGAGTGCGGTCTGTTGGGCCGTCTGGCTGCTGTAGTTACTGTTTTCAGCGTTGTTGGCCTGGTGCTGTGCTGGGGCACCATGGCAATCCCAGGAGCATCTCCAGTTGTGTTCTGTTCGTCCTCATGAGTTGGAACCTGGCCTACAATTTGGCTGTTGTGCTTCTGCAGAAGAAGGAAGATGCCATTTTGGAACCATGGCCTATTGTTTGGAAGAAGAACTCCATGTCAGCAGTGGCGGGAAGACGCCACCTTTGTTACTTTTCTGGCACTTAAAGGACTGGACATTGCTTTAAGTAAGGTAAACGGCCATATACTCACTTTAGTAATTCTTTGCGTTTCCCTGTTTGTTAAATAAATCCCACTGTTATTGATCCCTAAGCTTGAGTAGTCTTGCAATTGTGCTTGCGGGTGCAGAACCAAGATAGTGACTGATAAGCAACTGGGGCACTGCCTTTGGCCAAATTTTGAAGCCCCTTTTGCCTGGTATCGGTTTCTTGGGGTTCTTTGCCTTCCTGACCTCCTCAGTCCTGGTGAAAATCGATATATTCAGAGAAGAATGAGACCTCTTCCTACCTTTGGTCAGAAATCCAGAAAATCTGCTTAATTATTGTCTTGTTCCACTCATCCACATTATTTTTACTTCCTTCCATTTTTCCATTTCTTTTCTCTTTTTCATTTCTTACCCATCTTTTTTTTTTTTTCTTCCTTAACTGGGAGAGTTAACCTTGCTAAGTCACAGTTTACTTTCAAAAGATATTTACTCTCTGTTGATCGACTTCACACATATTCAGAGCCCATGTTCTGGACCATGTTTTTCTCTTTCCCTGCATCATGCCTTTCATTCAATCAACACAAGAGCCACCTGGCACCTGGGAATCCGAGGTTTGTTTGCTTGTCTCTGGCAGTCCTCTTCATGGTGGAGCGTATTGTTGAGGAAGGGGGTGGGGAGATGTTGCTAAAGAGGACTCCCTTAGAAGCCAGTTGTCTTTGGTGCCAAGATAAGGTTGAAATCTGCATTATGAGGCTCTCAAGTCTTCCACCAACTCGCCTGACATATCACCCCATTAAGAAAGGTCTCAATTATAATCATTGTGAATTTTTTTATGAGTGGGTATGTCTGAAGTTCAGAAGGGGAAGTGAGGCCCTAAGTCATCTTTTTTTCATTACCACTGTTTTCAGGATATTTTTTTTTCTTCTTGGGACAAATGTCAGCTGAAATGTCCTTGAACCTCAAACAATAGATTCTTTCTTAAAGATTCCTCTAGTATAGTAAAACCAGAAAAACACACACACAAACAAAAAACATCTTGGGTCTGGGAGTTACAAGTTTTTAACCTTTCTGAGTGTCAGCTCCCTGCTTCACATGGTCGTGAGGATTAAGTGAGCCATCACAGACAGAATACGCACTGTGCCCCCCACCCCCCATCCTTGGCTTTGCATCTCGCTGTTTCAATTACTCACAGTCAAGGAGATATTTTGAGAGAGACAGAGACAGAGTGAGACACCACATTCTCATAATTTTTATTATAGTATATTCTTATACTTATCCTATTTCGTTTAATTTAATTGTTATTGTTTATCTCTTACTGCCTAATTTACAACTTAAACTCTATAATAGGGATGGGAAAAAGCACACCCTACATGGAGTTCAGTGCTATCTGCAGTTTTAGGGATACACTGGAGGTCTTGGAATATATCTCCTGTAGATAAGGGGGACCCCGTAGCAGAGTGACTAACACAAAGCTAGGAGACTAACAAATGTTACTTCTCTACATGAGAGTTTTTGTGAGGAAATAGTTTCAATTTTCTCAGATCCACTAAATCACTGGGAGATCCACTGGCCAGCAGAGGCAATGGCAGAACGCAACGGACACACATATTTACCCTTCAGCCCTTGCTCTGAACACACGGCACTTCCAAAAGGTCACCACAGGGACATTTCCGTCCCCCTAACCTGCGTGTGAGTGGCTGGAATTCTCGTGAAAATCATCTTCCCGATGCCAGGCAGCCTGTGTCCTAGTGACTGTCCATATTCTTGTTCATCCAAGATGGGCAACTGGGGCCTGTCTCAGCAGGGTAGCTGTGAGGGCCTGAGTGAACTTGGTGGCCAGCAAGTCCCCCAAAGTACCTGACAGGTCAGCCATTTCCTTTGCTATCTGAGGCAGATGACTTCTGTGGAGGCCAGCTTCCACCTAAAATTGACTCAGATGGAGCTGCCTAGAGTAGAGTTCCACATTTGCTGCCTTGTAGATGTTTCCCAAAGCTAGGTAGACCAGGCATGTGTGAAAGCAGGGTCAGTGGAGCCAGGCGCACAGGACTACACCAGACCACATCTCTAGAGGATGGACGCCTCGGAGCTGTGAACAGGTGGAGAAGGAGCCTCTCTGATACTCAGTAACCACTGACACAATTGAATCCCGCAAATCCATTAGGGGAGTGGCGCTCCTAGTCTACAACCTTGGAATTCTCAGCCCTTATCAGGCCCAGAAATTACCCTTTGGACCCTCAAATGCACACCCCTCAGGGCAATGCCTGGAAGTCAAGCAGCAGACATTGCGGGGGTTTCTAGACTGGACACTGATGAGCTGAGTTGACCCAGACACCATCCCAGGAGCCTGAGAAGTTGTAAGATTTTCTGCTCCGTAGGCATCTGGACCCAAGTAGCAGACAAACCAACAGCTCTCAAGGCAGCCCAGACAGCACAGGCTGCTCAGTCTGGCTACGCGCGTTTGGGAAGTCTGCTCTTGTCTCTGCTGCCAGATACAGGGCAGTGGGTCTCAGAGTGTTTCTCAAACTTTACTGTTCATCCAGGTGTCCAGCAGGCTCTGATTCAGTCAATGTGAGATGAAGCCTGAGAATCTGCATTTCTGCCATGTTTTGAGGGGAGCCAAAATCCATTATCCAAGAATCACACTTTGAGGAGCTCAGAGCACACACTGCACCCTGACCCTGGAGACTAGGGGTGAGGGACCCCCGGGCACTCAATGGCTTCTCTGCAGCCTCTTGTGGGCTCTGCCTGTGGGTCTGTTTTTCCTCTCCACATTCTGATTTCTGGAAAATAGAGACAATAGTAAAATCTGTGAAATGGAGATAATAATGCCTGTTGTTTTTCAGTCCCCAAGCAAAATCATGAGCAAATAACTAAATGACTGCCAAGTATTTTCAAATTCACAAGGACAGAAAAGTGCTTCATAAGAATCCAGGGTCTGAGTGGCTATTTGGCCTCGGAGGGTTTTGCAATGACAGGCTGGCTCCTTCCTCAAACTGTTTGTGTTTTTAGGTGTTTTTTGTTCAAGCCTAAAGTCTGAAGACCCCACACTCCTCCACTTCCCAGGCCTGAGCTGAACTGTCTGTTGTAATGGGCCGTGGCAGATCTGTGGCTTGGCCAATCAGGGCCCTCAGTGTCAGGCAGCTTCACTGGGTGTGATGTGGTTTTTCACTCTTGACAGCCCCTGTAGAGCTAAAAGGCCAGGGCATTTTCAGTTTTAGTTAAGCAACCCCCAAATCCTCCAGTTCCAAGCTAAATCCCTGTTTCATTGCATTTGGAGTGCTAGCCGAGGGCACGGAGCGTCCTCAGTGCCAAAGGCATGGGCACAGATGGGGCTGCTCTGGGCTGATTCTCCTATATTTAACACGGCCCTAATTACCACAGGTCTCTGAGTGAGGAGGGCTGATGAGCAGTTCAAGTTCCCTGCATGGAAATAGCCCCAGAATAGTTCCAGTGTTGTTTCTAATTGCCATGTCAGATGAGCACACTGTCTCATTAATCCTCCCCTATCAGCGTGCAACTGGCTGCCCCAGAATAGCCCTGATCTCAGCCAGCCCACAGCCAGCTTTGGGGCTGGTGGTTTTGTACATATTTGGAGAGGGAAAGATCTCCTCCCCAGGGATGGGTGTGTGTATTTGGGGGTAAGAAGCAGTCTATGGATTCTGGAATCTTAGGTTAACTTAGAAGACCAGGATATAGAAGAGTAAAGAGTGTGTCTGGGTAGAAAATCTATGAAGTAGCTGAAATATATCCTTCAAATGTCCCTAGCGTGTTCTTGTGCCCTGTTACCTTTCTGTGTGAATGTTTGGTCCATTCGCTGCTCCTTGCTCTGTCCTTTTGTCTTCTCAGTGTAGGATTTGATATTAGTCATGTATACTTTAGTATGAATGTGCCACGAATAGGTTTCCACATGTTTATAACTTTGCAGTTTATGAAGGTTATTTTCCTGTTTGTACCATTCCTGGAGGCCCTCTCGGCAATGGCAGGCCATGCCCTCATTATACAAACTAGGAAAGGCAGGCCCAGCAAGCCACAGTGTGTAAGCACCCCAAGACCACACAATTAGCACATGACAGATCTTGAACAAGAAGTCAGATCTTTTCTGTGATACTTCTGGGAGAGACTGGTTTTTTGTTAGAAAATTCTAACATCTTAATTGTGGTTAAGATGATGCCATGAAAGGAGGAGACTGGAATCAGGCTGAGACATCAATCCCCGTGACTTTGGATGTGTTGTGAAGATTAAATAAGAGAATGTGCATGGAGAAGTCTGGGAGAGCAGAGTGCAGGGTAGAAGGAAAGATCCCTAATTGTACAGGACTGAGCTCTTTGTACTTTCCTCTGGGGAGGAGATAAGCCTTCAGGGCACAGGAGTCATAAAATGATAGGTGGGCCAGTCTTTCTTCCTTCTTCTTGGTCTAGCCCTCCTTCCTTTTCTTCCTCCTGTCTTCCCCAGCCATTCCTATGCTAGGTTCTGTGGGGAAAAACAGTTACTGGGAAGTTATTGAAGTTGCCCTCAAGTTCTAGACTCATTAAACCCAGTCAATATCCTTTATATCAAACTGTCTCTACAACATGGAAATAGAGAAGTGGCCAAACAGAAGAAAGGATTAAAGTCATAGGGCCCAGGCACTGTAAATGTGTATGTATGTTATTTACATACACTATTAATATATTTATATCTGTATGTGGTACAGGCATGCAATTTCATGTAGTTTTCAAGAACAAACAATGAGCTATTGTTTTCACATTACAGAGGAAAAGTTCAGCAAGGATAAAAACTTCATTCAAAGAAGAGAGGTGATCTCTTATCAATAAGATTAAACTTGCCATCCAATATCAGGAGGATAAGCACAGAGATGGAAAACCAAAGTAACAGACTTGCCCAAGATCAGCAGCGGCCATAGTAATGAAGTGGCTGTACTACTCGAATCACTTATGCTCAGCGACACACGCTGCTTTTGGGCTTCCCCAGGAGGCCGTCCTCACAGCTGCCAGGACCATCTCAGAATGACAGTCCCCTTCAAGTCCTCTCAGGCCCTCCTCTTCCTCTTCACGATCTGTCCTGCCCCTGTGCAGCCCTCACTTAACAGTTCCCGGCCTCGGATGCTCTCTTGTGAACTCCTGAGGTGCGGGGGGTGCCTTGTTTATCTGCTTTTCTAGTCCTCATAATGTCCCACCGCCGAAAGCAGGTTTTATTAGCTCCTCCTCTCCCCCTCCCACCTTGTTTTGTAAATAGAGATTTTTTTATATGAATTTGTGTTTTATTTAAAGACACCAATCCAAAAGAGTTTGTTCCCCTTTTCAATTTTTTTATATCAACTCAAATTTATTTATTTATTTTTTGTAAATATTTATTTTTATTGTTATTTATATATTTGACATTTTGTATTCCCCTTGGGTAACCCACTACCAATTCACCTGTGATCCATCTTGAAAAGCCTAATACCCAATTCTATCAGGGTCTTGTGAGAGAAGGCAGGGTCAGAACTGGAATCCTGTCTGCATCACCCGGAAGCTCTTGCTCTTTCCTCGCTGCTCAGTGTCACAGAGGCTTGACTTCCTTTGCAGTTCGGAAGTTGGAGGTTGAATGAAAGAAGAGACAGGCTAGTGAATGAGGCTGCAGGTGGGGGAACTTATTACCTCCAACTCTCATGTTCTCAGCTTAACACCCCTAATTCCATTAGCTCTGGGTGGTCTTGATCTTTTGAGGCTTCCTGGGCAGGTCGGACCTCTGAGACACTGGTGTAAGTGTCAGCACCCAAGAGCTGACTTTCTCAAAACCCCCATGACCAGACCTGATGCTGAAGATTTTATCATCAGGACATTCCTTTCAGCAGGGCCTATTAAAGTGCAGAAGCCCCTGGGAAGAATGTATTTTTTTAATTCATTTTTTTGGTCATTAATCTCATTTCATCTCCACACATGTTCAAGGATTGCATTAGTTTCCTGTAGCTGTTGTAACCAGTTAGTACAGCCCTGCTGGCTTAAAGCAATAGAAATACATTTTTTCATAGGACTGGAGCAAGAAGAGCAAAATGAAGGTGACAGCAGGGCCTCGAAGTCCCTCAGCATCCCTCGCCTCTTCCTCCTTCTGGTGCTTGCAGTCCTTCCTTGGCCTGTGGCATGTCCCTTCCTGGTCGCCTGCTCATTGCCTTCTCTGTGTGTGCCTGACTCCCCCCTGCCTCTCTCTTATACAAGCATTTATGAAGGCATTTAGACTCACCTGAGCAATCCAGAACAATCACCTCATCTCAAGGGCCTTAATTCAGTCATACCGTAAACACACTTCACCATGTAAAGTAACCATCACAGTTTCTGAGGATTAGCCTGGTGTCTGGCGGGGGAGAAGAGGGGAAGACGGTCCTACTCACCCGGGAGCCAGCTTCTGGGAAGAGACAGCCACCCAGCTCCTCCAAGGAGTTTACTCCCTGAAATACTTACTAGGATAAACAGTTTACAGTTTGGGAAACTGCAACTAGGTTTCCAAAGTTCTGGAAAGAATGAAAACTAGTGAGCACTGATGGCACTGAGTGGACGAGGCAAAACACGGAGGGTAAGAGGATGCTGCTGCAGATGATTGAGCAAAAGGAAATTGCCTGCCTCGATTGGATCACCTCAGAACTAAATTAATCTGTGTAATACAATGATTATGAGTTGTAATCTAAGATAAAATATACTTGTTTGACTTCTATCAAGTGATTGGCCTTTCTGACAACTTACGTGCCAAAGTCGGGGTGATGCTTTAGATAGTCACTCTGAACACTAGCATAACATATATAATGTAGTTTGTGGAGGGCAAAATGTGATATGGTAGAGGGACAAGGGTTGATTTTTCCCCTGACTTTGACTATTGTATCCCCATAAAGACCCTATACTCGCAGGCTTACAAATCCGATCTAGTAATGCTGAAGTGTTCCTTTTAAAATTCCATTCTAAGAGGTCTTATGCTCATCAATAATGGGACAAATTGATCTTAACTCCTGTGCCCCCCAATATAAGGCATTAAAAAGACACCCCATCTTCTGTGTCTTACTTACCAGAAGAGTTTATCCCAAATCAGGCCATATAAAAATATCAAACAAACCCAAATTAAGAAACACCCTACAAAACAGTTATCCTATACTTTGAATATATGAAGTCACCAAAGACACAGAATGACTGGGCTGAGGAACTTTTTTGAGTAAAACATGCTAAAGAAATATGAACATTCAACACAATGGGTCATTCTGGAGTAGATACTTTACTAAGAAAAAACAGCAATAAAAGACATTTTGGAGGGGAGGAGAGTTGGGAACACTTGAATATGAACTAAAAGATTTCTTAACAATGCTAATTTTTTAAATTTTAAAACAATTGCAATTGTATAGTGATTATGTTTGATTGTCTCAAGGAAATATGCATGTATGTATTTAGGGGTGAAGAGGTATATCTTTCAAATGGTTCAGAAAAAATATATAAACCTTTCAGGTTTCCATTTAGATGTCTCTTCCTCCAGGAAGGCTTTCCTTGTTTCCTCAAATCTGTATCATATGTCCCTGCAGTATCCCCACTGATCTGCGAATGGAACCAGGATCCCCTGGATAGCTTTTAATGACATATAGGGTTTATTTCTAGAAATTCTGATTTAACCAAATTTAATTTAACCTGACTAGAACCAGGATCCTTCCTTTAAAGTTGTCTGCAGGTGATCCTGCAGCATAATCAAGATTCGAGGGCCTCCCTGGTGGCGCAGCGGTTAAGCGCTGCGCTGTGGAGCTGTCGGCAGCGGCGACGCGAGTTCGACGCCCAGCCAGGGAGAATCCCACATGTCGCAGCAGACCTCTCCTGCCTCGCCCGCTGCTCCCCTCAGCAGTGTATTTCTGATCTGCCTGTTCTGCTACCCGCTCTGTCTCTGGTGAACCCTCTCGCTGCCCCACGCCTCTGGCCTGTACCCCAGCTTGTATGTATAAATAAAAAATAAATCTTAAAAAAAAAAAAAAGATTCGAGAAAGTCTGGAGAAATCCCATCCAAGTCCACGCTGCTGGAAAGCCAGAGGAAGGCAAGTATTCAGGACTCTCTTCCTCATTAATGGCTTTTCCACTTTCTGGTTTTCTCTGTGTGTCAGGATTTCCTCCCTTGTTTTACACTGCTCACATTTGTTTGTTTTACACTGCTCACTTGGTCACACAGGTTCCTGCTTGAACACAGGTCATTTACCCTCCTGAAATAGTTGAAATTTATTGCTGACTGAAGACATGTCTCAGGGTAATGTAAAAATGGGTTTTAAAATACGATGCATTCTGCAAAAAGAGTCTGGTATTCATATAAGCCCTGGGGTTTGTGCTGTTTGAAAAGCATGTAAAAATCAGCTGCTCATTTTGGAGATTCACAGTGAATAAACTAGGAGATGTATTTACATTATTAATAACCACTGGCTAATTGGAAATGACCATAATGCTGAAAAATGGCCTAATCAATCATCTGTTTTATGATTACTTCATTGGTTGGAAGGTCACAAACTCATCAGAGAGTGTTCATTCTGGAAATGGACTCAGCAAAAACAATTCAGAACCCCTAACCTCTATCATGCTTTGTTATGGGATAAAACTCTTACATTATACAGTGAGGGAAATTTAGAGGCAAGACCTGACATATCACTGGCCAGGAACAAGTGAGCTCAAGAAGATTCTTAGCAGAAACAATCCTGCCATGGTCTTGGGGTGTGTCCCCATCTATGGGAAACTGTGGGACTGTTCAGAAAACAGGTCTGATGAATAGCAATTGTTCTCAGCCCGATAAATTAAAATGAACATGTCAAAGATGTCCAAGTATAATGGTAAAAAAAATAACAGAGAATAATGATAGAATTTATGGAGAACAGATACACTTGAAAGGAAAAATGGATGAAAATATCATGAAAATATAATACAATTAAAACAGTGTAGTGGCACTTGTTTGACAGTAGACTAGCTTTGTCAGAAAGTGATGCATAGGTTGGCAGGCAATTTGAGGAAACCACTTAAAATGTGTGAGATGAAGGTAAATAAATAGAAATTTGGAGGAAAAGTCAAAAAGCTATGAAGGACAAGAGAAGTTCCAACAAATGTCTAATAGTTATCCCAAATAAAGAGTCTAGTCTATCCCAAATAAAGATGAACGTAGTAGAGAGTTCAGGAAGGGAAATGAAACATCAGATGTAGATTGAAAAAGAGCAATTAGTACCAAGTGGGATTTTTAAAAGTTTTGATACTTGATACGTCTAGGGAAATTAGAAAACCTTAAAAACTACTGTAAGAAAACATTTTGCTTCCAGTAAAGGGGGATTAGTAATTGAACCAATTTTTATAATGAAAATAATTTGTAAATCTGTAAATAGTAGATATAAACAAGTGTTTGAAACCACCAGGGAAATGCTAAATTTATTTGAAATTAAGGAAACAAAATCCAGGAGAAGAAGGAACCCCAGAGACGAAAGCTAGGCGTTCGGGGATGCTTTAAACCTAATGCAGCTTCCAAGTGTAGACGAAGCTGCTCAGACACCAGAAAGTTGAGCACAGCTTTTGGCAGTGTGAGGGGCTAGAGGGAAAATTGCAATTCACAGTGCCTTCAGGAGGGAAAGACACAGGTAAATCTTCCAAGTCGTGGATTGGTACCCTCAAGGGATCATAGGATTATAATGGAACAAGGATATATAATGAATACACCAACCCCACAGAGATCGTAATTCATTGTTATAGTATTTCAGTTTTTTATTGGACTAAGGTGAGTTGGGATTGAGAGTGCTCAGGCACTAGTTTAGTTGATAAATTAATAGCATCCAGTGTTTCAAATTGTCTCTGTAATTGTGTGTGTGTGTGTACATTACTGTATTTAACCCTGCGTAAATTAGTAGACAACAACATGACTAAAAAATGACAATGACAGAAAATTGAAATAGAGGTTCTAGATAAATGGGCTTTTGGACATGAGCTTTAAATATGTTCATTTAACAACTCAAGATGATCTGAGATTCTCAGAAGAGAACTGTCAGTGTCAAAAAAGAAAAAATAAATGGAAATTCCTTAAAAAATAAAGTACCTAAAACTAAGAAATTAATGGATATTTTTAACAAAGATTACACATTGCTAAAGAATTAGGAAGCTGGACAATAAATTAGAAGAAAATTTCTAGAATAGAGGATGAAAACCGAAAAGATGGAAAATGTATATGGATAAGGTGAACTCCACATGAAGAAAGGTGATTCAGTGACAAGTGTATGAGCAAATACTTGTACTAGAGTGAAAGGTCTAATATATGTGTGATTAGAATCCAAGGAGGAGAGAAACAGGAGAAAAGAATACAAGAAATATTTGCCTCGGTAGTAGGTGTTATTTTCTAAAACTATTGTAAGGTATCGAGAAACAAATCCAAGAAACACCTTTTTCCTGTAAATAAATGACTAAGGACAGTGGGCTTGAATTGCTCCAGAGAACATGGCTTTACCCATTTTCTCTAACTCCGTAGGCACAAAGTGACTCCAGCTTGAATAAAAGGCTCCTTTTAGATGGGACTATTTGCCCTCAAGATAGGTATTGATCAAACGGGGATTCAGGCATGCTTATCTGCGCTTTCCACATTCTTCCTTGTAGGAGAACATGAAGATGGGGGGTGGGTAGAAAATAAGGAGGAGGAGGAATCATCTATAAGTAATGTTTTCTTCAAAGAATTAAGAAATATTTTCAAAAATAATTACGGGAGGCCTTTTAACATAACTCGTGACAAATTTTGGAACTTTATTGCCTCAAAAAGAGGTATAGTCACAGAATGACCACATAAATGACCAAGTCCTCAGCTATGTTTCTGGATTATATGAGAGCTGATTAAGCACTTGCCATTGATTCCACAGTGTCCCACAAACATTCCTTTAGACGTGCTGTCAGTGGGTAGCAAGGGCATTAATAAACTGAACTGGACTCGGGGTACTATTCCTCTTATATTTAAAAATAAAGAGAACAGCTCTCTTTTTCTACACTAAAAATTATATATAATTTGCAAACTGGCATGTAAGTGTGTGAAGGAGTTAAACACATGAAGAGGGGGGTGGGAAGGAGGATAGATCCTTATTAGACAAATCACCAACAATGTTACGTGAGTCTCGAACACCTATCAATCACTTGCCACCAAGGTAAAAAAGGCTATCACAGCGAGGGGATAGCCGGCGTCTCCTGTTATCCTGACATCATGTGACATGGAGAAGACAAAATTCCTTTGGAATGAAGTGAACTCAACTTACCAGACAACTTACACATGCCACCACTTACCGTGAGAAACATGCAAGAGGGTTTCAGGGCTGTTGACAGCAGAGTGAGAAGAGCAGCGGTAAGGAGTGTGTGCGTGGCAGACTTGTGTGCAGTGAGGTCTGAGCACTGCGCCTGAGCGAAATAAAGCTGCCCTTGGGGAAACAAAGGGCAGAACCAACAACTAGGACACTTCTGGAAATTTTTCAGAGCCCAGCCGTCTGGCATAGGTGTGTGGTTGCTGGGAGGGAGGAGGTTTAGAGTTTATGGTCTTGTCTTGCTTGGACTTCCCTTCTCATCACCTGTTACTTTTCTTCCATCAGCAGCAGTGTCATCGTTTAGGCTGGGCACCAAGAGGGGACAGCTGGGTTCCCCAACGACCCTGGAAGGTTCCGTTCATCATGCAATCTTACCAACATTTTCCTGGTTCTCTTTGGACTACAAGTTTTTGACCAGGAGAGAGGGCAGGTGAGTCTACCTAGAAACCTGATGAACTGAATAAAAGAATAATGGCCTTAGGAGATGAATGAGGCAGCAAGGTTAGACTGCAACTTACTATTCCTGTTGTCTAAATGAAAGGGGCAGGGATTAGGCATTTTTCTCTTAGTATTTTAAATTAGCAAGGCTTTCAGCTGAATAGTTATTGAAAGAATATTGAATTTCAAGAGACAGCTTTTTTATTTTCTCTATCTACTTAGAATAATGAATAACATTTAAGCCTGAAAGAATTTTCTCTTTCTTAGAATGTGAGATTTTTACACCCTAGCTCATTTTTCTCTCCATGATTTCATTGGATGTTAAACAAAGTTAAACTGACCTCCCTAATTATTGATTATTTGGAAATCATATTCATTCAGTCCATAAACATTTATTTAGAGGTCGCTGGGTGCCAGGCACACTCTAGGGTGAGAAGGGGTTGGAGTATATCACGTTGTTTGTTTATTATAGGTTTAACTACTATTTTTAATTTTCTTGCTTTCAGTTCCTTCTCTCCTTCATTTTTTTTCCATCTCTGTGTTCTCCTACAAGAAAACATGATCACTTACATGAATCACGATTCACTTAACACACCTTTTTAAAAAAAAAAATTGGTTTTTTTATTACAATGTTTTCTTTCTTTTCTCAGGTGTAGTCCCCCTAGAATTTCCACCACCATTTCACCCATGCACCATCACCATAGTCCTTTGTGCTCTTCCCGTCCTCATTTTGCTCCCTCTCCCTGCCCCTCCCCTGCAGAATGTCTCTGAATTATAGTTTTCTGTTTAATTTTGTTTTGTTTTGTTGTGCTTGTTTTATTATTATTGTTGTTTTTCCCTTAATCCCTTGTTAGTTTCCCCTATATTCCTCCTATAAGTGAAACCATCCGATATTTTTCTTTCTCCTTCTGACTTATTTCATTGAACATAATCCCTTCTAGCTCCATCCATGTTACTGTGAATGGCATTAGTTTATCTTTTTTGATTGCTGAATAGTATTCTACTGTGCATATATACCACATCTTCTTAATCCAGTCATCTGTTTTGGGGCATTTGAGTTGTTTCCAGGTTTTAGCTATAGTAAATAATGCTGCAGTTAACACAGGGGTGCAGGTATACTTTTGGATTAATTCAACATGCCTTTTTTTTTTAAAGATTTATTTTTTTTTATTTATACATACAAGCTGGGGTACAGGCCAGAGGTGTGGGGCTGCGAGAGGGTTCACCAGAGACAGAGCGGGTAGCAGAACAGGCAGATCAGAAATACACTGCTGAGGGGAGCAGCCGGTGAGGCAGGAGAGGTCTGCCGCACCATGTGGGATTCTCCTGGGCCGGGCTTCGAACTCGCGTCGCCGCTGCCGACAGCTCCACAGCGCAGCGCTTAACTGCTGCGCCACCGGGGAGGCCCTCAACATGCCTTTTGAAGGCAACTGCCCCCTCCAAACGATTTTCATTCAAGTTGGAGTTGCCTGAGTGCTATGCAGGGGGAGGCTTAGAGAAAATGGCTAAAGTCATGTCCCCTGGAGTAATTCAAGCCCACGCTCCTCAAATCATCAATTACCTTTACAGGCAAAGGAGGAGCTAATAAATGCATCACAAAAAAAATAGACAAAACTGCCTGTGTTTCCGGGATGAAATTTGTGGAGTCATTTGAGCATCACACCAGATCCTGGCTTGACTTCTTGACTTCTGTGTGTATGTGGAATTGTAACCTTAAAATTTTATTTTGTTTTTTAAAATTTAAATTATATTTCGTGAGATAATGGTGGTTCATGGTGCTGTATATGAACTAGGGTTGCAAGTTCTCATGTCTTTAGATGAATGTCACCCCTGCCCCCACCCCAGCACCAAGGTCCCCATAACCCTCCACTACAAACTCTGGGAGCTGTGCTGATTTCCTGAAAAGTGAAAAGAAGGCAACGACACTGCCACTCTGCCCTTCAGTCCTCCGTCAGTCCTCTCCCCTACCCTCCACCAAGTGTGCATCTACCCTAGGAGACCGATAACACTCAAAACATCTTATCAAGTATGTTGAAAGTTTGTTGTCAGCTATATTATCATTGGGCGTCAACACTCACCCTTTAGACAACCCTTTAAAAAATAACATAAACAAAGCAGCTTTTCCTTCTAAGAAAAGTCAGCTCCTTCAAGTGTCTATATAGCTCTTCATTGTCTCTGGCTCTGGAGTACCAGTGGTTTCCTAGTGGTGGGATGGGGTGTAGGATGCAGTATTGACCAGTTTTTTAATGAATAGCACGTCACAGCTGTCCCCAAGAGGAAATAATGAAGAACACTCCAGACAGCTTAACTGCTGGGATCCAGTGCCCAAGTTTTGAATAGAAAAACTCTTCTTGCCGATGGGACATTTTGTGGGAGGGATGATAAAAGCTGTTTTCTATTGCAAAGGGAAACCACCCCATTCTGTTTTCCCTTTTGAGTGAACTGTTTGGTGCTTGGGTAGGGAGGATGGAAGGGATTGACTAAATATAGATGGTTGAAAATGGGGAAGAAAGGGAAGGACAGATGATCTGCTCTCTTGTTTTCAGGCCAGTGACTGTCCAAAGTGCTACACTTGACCAGCGCTCACCTATGCCTTTATTGTTAGTGTGTGCTTCTTGCTTAATGAGAAAAAGAATGTGCACTAGGAAATCTTAGGGCAGGCAGCACATGAATGGGTATAAAATGGTAACAGGATAAAGAACCAGGCTGCCTTAGCCCACAGGGCATGTGTAACAGAAGGCTCATTGACAATTCCAGGCATTCTTGTTTCTGCACAATGAGGGGACCCAGATTTTACTAATCTGAGAGTTTCTCAGTATAGGAAGTGTAGTTAACCATCTTCACTGACACCAGAGCATTAAAAGGGAACTGAAGTTACAAATAATAGCATATCCCCTCAAAAGAGAGAGAGAGCAAAAGCTACAGTGTCATCTAAACGGGGAAGACGTGGCTTTCTCTGGTAATGAACTACCAAGCCCTAATTTTATGAGGCTGTCGATGCAAACGCCAGCTCAACTATACTTTTGACGGAGATGCTCTTTATGTGCTTACTAAAAGGTGACTCTGAGTTCAGAGCCCGCACTTGAGGACCAGATACAGCTAATCAAATGTTCTGGATGGAACTGCAGAGAGAAAGGCTAGCAGGGCTAACCAGAAAGGACGGAGGAAACCTCAGTGAGGCAACATGTAGGTGTGCAGGACAGAATTTCCCTATTGAAATCGGTGAAGATCTTCCGATGTTCCTTAGTAAGATACAACCAGAAATTGATCTGAAAATGATATTCAGAGAATTCTGGGTGAATATAAGTACAATGGAGTCCTGTATACAGAGGTATCAATAGCTACAGAACTTAAATGTAGGAGAGGCTTAGTGTTGGCAATCTGGATGGAGCTGGGTATCTGGCACCCTAGATTTAACACTGCATTTGCTTAGTAAGCATAAGCCTTTGCCCCTAAGATTCACCACGTCCAGTTTTTGTCTCCCCACTATCCTCAAATCAAAAGCATGTTTTTAGTTATTTTCAACATTTCCTTCTGTTGCCCGCATAAATCCCTGAATATAAATACCATTGTGGGGGAATTGACATGGATAGATAATAACTGGTCCTTGTGGACTCTGCTGACAACTGCAGTCCAGAATACAGTGTCCAGAGAGGGCAGCCAGATAAGAGCATCGGAGTCAGTGCCGTTTTGATAGCTGTGATTTACACGGGGTGGTGCTGTGTGTTCACGCACTAGCAGTAAAGTCATACATCAAGGCAGTTGTGGTCTCTTACTGGATTGTTTGGTTCATCCAGTTCGCTGCTTCACAACACATGCACACATTCCTGGGGACTGCCTTGTCCCCTGAATCACACGATAATCACACGGAGCCCAGTAGCTGTTTGAAGCTCTTAATTCTACTTTGGGTCACTGGATGGGAAATGGAGACTTGAGCAAGATGAGCTGCTTTGAGCACCAGCTCCAGGAATGTAGAATTGGGCAAGAGAAGAGAGGACAGTCTCTCTGTGGGCAGTTTGATAGAATCTATGTAGCTCTGGGAAATGTTGATATGGGAGACAGAAGCTGAAACATCTATTCCAAAAGAAGAGAGATGAGAGAGGAGAAGAGAAGCCTGCCTGAATGTCTTTCAGCTTTTCAGTTCCTGGTTCTCGCCGCTTTCCTCAGGGCAGGTTAATCTTTTCGTGGCTTGTCTGAGCTGTTATTGAATCCTATGTCCTCCTATTTTCCCCTTTTATTGCTTAACTTGGTCCAAGTTGTTCTTGTTATTTGTACCTTAAGGAGTCTCACTTAGAAAGTACCTCAAAACCACTACTTGTCATCCCAAAGGATTCAACATCTGACGTCTGAGAAACAGACCTGGCGTCCAAGCAGCGTCCACGGGCGTCCCTGACTAGTTGATACCCTGGGTTGTCTTTGTTTACTCAGCGTAGATGTTGTCGGTGATCGTTATTAATAATTAAACCCTCACTTCAAGAAGTAGAGGTTGATGAAGAGTTAGATGCTTTTACTAATGATTCATCTTTAGTCCATGAAAGCACGTTCAAAGTTAATATGCCTCATGAGTGAACAGAAGGCTGAGACATAACCCAACAGCTGTGGGGGTGGATTCCCCAGTTTTTAGAGTAAATAAGGGGCTGTCATCGGTGTCACTTGACGCATTTTGACTTATTTTGACAAGCACCCAGTGAGTTGTTAGCAGTGAGGAGGTGTCAACTTTTTCAAATGGCAAGAATGAGGTCTGGCGAGGTGAAGGTGGAGGTCTTTGAAGAAACTGACTCCAGTGACGTAGGATATGTGTTCATCTCTTGGACCCAGACACATTTCAGCAGCAAGGCCCGGGTCAGCTGAACTGAGGTGGGCATGATGGAGAGGAGGACAGGATGGGAAGTGGGAGCTTTCCTCCTTCCTCTCTGAATCCCAGTGGAACAGAGTCTAGTGCTCTGAAACAGTACAGTCTCCCCAGAATCTGGACCCCCTTTCAGTCACTCTCTGGAAGCCCTTAGCCCTCGACCCCCTGCAACTGACATCACACAGAAAATAGCGCCAACATCACTGTACTCAGGAGCAGGTCTCCACTAGCCTCAAGGCCCTGGGCCCAGGAGGTGGCTAGCAAGGCCCAGGCCAGAACCACGAGCACACCAGGAACCACCTTCCACTCATCTGCTTGGCAGACACTGAAGGCAGCTTAGAAGGTGGTGTCTCCCTCTTGCTTCCGGGGCTACCCAGGCAGGGCGGTGGCAACAGTGGCAGGCCAGGGCTCACCAGGTCCCTGGGTCACTGCAAATTTATCCGTCATCAGGGCTGGCTGCCTTAGGGCTACCCTGCCTTACAAGGGGCCAGTGGTGAGGGGCATGTGCTGCAGAGGGGCCTTGGGGACAGTGGTGGCCCCAGAGACCCAGCTTTCATTAAAAGACAGTATACTTTAAAAAAAAAAAAAAAGGAGCATCTGACTACAGAACTGAAGCAACAAGGAGTAGGAGAAGGTGAGAACAAAGTGGGGAGAGGACACATGGACTGTGGCGCTGGACTCCTGCAGGGGGCCTTGATGGTGGGCGTGGTGTGGCAACAGCACCCGAAAAGGGGGGTCCTCTACTTCTAAAGTGCGATGATGTCAACCAGTGTTACCTAAACAAAACACATTAAAACAGAAATGAGAGTCCCATCCTGTCTTGAGCAGGCTGTGCTCATCCATAGTTTTAATTATAAATATCATACATGCTCTTAAAATGTGATTTTGAAAACAGAAAAATAGAAAATATTAACTTATTCCTAGTGAAAATATTTTGGTTTATTTCCTAACACATTTTTTATAGACAATTTTTACATACTTGTTGTCATGCTGTATGTACAGTTTTGCATTTACTCTTGTTGCTTACCGTGATATCAAAGGTATTTCTTGAATTATTACTTTTTCTTACCGATCATTTTTAATAATTGCAAAAGACACCGCTTATGAATGTACACTATGTTTAAAAATACAGTATATAGTTAGATATTAAGGATAATTCTGTTTTTCACCACTATGAATGTCTTGAGAGGTATCAGATAAATGAAAAGAAATGTCTATAATTATCTCCAAGTCCGATCCTTCTCCTGACGGTTTAAGTTTCTTGTTCTTCTCTGCTGACCCGTGTCTCTTGCTTCCTTCCTGCCTCCTTGTTCATGCTGACAGATCACCCTTTATGGACTGTGTGTCAGACCCCTCGGCTCTCATCAATAAACCGACCCTCGGGACGTTTGGCGACCACGTATGACTTGCTTGCTTGTTATTTTCCCAGGTTTTGCACATTTGATGACTTACCATGCTGTTGGGTACCCATGAAGGATTAGTACATTCTTATGGATGGAGGAAGAGCAGGAGCAAGAAAGCCAGAAAGGCGTGAGCTAGCATTGCTTTTTAATTCTGCCATAAAGGAAATTACAATTTTCTTATTTAGTGAGTGACAAACACCAGTTCTATTCACATTGTGTACCAGTTGTTAATGTGCTACTGGCCTGACATGATATCCTTATTTTTATGCCACAGTGAACTTTCTTAGTTGGCTACTTCACCAATAACTACCCTTTAGGTACTTACATGAATGAGGCAACATACTATGGAAATTCACAAATACAATATCTCTATAAAGGAAAACATAGTGGGCATTTCAGTGGGCTCTTTATGCAAGAGCCAGTAATTCAACTCATGCTTCCTGCTCCTAAGATGCTGAGATGGAACATTAATGCTTGAAATAAGATTTTTCTCTGGGTGTTTCCTCCTTTCTTTGGAGTCTTTTGTGTACTAAAAAAGTAATTTTTTTTTAAAAGGCCAGCAGATAGTTGAAAACATACCTCTGAAACTATGTGAAATTGGTTGGATTTTAAAGAAGAAACCACCAGATCTAATGAGCAAAAACAGAGAGAAAGGAATGTTCCTTTAAGTTACAGGAAAAATCTATCAACTATCTGGCTGTCGGTTCTGTGTTTTGAATTTTCTTTTCTTTTTTTTTTAAAGATTGATTTATTTATGCATACAAGAGTTGGGGTGTAGGCCAGAGGTGTGTATGTGTCTGGGGGAGTTGAGAGGACTCACCAGAGACAGAGTGGGAGCAGAACAGGTGGATTGACTGAAATACACTGCTGTGAGCAGCGGGTGAGACAGGAGAGGTCTGCTGTGCCATGTGGGTCAGCTCCCTGACCAGGGATCAACTCAGACCTCAGAAGTGATAGCACTGAGCCTTAATCCTTAGGCCACCAGGGAGACCCGGTCCTCCTGGGTCTTCTTTGGGTGACTTGAATCAATCCCTCCCTGTGAGTGAGCTCATGAGCTCCACCTGCTCACCCACATACCACGGTCGAGACAAGACTAAGCAGCACCTGGAGATGTGTGGACCCACACACATGAATCACAGCTGCATTGAAACCCTTATCTACAAGTATTGTAACACACGACAGTTGGGCTGAATGCTGACAGTGTAATGCTATAATTAGCATTAGATTTATTCAGTCTAATCAAATTTTACATTTTTCTTTTCTCTGTAATATCAACCAATATCCCTAATCAGCATTAATATTGCCAAATTTGCCTAAACTGTGTATATTTTAGGTCTCATTTGATTCCTATTCTCTCTGAACACCTCTCTCTTTAGATGATGAATGGCATTTATGTAAATACTTTAATTGGGGCTGTTATTAGCATCCCCATTTTGTTTTTTAAAGGAGAATGGAGTGGGATTGGAAGAGGACTTGGGAGAGCGCGAGTTCATCAGATAACCCACCCATCCCCGCTCTGGTTTAGCGCCCTTGCGGTTGGGTGGTCAAATGATTTAGGGGTCTGAGCACATTGCTGCTTGGAGTCCCAGCTCTGCTGCTAATTAGCGGGGCTGAGTATGCTCACCTGTCTCACCGCCGGTTAGAGAGAATTTGGACAAGGTGCTGATTCCTATCAGGAACTCGGTAGTATTTGTTCATTTAACACCAATTTTGTGATCATGTTTATTCAACTTAACACCATTCACTGACCACTACCACTTCCAAGGCATAATGCTAATATCAAAGATGTAAAGACATTTTGAATGTGGTGTCTCCCCTCCTTAATCTGCCTTAGAGAAATAAAAAGGATTTATAAGGAAATACTATGAACAATCATATGTCAGCAAATTAGGTAACTTAGATGAAATGCGTACATTTCTAGGAAGAAAAAAACTAACGAAACCAGAGCTGGGGACACACGGCCCATCTAGGAGCCTGGCCGGGGTGCTGGTGACCTCCAGATGTGTCCTTCATGCTTAGCGGGCGATTCTGAGGCTGAGTGCACTGGTGCACTGCTGGTCTGTGAGCTGATCGTAGGTAATGATTTGTCAATTAGGAGAAACATTTTGAGGTTATACTTTTATTTCTTTAACTCAGCTTTAAAAATACCTTTCTCATCTCAATGCAGGCTGTGTTTCTTGCTCTTTTAAAAGTGGTTTATATATAAATTAAGGGAAAAAAGAAACAGGTGAAATTAATTTTACTAACACATTTTCTATGATCCATGTGTAAAATGTTAGTTCAACACAATGAATATTTTGAAACTGAAAAAAAAAAGTGGTTTCGTGTCACAAAGTCCTTTAAAAGGTATCAAATGACATGTTTTTTTTTTTCTCTGCCTTTGAAATGAAGATTTCCAATCCTATTGCACAGTTGAAGTTTTTGGACAGCTCATTTGACCTAGCGGTGTCCAGGCTTCACCTTTAAACATTTAGATGTGGTATAGGCCCAAGGTGGGCCCAGGAAGCAGTGTTTTAAAAAGAGCTACTGAAATGCCTTGAGTGCGCAGTTACTGACCTCTGCTCATTAGCGACCTGACTACCTTCTTCCGGGCACATAATGAGGTCCACCCTGAGCTTCAGAGTTAAAGCCTGGGCCAGTCTCATAGATTATCCTTTAAGTACTACTTGAGCCTACCAGATTTTGTGCTGCAATGCACAAAATATACAGCAAAGGCCAAGAGTTGTCTCTGTGAGACCAAACTAGGCCACTACTCATGGAGAATTCCCTTTTCTCCATTTCTCCCCACTTTTTAATTTTATCTTATATTGCGGTAACATTGGCTTACAACACTGTATATGGTTCAGGGGGACAAGCTAACCCCTCCCCAGAGGCATGTCACCACACCCCATCCACCAGCAAAGTCCCAGGGACAGGGACAAATGTGCTTATCTACATGCTTTGCTTTGTGCTGCTCGTGGGAGTGAGATTCCAGCCAGATCGCCTTCCACAGATCCACTTTCCTCACGCCCCACAGCAGTGTGATGTGAAGAAAGTCCCCAGGTATAGAAATCTGGTACCAGATGCCTGGTTCAATCTCTGGCCCCTCCACTTGGTAACTACCACTCTGCACCTCAGATTCCACCTCTGTAAAACAGAAATAATAACCCTTACTCATTTAGGGGTGTTGGGAACATCAGTTAGAATTACGACGTGTAGAGCAGTTAGATGCCAGCATGTGGTAAGTCAGTAGAATTGTGAGTGATGCCCACTGCTCATTTCACAAATGCTAAAGAAGTGTTTCTGAAGCCTATTTTAGATTCCAAGGAGACAGCAGTGAATAAAACTAACAAAAACATCACTCCCACTGGAGACTTCATTCTCCTGGAAAAATCTGCAACTGCAATCTGCTACTGTGTTCACAGTTTAAAAATATTTTTATCTTCTGATAGGTAGAAAGCAGCATCTCATTTTTTCCTTTGATTTGCATTATCCCAACTAGCAGAAGATCATCTTTTCACTTAGAAACTCCACACTTACGCATTTCTAAGGATATTTTTATGTGTTTTTGTCTAGTCCTAAATGTTTGGTCATTTTTCTTTACTATGGATATTACTGTTATTCTGGGTTATAAGTCCTTTTCACTGAAATCCATGGTGTCTGTTGACTGTGTGTGTGGCATCTTTTGCTACATGATTATGTAAAGTTTTATATAGCTAGTGATTTTCATCATTTTATAACATTTTGATAAAATCACTTGGTTAGGTTGCATTATACTGGTAGTTTCTGAAAACTCTCTGTCAAGTATTTTATCCTTTTATTTGTCACATAAATCTCTAATCTATCTGAAATTGGTTTTTGAACTTGGTGTTATCTGAGGTTCTATGTTTCTCTTCTAGATGAAGAGCAAAGCATGCTGGCACCATTTCTTTTTCTGCTATCCTTTTTTTCTACTATCCTTTTTCTACTGAATTGAAATGAATATTTAACATAGTCTATATCCTGTATATTCTACTTTTGAATTATTCATTCTATCTACCAATCTGTTCTTATATCAATACCCCGTGATCTACTTATGCTTACTTTGGGAGGTGTGTTGATATTTAAAGAGTTAGGCCTTCTCTTGGTGTTCTTTCTCAATTCCTTTGACTTTTCTTGGACATTTATTAATTCCTATCAACTTTAGGAGGATTTTATCTAATTTTAAAAGACAAGATTTCTAATTTGAATTGAATAAAATTGAGGTGTTAATTTTAAGAGAATTGTTATTGGGGCTTTCACTTCAACAACCCATGTTCTTGCCATGTTCTGTGTCCTTCCTTTTCCTTCAAATCTTATTTTTGTATTTTAATAGCATCTTATAGCTATTTAAATATGGGTCCTGTGCATTTCTTGTTAAATTCATCCCTAAGAACTTACAGATTTTGCTGGCATTTTAAATGAACTAAATTTCCCATTTTCATTTCTAGGTGCTACTGTTAGCTGAAAGAAAATTTCTTAATGTTTTCATTTCATCTTGCATTCAACTACTTTCCCAAAATTATTCTGTACTTTTCAAGAGACTAGCTTGGGGTTTTATTAGTAAAATGAAAGCAAATCTCTACTTTCTCTGTGTTTATATCAGATATTCATGTTGTTTCTTTATTGTCTGTGTTGAAACCTCCAAGGAAATATAAAAGTTAATGATGACAGCAGCCATTCATGCACATTTGCTTTGTAATTGAAACCATCTTATTACTTTGCTATTGGTTATAACATGTTGCTATTCAAGTATGTGATATTTGTGATATTTAATTTTTACTTTTCATTCCTATCTTGTAGAATGTTTTAATAATAATGGCTTGTGCTTTTCAAATTCCTTCACAGACTCAGTGGGTATGATTTTTCTACTGTAATATGTTGGTGAGTGGTTTACATTGATAGAATTCTTGGTATTGAACCCTTCTTTTTTACCCAGAATAAATCCCTCCATAACAGTACTATGATATTCTTTAGTTACAAGGTTAAGTAGGTTTCTTTACTGGGGATTCTCAGAAACGTCCATAAGTTAATGACCTTTTGACTGAGGAGGGACATCTACTAGAAACATTTCCCAAAAGAATTTGGTTTCAGAGACATTTTCTCATGCAGAACCTGTTAACATATCTCAGAATGTGATTTGTGAAATGCAACACTGAAAACTATGGCTGTTTATCTATTGTTCCGTCAGTATGCAGTGCACACAACACTGTGGTCTTTAGCTTTTTTATGGGTGAAGGATAATGATCCAGAAAGAAGCTTTCATCTCCAAGTGACAGTGGAACCATCCCATTCTCCCAGAGTTGTTTCTACTAACGTCTTTCTCCCTGAGTCCCATGTGCTCTGGGTAGGAATATCAGCAGTAAGAATAGATTGTGATTATTCATCTCCTAATAATACCCACAGAATTATTTACCTCCTTAAAGTTTATATTTTTAAAGCTCATTTTACAAAGGAAGCATAAGCTGTTGAGTATTTTTCCAAGGTCTCGTAGCTAAGAAACAGCAGAATTAGCATTTCATCTGGGCCACATCTTTTACAATGCACCTTCAAGTACAAGTACAGACTAAAGAAGAGGGGCCATCACCTGCAACAGGAAAAACTAGTGGGGGGAAATCCTAAGAGACTTGTTTTACCTAATTGCCTTAGTAATGACTACTCCCATCTGTTTCAACACACACTTGCTTAAATTACCAAATGGTTGTTTCCACTAAGTGGGAACACGTCTCACCCACCAGGGCCATATCAAACAACTATTAAGACTATGGGATTCAGAGTTAAGTGCTACCCCCAACTTACTGTTTGACCATGGACAAACTACTTAATCTCTTTGTGCCTTAGTTTCCTCCATTATAAAATGGATGCAATAATACTATATACCTCCTATAGTTTACATGAATTGAGTGACATAAAACTTAGTAGCTTAGAACAGGGTCCATTAGTGTAAGTCAGTCATTGTCATCTTCATAAACTCTTAACCCTATTCTAGAAGAGGTATGCCCAAGTATCAAATAATGACAGACAAGAATTAAGTCTCCCTTCTTCACACTGCTAGATAACTTTGTCCCTTTAATCATTTGTCATGTAATAGGATTTTGAGTCTTTTTTCTCTTTCCAGTTTGCCAGTATTCCTTTTAAAGAGAATGAATAAGAGATAGTCCAGTCAGATAAGAGTAAAGCAGAATCACTGTATTCCTCCTTGTAGAGGCCACATTTCTAGAGACTCAAGATAACATTCATTTCTTGGGCAAGCACTTCCTTCTATCTCAGTGACCTCAGGGATGAGGTGAGGGAACCTATCAGTCCAGTGGTATTGCTGAGTAAGCATTCTCAATGTCGTGTGAAGAATTAAAAATACATTGTACGACATATAGGTCTAAGGCTCATTAGAATCTTCCTGGATGGTAGTGACACTCTCACTCCTTTAACCCACAGGCAGCTACACACTTCTATTGTACATAAAAACCCACTTTTTTCCTTTTTCCTCTGCCTGACTACTAGCCAGCAAGTGGGCAGTTCAGAGAGATGTAAGAAAACAACAAATCTCTTCTCCCTGACCTTCATGATTTGACCACATACAGATGTCTGGTCAACCCATGTGAGAAGGGAATAATATGATGTTAATTCAACTTGTCATGTGTTAAAATTTCAGTCAGCCCTACAGATTATTCTTCTAGGGGAAATTATTGATAGTTGGACAATTTTTTTTTCCAATCATGTTAAAGTAACTGAATTTTTTAGATCTTGGATTCACATAACCTACATATGCTATGTTGGTTTGATCTAGGTTTGGTCTCTATGCAAACTATTTTGGGGTTATTGGGTAATATTTAAGTTGTGGCATGGATTAATTTCAATAGTTTCTTGGACTCATTAGCATAGAAAATAAAGAGAAAAACTAATTAAGAGTTTTGATAGAATGTTCTTTTCCTGATTCTCACAGTAGAGGGAACTCTTACAGAATAAGTTTCCATTTATTGAATGCACACCATGTGCCATCATCTTACTTAATGTTCCATCATCTATGAGGCAGGTATTGGATTCCAGGTCCAGGAAAACAAGGCTCAGGGAATGTCAGTTTCTTGTTCAAGGTCCTACAGCTGATTAATTAGCAGAGTTGGGATCCACATCTAAGACTTCTCCCTTTGAAGTTCTGACGTAAGCTTACCTCTCTCCTGTGAACTTTTGTAAAGATTAAAAAAATTTACCAACTAGAAAATAAACAACTCATGAACTATAAGAATATTATTTTATTCAGCAATAATGCTACATAAAGTTAATTATTTTTGCTTCTTGATAGAATTGTAAGATTAATGCACAGGGGAGGGATGGTTTCTGTGCATCTTTGCACGAGAAAGAGTGCCCTCGTTTGTCATGTAATATAATTCTTTCAAATGATTTAAATTGGCATTTTTAGCATATCCAGGAAGCTCTTATTATTGACAAAATGAAAATCCAATTGCCTTTAAATATCTTTTGTAGGAAGTTAACTCCTGACTGTGGTAGCTGTTCTGTAGGCAGGTTTCTGTCTCTTTTGACACTGGGTTTTGGGGAGAGAGTCTGAACCTGGTGGGGGAAGGGGAGGCCCTGCAAAAATCTCTGCTCATGTTCGGCCCTGGCCCTCTTCACTTACTGGTTCCTGAGGACTAAAATCGCTTTTGTCTCCTCTTCTCTAAGTACCCAGTTCACACTGGATTCAAGTTTCTATTATTCCAGTACCATTAAAACCATGCTCAAAAATAATCCACATTGAGTTTCTCTTTTCCAAATTACTCAAGCATGTATTGCTAGCTGCATTCCACTTGGCATTTGGTTATTTTCTGTCTTTTATTATTGTGCTTACTGTCATGAATCTTGACTCTACATTAAGACTTAGAGGGCCATAGGGTGGCAGCTTTCAGACCACGTTGAGCTTAAAGGAAGTGGTTAATAAACACTAGTCCAGTAACACAAGTTATTGCCTGGACTTGAATTCCTTCCTATTCAGAAGTAAATTAGGACCTGTCTGAGAGAGGTTCTGGAAGTCTGAGGAAATCAATGCCTTTTTATTAGCTAAAATAAGATCGAGGGTTATAACCAAAGAACTGGGGTATTCTCTTAGTCCTTTCTGGAACCTTATCAGCATCCCAAGTAGACCAGGGGTTTCAAGCCAGGCCATGCATGTCCTCTGGCCTCAGCCTGCCCCAAAACTCTGCCTCAGGTTTCCTGTGTCCCCATCTTTCAGAATCATAGTATAGAATCCAGCCTTATTAGCCTCCACTGGTGGAGGGGCCAGAATGTCTTCAGAGCTCTCACTGGAGGATACGTCCTATGAAAAAAAAGTCTTGCAATTTCCCTCATGGTGGGAACAAATGTTAGCAATACTGAACCACTGCCAGGGATGGGCATGTTACCCATCCCTAACTCAGGCAAAGTGCAGCTGGTGCATGCTTACCAAAGGCTGTCATTTTTCCGGACTTCTGAAGCATGGCTTTCGCCTCTCTTCTCATCACTGGCAACCTTCTCTTGTAAAGCGGAGGCCATCTTGAATTCTGTGGAGCAGCTGACAAGAGATTGGTATAATAAGGTACTAAGAGGACTGTGCAAATTAGAGCATGCTGTTCTGGAGATTAGCACTGCAATGTACTGGAAGATTATGAGAGAATAGTGGCACAGTATACACAGCTGCTTTGATTTCAACCTGTCCCCACAGAGCAGATGCAGGGCATTGGCCAACTCTTCTGCCTAGTCTGAGGAGGGTCCTGTGCACCTCTCCATGCACAGCAAAGTAGACAGGAAGAGAATGTTCAGTGTCTTTGAGCTGCAGTTTGTGCTGGGCTTATGCGCTGAGTGCTCAGTATGTCAGATGCTCGATAGCTGCTCAATAAAGAGTTGCTGATTGATTTTGCAGCTAAAAAAAAAAAGCCAACCAACTGGGATCTTATAAAGAGCAGGTGGTCCTGTCCCCAAAACAATGTCTGAGACATACCTGCCAAGTATGGAGGCATCCTGCGGCCCACAACAATAATGGAGCAAGCGTAGCTGGAATGAGAAGAGGACTTGAGAGCCCTGGGTTAATGGGGACTCTCCCAGGTGAAGACGCAGGATTCAGGTCCACTGGGAAGTGGGGCGGGCGGCAGGAAGAGGCTATTGAGAAAGTCTACCTCCCTCCCATTTGGGCAGCAAATCTAGAATCTATTTCCAACCCACTCCAATCACAGAAACAGGCTGGAAAGGACCAAATGAAATGAGATAATCAAATCCATCCCCTAGCCAACAAATGAGACCATCCAAATTGCAAGAACAAATAAAACAAAACCACTGGCAGAGCTAAGAGCAAAAAGACTGCAGTTCCAAAGGGAACTGAAATTACTTTTAATAGATCTTGGTAAAGCTGCTGAGAGACCTCAGTCTCTCAACTCTCCATATTATTTATTGATCCGGCTGGCATCCGTGCTGAATCATGAGCGCTTTATAGAATTATACAAGCTTCGGGATGAAGAATGCAGCTCAGGAAAAAGAAGTCTTTGCTCTATAGTTATTTCTTCTTTGGCCATGTGGCTTGCTGGCTTATCTTTCGTCTTAATATTCTATTCTGGGAAATAGGGAGAAGCATGCAAGCCCTTGTCACTATTCTTCCTCAGAACTGCTTTGACTAGATACCCAGTACACAGTGCTATGGGTTTTAATCTTTCAAATTTAATTATGAATTCCTCCAAACAACACTCACCTCAATGCTTTTCAATTGTCGATCTTAAGTTACTAAATCTGCCAGAAGGGACATGAACTTCACTGCAATAGACAACTCAGGTGTTTCTGATAGAAGAATACTTGGTCCATAAGTGCCCTGAGCAAACCAGTGACAAAGTCAGAACTTGGGTTCCTGTCCTAGCTTTGTTTCCAGCCTGTTATAACATCTGGAACAAGTCAGTAGTTTGTTTTTCTTTTCTCATCTGTAAAAGGAGGGCTTTGGAGTAGGTCCTTGAGCAAATCCCCTCTAGTTCTTGCAGTCTATATTATAGTAATGAAATTTGTGACATTGCTTCTCTTCCAAAAAGCATAACATTTTGGCTTTAAAGACAGAAGAAAAATGGTGTCTTTCTTTCACTCCATTAAGAATAATCCCCTTTGCCAAATCAGTGACATGGGAAATTGGGGTTACAGTATTCAGTGTCTCCTTGGCTGGCACAAGCTGGTAATCAATCCTAGCTTTGTGAAACAGCATTCTCTTGAAAACAAAGACACCACCACTAGTATAAAGAAAATGTAAATCTAGAAAAGATAAAAGAAGATTTTGGGGGGAGGTCTATAGTCATTGCTAAACAAGCAGGTTTTCTGTTGAGGCTAAAGCAGGATGTATCGGAAGCAGTGGCCATCACTGTGTCTTCCTGCACTAACCTTCCTGCATCGGTCATGAGTCTTCAATATGGTGTCAACTAGACTAAAAATTGTTAGATCTTGAATATTTGTAATGCACATCTCAACTAATCTTTCTTGTGAGTGTAAGAACCTCAATTTAACCCCTGAGCCAAAGTCTGAGCTGCGTGTGTTTGACTTTTAAATTATTTGGAGGTAATGAGAAGGAGGTGGGACCTCCTGGCTTTGTTTAAAAACAAAAGGACCTATTGCGAGGGAGGGGGAGGAAAAGGAACCAAAACGGGAGAGAAGAGCACAAGGACTATGGTGAACTGGTAGTGGGAATTTTACAGGGAATATACAATAATGTAAAAGGTATAAATAAAAAGCATATAATAATAAAAAGGACCTAAAATAAGATTCCACCAACTGATGGTACTTTTTCATTTTATATAGACAATTTATGGGATTTTTTCCCAAGATTGAGTTGAGTGAGCTGATGACCAAAGCATTGTTACTAGGAGAAACCTTTGTACTGTTTTCGGCAATACTTCATTAACTACTCAGCAGTGCATAATTTTGGGTGGAATGGCAGGAAGAAGGGCAAGCAGAGCCAAGGTGGCATGGAATATGGAGAAAGAGGCAGCATTGTGGTGGACCATGAGGCAGCACATCCGTGTGAAGTTGGAATAGCAAGCCCTTTGAAGGAGGAAGAAATTAGTACCTATGGCCTTTGGTAATGAATCTTACCAAGGAAACTCATGAAAGATTTAAGCACATCAGGCCAACACTCAATACATGCATTGAGACTTATCACATGCTCAGCATTCTATAGGCAGTCTTGATGCTACAAAAATCATATAATCATATTTTCAACTCAAGACTCTTCAGTGTTCTGTAAGCATTAAGCTCCATTATAGGCATAGGGGACAAAGAGAAGAATAAATTCAGAGCAAGACAGCACCTCGGCGTGATTTGGGCTGTGCCAAGACCTGAGGCCACCTGCAATGACTCAGCCACTTCTACTTAAGGGTGTGACCAGACATCTGCCTTGACAGGTAGAAGCTGCTTTGAGCTTGAATTCCTCCGTGTCTTTGTTATGCTCTACCTCTGAGTTGTCATGCCTTACCCTTCTTCATTCTACTGGAAACCTTTTTATCCTTTAAGACTTGTGCACATCTTTTCCCAGTTGACTTGTAGCCAGTTCTCCATCAGCTCAGCCATTTTTCTGTGTGTGCCTAATAATCATCTTTGTGAAGCATCTCAATTCTTCATTACTGTTCTGTGGTTTATCACTAAATAACCTAGTGACTCTGGGCTAATAACAGCTCTGCAGAGCATCCTAATGCTGTGATTGCTGCTTTTGTACCCTGTGCTGGTGATCTTATTCCCTTCATCACCTTTAACATTTCAGTATAATTCAAAGGCGTGATGAAGTATACTGATATTTCATTAGTGTTTCTTATTTGATCAAACTCAGAGCCTTAATTTTTTTTCTCTGTTGAGTCACATGTAACCAGAATTTAAGCAGCTTCTGTTCAAAATCAGCAGAAAGTCTCTGCCGAATGGATGTTCGATGCTTTCACAACAGTCCTGTGTTAGGTAACCTACTAGCTTTCATTGCTTTGCAATTTCCCCTCCTTTCAGTTGTTATGGTTTGTGTGTGATGGGCCATCCTTACTCATATAGCTCAGAAACAAAATGTAACATGGCTTTATACACTTGGGTGACGCCGGTGTGCACTGTTAATTTAACCCTTGAACCACCAGAGGTCCTTGTCCCACGAAGCCATAAAAGCATCTGCAGACATTTTAGATAAGTAATTAGAGAGAAACAAACTTTGTTTAAGAAATTAAAGAAAAGTTTACTTAAAGGGAGAAAGTAAGGACTCCCAGGTATACCTGGGAGGCGCAAGGAAGCTGTTGTGGGCCCGTGTCTAGGGGTATTTAAACCTTTTTTCTCTTCATCCTAGAGTTTACCTCCCCTGTCCAAGGTCTTATTCTCTCAAGTTTTACTGTTTTTGTTTACAAAAACTGGACTTTCTGCACTCATCTCTGGAGTATATTTTGGTTAGCACTTCTTAAAATTTACTGTCTTTATTTCAGAAGCCTCTTTAACTCTCCCGGAGTTCCTGCCTGCATTGTCCCTGAAGCTGTCTAATTAACCCTAACTTGCCCTGGGACTCATGGGGGTGTATTCCTTTCTTGGATCCAATATAGTATTTGGTAGCTGTTTAGTAAGAAAATGTCGAGTTGTAGTTCTTTGTTTGATATCCAAATGTATGACGCTAACTATGTGCCCTATGCTCTCTCTCTGTGTATTTCTACATCCACAATAACTTATTTCAATGCCAAATTATGGGAAACTCTTTTGTAGACATTTACATGGTGATTACCAATAATGATCATATCTCATGTGAGGAATAAAATATGAACCATGTGGTCAAGCGTGTAGTGATAGTCACATCACAAATACTTCCTGGCCACTGTGGTGTAAGATGCCATTGTTATTATGAGATAAACTGATTTCAGAGAATTTAAAATGTGAAGGAAGAAAGAAAAAAACACATGTTAGAGTTGATGAGCTGTGGTAAAGGCATCCAGAGATTTTTTAATAGGAAAATTCATAGCTCAGTGACATCTGAAGATGACAAAAAAGATAGCAATGATGCACATAAGAAATCTAGAAAAGGTAAAAATAAACTTAAATAAATCAGAAGACTGAGAGTGATAAGTGTAGAAATTAACAAGTGAGAAAATGAAAAGCTAGAATTCTTAAAACAGTGTTGTATTTTCTGTTATTCTTTTTTATGTATTTCTCAGGCATAAAATAAGATCATCTGCAAAAATAGTATCCTCTCTCTTTTCAATATCTATGATTTTACTTAGTCCTCTGTGATCCAGGTGTTTTGGTTAGCATGCTGCTATTTTTTGGCTTGTGATATGTATCTTTTACTCATGTACTAACATGTGCTAAGAATTTTTTTAACAATCTGAAATAGATGTGGAATTGAACCAAATGACCTTTATTTTCATTGTCAAATGAAATGATTACATGGACCCTCCCTTTGTTCTAGTCACATGGCAAGGATTTTTAACTACTAATATTGAAACATTACTGTGTTCATGGGCTTAATTGTACCCATTTGATTGTCTACCAATTTAGTAAAACACACTAGGAAATATATCATATTATATTAATCATATTATTTCATAATATTATAGTCATAAGATTCATATTCAACTTAAACAGAGTATATCTGAATATGCTGTTTTTGCCCTAGGTGAGTACTTTCTGGCATTCTGAGTTCTTTTTTTTTTTTTTTTAAAGAATTTTTATTTATTTATGTATACAAGCTGGGGTACAGGCCAGAGGCGCGGGGCCGCGAGAGGGTTCACCAGAGACAGAGTGGGGGGCAGAACAGGCAGATCAGAACTACACTGCTGAGGAGAGCAGCGGGCGAGGCAGGAGAGGTCTGCCGCTCCATGTGGGATTCTCCCCGGCTGGGCGTCGAACCAGCATCGCCCGCGGCCAACAGCTCCACAGAGCAGCGCCCAACCGCTGCGCCACCGGGGAGGCCCCCATTCTGAGTTCTTACATTGACTTAAGATATCCCTCCAGACTCCCATACCAGAGGTAGTACTTGGACTTAGTAGTAAAACATATTCTAAAAACCACAAAAATGAGAACAGTAAGATACTGGCAGAAAATCTGGCAGAGCAATAGAACATTATAGAAGAGATCCAAGTAAATATTAGAACTTAGTTTATGTTTTCTTTAATGATTATCCAAATCAGTGAGGTAAGGATAGACTGAATTTTAACTAATCTAAGATAGTAACATTTTATTGCTATGAAGTTCCCACTGACATCTTTTATGACCTTCAGTCCATGATATTGGCAGCATGGAGGACAGTAGCAGTTTGGGAGTCCCCCAAGGATATGTGAATCTTCACAGTGAGAGACAAGGCAGTTTGCCTCATCAGGTGAAGCCATCTCCACTGGTTCAGGTAACTCAGGGATAATCTCTTTTGGGGGGGATATTGTGTTTTTATTATCTTTTATTTATTTTTAGTTGAGATAACATTGGTTTACAACCCTATATATAATTTAGGGGTATAGGATCACAGTTCTTCAGATATAAGCTACCATATCACACCCAATACCCAGGAACCCATATTCCTCCACCACAGCCCTTTGGGCCCTTTCCACACTTGCTCTCTACCCTATTGGGGGGGAATCTTTTAACAATATCACATAATTACATTTATTTTCGTTGGAGGTTAAGAAAGCTTTATAGATTATGGGTTTGTGATTTGTCTCCATCAATTATCTGTGTTCCATCTTAGAGGATAAATCATATATTTAATCAAAAGATAAACATATGTTTGTTAAATAAACATGTATTTGTTAAATATTAAATATATGTTTAACATACATTTTAACAATATAACATATATTTTAAAAATAAATATTAAAATATTTCTAATACTTTAAAAATATTTTTAAATATTTTAATATTTTTAAAATTAAAATAATAAATGTTAAAACATATATTTTAACAATAGATAACAGATATATAATATCTACAAAATCCCTTTGAAGATTCCTTTTGTCTAGAATGTTTGCTGTTTTTGTAATGTTTCTATTAAGGGATTAAAAATACCCTTACCCTTCAGAGAGTCTGGACATCCCCATGACTAGGTCTATTCTCAGTAAATTGATGCAAAAAGGTCAGAACATGTCGGCCATGGTGAGAGGTTTTACCGTAATTAGCAGTCACCTTGCTGCCATTTTGTCCTAACGTGAAATGTTCCAGTCCTGGGGTCCTAAACTGTTTAGATAATTGGGTCCCCATCTTAGACAACAGACAGGAGCCAGGCAAGGTCTGCCTGCATAGCTCCTGGTTCAGAAAATAAAGGGACAGTTAGATCCTGTGGGCAGCTGTTTATTTGCTGGTACCTGAAATTCTCTCTCTACTGAAGGGAAAACCAGCAATGGAAAGTTTATCCTAGAGAAAGGAGGCAGTCCTCATTTGGGAAAAATCTAAGGGGTGCAGAGAGCACAGACAAACCAGCCTGGTGGAGCTGCAGGGGCATGACTGGAGAAAGACACCTGTGGTAGCTATCCCAAAGTGTGGGTGAGTTGTGGATGGAGGGTGAGCCTGCCCTTGATTAATCTGATACTGATATTGTCTGGCAGGTCTATGTAAATGAGGGCACACCCCAGCCTGGGGGGCTGGAGGGAGGGCTGGGACTTTATCTGGCCCAGTGCCTTCCCTGGCCTCACCACACCTGCTTTCTCAGAGAAGGTCCATCGAGGCAACTCCAAGGTGCGGTTTCTGGAAGAAAAAGATTTATTGTTATAGGAGAGTGGAATTTTGATGCAAATACATTTCTTAGAGGAAAAAGTAGGAAGTGGATATAAAATAATTTTGGTTCTAATGAAAGATGAATGGAAATTTCAAAAAGACATTGTCCTGTTTTCCAGAGGACTGTCATTCTCAAGTAAAAACCTTCCTTGTGAATTTAGACTCGAAGATCTGACTGGGGGCATTGCCCTTCTCTGTCATCACACTGACTCAGGGTGCTGTGGAGAAGTCACAGGATGCTGTCAGGGCACGGGACCCCCAGGCCACGGGAGGCCTGTGTGGGTGAGGCTGGCGCTCAGTGCAGTGGGTCAGAGCAGATGGAGTCATGTGGAGGCGCTGCACAGTCCCGTTCTGGCCTGGCCCCGGCATTTGCCTGAACAGGCACATTGACCCAACCCTTCGCGCTCAACATGGCTATCAGCTCAGTGGGTAGACACTCCTGAACCACTGTAAACAAGTGACTTCATCTGTAACACACAGAGTCACTGAGGTCTGAAGTTACATAATCTCTTTCCCTCCTGTCCCTCCCTTCCCCCTTCTTTCCCAGTTTCTCTCTTTCTCTCTCCTTTCTTCCTCCATCCCTTCCCTTCCTCATGCACACACACACACGCACACGCACACGCACACGCACACAGACACATACACGCACACACACAGATTCTAAATGCCTAAGCAAACCATTTTTATGTCTAAGCTGGGATAGTTTGGAAAGCATTTTCATCTGGATATAAAACTTAAATACTTAAATGAACTGTCACAGAATTTTCAATGTGTAATTCATATTCATGTTTGGATGAGACATTTGGGATTTTAGAAAACAAAAGTCACCCAACCTCTTGGAGGACACTTTCTGCTGCGGAGGAGCTGTGTTTGTTGAGACTGAGTAGCTCAAATGCTGGGACACAGAAGGAAGATTCCCTACACTGGTCAGGTGGAAGTAGACCAAACCTGGTGCCCCGCCCATCCACCAGGGGCGCCATACCTGCTGCACCACAGCTGGCCCCTCTCGGCCCCCACATCTGTGCCTGCTTGTTTTCTATTTCTTTTAGATCTCTGCTCATTTAGATCTCAGCTCCTAACCCAGCTTTCTTTGCAGTTCCTAGAAACCACCATGTCCATTGCAGCGTTCTTTACAGCAGCCAAGACATAGACCCAAACTAAATGCCCATCAACGGATGACTGGATAAAGAAGTTGTGGAATATATACTGCATGGAATACTGCTCTGCTGTTAAAGAAGATGAAACTGTGCCATTTATGACTATGTGAATGGAACTTGAAGTGATGATGGTAAGCAAAATAAATCAGAAAGTGAGAAATAATTACGTTATGGCTTCCATTCATATATGGGTTATAAATAGCCAAAGCAAATGAGCTGGCAAAACACAACAAAAGTAACCTGGACTCAGCGACTATATGGCGGTCATCAGGGGGGAGGGGATGGGAGGGAGGAGGGAACAATGCCAGGGCATTGGCACGGGAGCTCTGGTGTTGGCTGAGTGAAGCAGGGGCACAGTCCAGGTGTGAAGTTGTGCTCCCGCGTCACATTGTTTTGCAAACAAATGATAAATTGAAAAATTTGTTTAATAAAAGAACTTTACACCTGAGATTATAATGTATCTGCTCACCAATTAATCCTTCAGGTCCCCCTCCATGATGTGAATTCCAGGAGGGCAGGAACCCTGCTTGCCTTGTTCCTTGCTCTCTCCCCAGCAGCTCTTGGCATACAGGGCACGCAAGGCGTGTGCATTGAAAGGGAGAGGTGGAGGATGTGGGCCTCACTGCTGTACCCATTTCCAGCTTCGTTGATGCATTTTAAGTCTTCCATATTGTTGACCTGAGAGCCACAGTGTCCACGCTGCCCACGGCAGAATGGTCCTTGGTATCAGCGCAGCCCTGAAGAGAGACAAGAAACCTTACCTGACCGAAGGGAATTCTTCCTGGGACAACCTGCCTCGCAGTGTGAACCTTCCCCGCCTCCTCCAGGTTGCTTCCTCCTCTCTTTCTTCCTCAAATCACCCCAAGGCCCGATCACATCCTGCATTGATCACTCTAATAGTTTACCCTATTTCCTGTACAATGACCAGAGTGTTATATTAGAAAACCACATGTAATTACATGGGGACCATATAACTTTGCCCACTCCTCCCCTGGTGCGCCCAGCGCACACTGACCTGCTGACGTCTCAGAGTGACTCAGCTCCATCCTGCCCCAGGGCACTTGCAGTTTTGGTCCCTGCGGGTGTGATGTTCTTGCTCTGGCTCATTGGGTGACCGATACCATCATTTCTCAGTTTAAATGCTGTCTTCTCGAGGCGGTTTGCCTTGAGTACCTTGTCTTACACTGCCAGCAGTCTCTGGTACATTCTAGCTTAGCACCTTGCTTCTCTGGGACCTCAATTTGAAGTCTTCCCCTTTACACTGTGAATTCTGTGAGGGCTGGGTCATGTCCATCACGATCACTAATTTATCTATGATACCTAGAGCAACATGTGGCACAGGGGAGGCATGTCAAATGCGTGAAAAATGTTATTGGATGAATGAATCCCCTAGATCCTAATGAAAGGAAACTATTGACCAGAGTTCAACTGTGTCCTGACAAAGACTACTTTGAGCAAAGCTGAGTCAGCCTGAGTCCCCTTCTTACCTAAGCTCTTAGTTCTGTCTTTGACCCAGTTGGTCTAATTTTAGCAAGACAGTGGTTGGGTCAGGTTAGCATAAGTCCTGTCCCCCGTCTCACCTGGTCTGCTTTCAGCAAGAATCCTGTCAGGTCAGTGTGGCGAGTAATCCCCTAACCTCAATGTCTCCTCTTGGTAGTTTCTATCCACTCATCTCCACCCCAGTCCTTGGCTGTAAATTCTCTCTTCTCCAGCTCTATTTTGAGTTGAGCCCAGTCTCTCTCCCGTATGGCAAACCCCCCACAGTGGCGGTGCCTCTTGAATAAAATCTTCTTTAACAAGTGTGGTGATTACTATTTCTTTCTTTTTTTATTGTTATTTATATTTTTTACACTTTGTATTCCCCTTGGGTAAACCGCCACCAATTCACCCGTGACCATCACCATGGTCCCTTGTGTCCTTTTCTACTCCATTTTGTGCCCTTATCCTTCCCTTCCCTCGCTGAGTGTCTCTTTCTTATTTGGCTTCCCTATATTCCTGTTATAAGTGAAACCATTCGATATTTTTATCTTTCATTCTGGTTTATTTCACTGAGCATGCTTTTTCTTTAGCAATTCCTTCCTTGCACTCCTTTCTCCATTTCTACCTACAACCTCTTTGTCCCTTACTCACGTCCTGAGCTGGTGCATGTGGACTGAGCTCCTTAATCATCTAGGATGTGGCTGAACCCTCTGAAGGTCTGACCTTCCCTCCCATAGTCAGAATTCTGCCCTCAGGCTTCATGCTCTTAAACAAATAGGACAAGTGGATAAGTATCAGGGCTGCCTTATGTTCTCTCTCTCTCTCTCTCTCTCTCTCTCTCTCACACACACACACACACACACACACACACACACACACACACACACACCCCACCCTTTTCTCAGGAGCGAAGTTCCCATAAAAGTACTCATCAACAGTAGTCTAAAATAAGTGTAAGTCTACTCCAATGCCGGCATCTTAGGGCAGCCAATAAGTGGTGCCTGTCCTCCCTGCCCTGCTAGAGCTAACAAAGAGGAGGGATTACGGAGGCCAGGGTGTCCCCTTCCTTGCTGAGTCTGGCTGGAAGGCATGACTTTAGAGCTTCTGGGCAAACACTTGTCTTCCTATTGGAACTCAGAATTAGACGAAGGTACTCACCAGTCACAGCTGACCCTGGCCTTCTTAGGCTGCTTTGGGGGTTCCAGTGAGGGTGCAGTGGACAGACTCCCAAGGGAAGTGTTGAACCAAGTGGCTCCATTTATTTCCTGACAGCTTACCAGTCAGCTACCCATTTCACATCCGTAAATGCTAGAGAAGATGCAAGGTGTATATCTTTGAAAAGCTTCTTCCCGCTCATATCAGGATCCAGTCTTTTGAAGGAAAGATGAAGTGAATATTTTGATCCCCTACGAGGTAGGTGTAAAAAGTGGTTGGTTCAGTAACTTGGTGGCTGACATTCAGACCCTGTCAGATTCACTTCCTTTCTTTACCAAACAAAGGGATTTCTAGGACCTCTAAGAGTGTGAACATTTCTCCCCACTGGAAAATGACATTTTATATTAAAATTTACCTGAAGAAATTTATAAGAGACATGATTGTATAAATGAAGTGTTATTATCTTAGCAAGTATGTTCCCTGTGCTTTGCTTGTTTGTTTGTTTGCAGAGGGATGGTGGTGGAGCTGGATGGATAAGGGGCAGGATGTCAGAAATGGCTTGTGTTCACCCTGGAAAGTGCACCAAAAACAAGGGCATTACAAGAGAAGAACACTGAATTACAAAGAGCTGTGTCTATCTTTCAGGTATTGGCACACAAAAGAGATTGGATAAAATAAATCCACATTTAGTTCCCAATTCAATTGTAGCATGAGATTCTTTTTTATTGACTATTAAATCTTAACTGAAGCTAAAGGACATTTAGGGGGTTTGGTTTTTTTTTTTAAAGAACAAATCTGGTTTCTTAACCAATACTCAAGTTGAGTGAAAATACAAACAAGGAATAATATGGTTACAACTCTAACAAGGGAAGGGGGAAGAGGTGTGAAGTGCACTGGTCATCTAGAACCTCGGTAATCGCCCCTGGATCGCAGCTCAGTGACCATGAGAAGATAGTGCTGGAGGAGGGAGTACAGGTTTACACGGGGACATTGATGAAGCTTTACATAATTATTTGCATTGCAATTACAGACTTTTGTGAAATATCCAAATATCCAATTGGCGTAGAGCACATCTTGTCAAGAACAGGTTTTCTTGTAATAATAGACTCCTAAAATGGAGCTGCATTTACAGTCCCAGCATACCTATCAAACCCCACTAGGGGCTTTATATACTCATTTCCTTGAGTGCTTACAACTCTTTTCATAGGATTGGATTATTATGTCCTCATATCACAGAGGAGATAATAAGACTCGGAGAACCTATAGCAATTGTCCAAGGTCACACAACTGATCAGTAACAGACCAGTCCTTGAATGTGGCTAGGTTTGTCTTGCTCTTCACCTTCTTGCTACCCCATATAGGAAGCAATCGATGAGACAAGAATCTTGCTTCATTTTACCTTCTTTGGATCCCAGTTTCTGATCCATGAAAGCAACAATTGTGTCTCTCTTGCTCACCTTTGTTTTCCCTGTGCTCAGCACACAGCCTAATATTTAGCAGGTGCTTGACTAATATTTGTAGAAAAAAATCAGTGAATGTTGGGGTCATTTGTAATTAAGAACTATCCCTTTTATATATACACATACAACAACTCTGATGGATTATCTTAATTTAGAAAATTAGAAAGATTGATAAAAAATTCATTGAGATTATATTTTTCTCCACCACAATCCTTTCTATCCCTTTTACTCTTTCTCCTTATCTTCCTCCCACTTGACCTCAGAAACCTCACTTTGGTTATTAGTGTCCACTGGTTTTTATAAACATTTTGCTTTGTCGAATGTGCAGTATTTGTCTTTATCATTTTGCCTTGCTTTGCTACGCACAATTCTTACAAACCCTCCCATTTTTCTGTAAATGGAAGCACCTCATCTTTCCTGGTAGCTGAATAATATTCCATTGTGGGGATAGACCACATCCAGACCTCCATCACTGGGCACTTAGGTTGTTTATTGAGAAGTATATACCTACTCTAACATTCACTCTAGAATTGCAATCTCAAAAGAACTTTGCTTTATTTCAACTGCATTCCTGGTATTTAACAAGAATGAATCAGTGATAAAACATAGTACCCTGTGTTGTATACAGAGCATGTCAAATTCCAATTTGTATAGGATGCTGCTTCTGAAAATTAAACCCCATATTTTCGATCAGCAATGAAGGACTTGTCTCTTTTTACTTCCCAACAGATAATCTCTCCCAATTCCTTTATTTCCCTTCCAGGCTTAACAAACTTTGTTTTCTTACATTCCAAGGGAAAAGAGCATCGCTAGGAAGATACCATCTGAATGGTTGACCACCAGGTGACAGCAGAAGCAAACTGGCATCAACCAAAACTCCCAGATGTTTGTGTTGCAAGGAGGGACATGCTGACTCTGGCCACTCCCACTTCCACTCCCTTCTAATTCTGCATTCATACCCCTGCCCTCTGCCAAAGGGCAAGAAAGTGGTCTTTCAGACAAAAGTCTGCTACCCTCCTCAATTTACTGACAAATTAAACTACTTTCCTTCTCCTTAAACTGTTTCCTTTTTTTGGGAACCAAAGACCAGCACTTGATAGCATCCTCTATACAGACATTCATTCAAAGTGTATGCTAGGAAGGCCTCCCTGGTGGCGCAGCAGTTGAGTTTTGTGCTGTGGAGCTGTCGGCAGCGCGTGATGCGAGTTCAACGCCCAGCTGGGGAGAATCCCACATGGTGCGTGATATGAGTTCAACGCCCAGCAGGGGAGAATCCCACATGGTGCGGCAGACCTCTCCTGCCTCGCCTGCTGCTCCTCTCAGCAGTGTATTTCTTTTTTTTTAAAGATTTTATTTATACATACAAGCTGGGGTACAGGCCAGAGGCGTGGGGCGGCGAAAGGTTCACCAGAGACAGAGCAGGGAGCAGAACAGGCAGATCAGAAACACACTGCTTAGGGGAGCAGCGGGTGAGGCAGGAGAGGTCTGCCGCACCATGTGGGATTCTCCCCGGCTGGGTGTCGAACTCGCATCACACGCTGCCGACAGCTCCACAGTGCAGCGCTTAACCACTGCGCCACCAGGGAGGCCCTCAGCAGTGTATTTCTGATCTGCCTGTTCTGCTTCCCACTGTCTCTGGTGAACCCTCTCGCCGCCCCATGCCTCTGGCCTGTACCCCAGCTTGTATGTATAAATAAATAAATCTTTAAATAAAAAACAAAAACAAAGTGTATGCTAGGAGCATCTATTGATATATTGCTTATTGTTATGCTCATGGCAATAAAGAGTTTCCTTATCTATTAAGCTCTACAAGTTGCTGTTATCTGTCAGACATTTTCCCTCTTCTGCTCATGGCACTCTGTTCCCATATGAAATCTCTGCATCCTTTTTCTTTGCTAACACCCTGTAAGGAATGAAAGAGAATTTTAACTTCTTTTTTGTGTATAGAGTCACTTCTTGATTGGAATCCAAGCTGAGAATAGATTCTTTCACTAGCTTGGACTATCCATAGTCCAAGTATAGTGAGTACTCTGTGTTCCATGAATATGATAGAGTACAATCAATATTTGCATAATTGATTGATTTGAATTGACTTAAATTACAGCTTTAAGGATTCCCCTTGTGTAGTCCATTGTAGAGAAAATATACTGGTTGTACCAGTTCAGGCCCAAGAGAATTAATGTACATGTATGCAAAGCTAGTATGTTCTTACCCTTCCCTGTTCTTGAACCCTACCAGCCACAAAGAAATAAAATTTCAAAGCAGGGCTCTGAAACAATCATATTACTATCCTCCTTCTTAGGATACAGAAATATATCCCAGAATCCTCTTCACTAATTATTACTTTCTTTCTTTTTTCTTTTTCTTTCAAATTTGATTGAATTTTGACCCATGTATGGGGAAGTGACAAAACTTAATTTGCAGCTGGGTAACATTTTATGATATAACATCTCTATGGAACTGATACGCAGATCTAAACACAGAACTTAGGCCCCAAAAGTCCTCCTGTGCCCCTCACAGTCAATAGTCCTAGCAAGAATAACTACTCCCCACTCTTCAGACTCCCAGTAGTAAAAACCAGTTCCTCCCATTTTCAAACCATTCTATAAAAGGAAAAAGTATGTGCTGTTCTGCGTCGGACTTGTTTTGCTCAGCATTGCATTTGTGACCTTTTTCCGGCCGTGTGCTTTGAGTGTTGCAGTGTGGAGCTGCTCTCATTTTGTTCTTTCACAAGACCCAGTCTCCTGTTTTCTCATCTTTAGATCCTCTTGTGAGTGATTTTGAACCAGAGAGATGCACGGTCTCAATTTACTTTTCTGTTGCTAAGAATCCTCAAATGGAAAGCTATGGAATCTTCTTCAGGTGGCTTTTTAGGCCTCAAGTGTAGCTAATATGGAAAACGGGGCAACTTCAAGAATGGTGGTCTAGCTCGTTGGCTGGTAATTAGATGTGCAATCAGTGAAGTCAGGCTCACAGAATTACTTAGCAGATTTTCCAGAAGAGGAGCCAATGCTTTGAGGCCCCTCAGCAACAGCTCTGACAATGAGTCTGAGGTATTATTCTTCATCGTGTGGCGTCTCTCCAGCTCCGTAAGAGATGCCGGCCACCCATGTGCCTGGGAAAAATTGCCAGTTTCGCTTGGCCAGCTCGCTGGGAATGGGCACGCCGTCTGTGGAAGGGCTATATTACGGTACTGAATGGGTCAGAGCTGAGCAGAATTTTATATTCCAGGGCACTGAGCTCCCGCCCTCTAGCTGCATATTTGGTAAACTTTGGGGGCATGATTTAATTGCAGTGCATTTTGGAACCCTGATGTCTTATTTTCATGCCTAATTCATTGTGAAAATGTGGAAGAAGGCATTGTAGCCCTTAGACTCCAGTTTCCTCTTGAAAAAGAAACTGGTGCAGAATCTATTGTCTCTGAAGATTCTGCCACCCCGGTGTGGCTGCTGACCCCCAGCTCTGGGCTTTTCCCTCTGTCCCTGCAGCGTCCTGAGTTTGTCCCCTGCCTGTGGGCATGTCTGTGAGGTCTCGCTCCCACCACACCTTGGAGAACTATCCTCCTCGCCCTCCGCTCTTATAGTGAGAGTGTCGGCTCCTGTGTTTGCTGCTGCATCACCTTGGTTGATGTTGGCGGTGGGGGGGGGGCGCTATCCTCCCCTTCCACATGCTGAGTTTGTCTATGCTCACCCTCAAGGGCTAGGAGACCATCTACAGACCCTGTCATCATCACCTGTCACGTGCTGGGCAGGACCACTGGAGGCTGGTCCTATTCTAAGCCTGACTTCACTATTTATTTTTTTAAAGATTTATTTATTTATGCATATAAGAACTGAGGTGTATGCCAGAGGTGTGAGGGTGGTGGTAGTGAGAGCATTCACCAGAGACAGAGTGGGGAGCAGAACAGGTGGATCGATGGAAACACACTGCTGAGGGGAGCAGCGGGTGAGACAGGAGAGGTCTGCTGCGCCATGTGAGAAGCTCCCTGGCTGGAGATCAAACTCATGTTGCTGTGGCTCTGTATAACTTCATAGTGGTGAAACTTAACCCCTTGCGCCACCAGGGAGGCCCTGCCTTCACTCTTTAAAGAATGGTCCTGACTCACTCTGTCCTGTCCTGAGAAACATTTCCACTCCCTCCACTCCCCAAGCAATTGTTCCATGAAGGAGTATTCAGTTGAGTTTAACACGAGCAATTGGCTCTATAACAGCAGAGAGAGTAGGAATAAGAAGCTAGATAAGAGGCACCCATAGTCACGTGAGCACTTGGTCTGAAGGCCAACCTCTGCAGTGATGGACTTTTCAAGGGGACACTTGTGATATGAAAGAACAAAGTTTCCTTCAGCCCTACTTGATGACGTTTTGGCCCATCTCAAAGATTCTGGCTACAGGAGATGATCTGGTTTTCCCTAAATTCAGTTTTTCCCATGCTTACCTATGGATTTAGGTGACTGCAGGGCGGGCGGGAGGGGAAGAAGCAGGCTTGATGCTATGACATTTAATTTAGGAAGCTTCTAATTTTTGTGTTGAGTTTTTCTCTTGGAGATCCTTGCAGAATCTTTAAGCTGTGGAGACACTGTCATTACCAGTTATTTGCATTTATCTGCATAAATTTCATAAATTCTCTTATATGCATTCTGCTAGACCAAAGGAATATCTGGTAAGGCTAGCAGGATAAGCTCTGACACGACCATTCACAGTGAGTGTCAACTTAAATATTAAAAACAAAATCTAGGGCCTCCCCGGTGGCGCAGCGGTTAAGTGCTGCGCTATGGAGCTGTCGGCAGCGGCGACACGAGTTCGACGCCCGGCCAGGGAGAATCCCACATGGTGCGGCAGACCTCTCCTGCCTCACCCGCTGCTCCCCTCAGCAGTGTACTTCTGATCTGCCTGTTCTGCTCCCCACTCTGTCTCTGGTGAACCCTCTCGCCGCCCCATGCCTCTGGCCTGTACCCCAGCTTGTATGTATAAATAAAATAAAATCTTTAAAAAAAAAAAAACAAAAAAAAACAAAATCTACTAAAATGCTTGGCTGACATGGCAATATTTTAAGTAAAAGTCTTAGAGAAGAAAAACAAAATAGAAATAGGCTGTGAATGATTTCGTCACCTCTTGTGACTTACAACTTTGGTTTCAAGTCTTTGGTTTTCTGGGTGGGAAGTAGATTCTGAATCATCTGTGAAATCTGGAGTCCCCTAAAGGGCTGCCTTAGTGGCTCACAAAACTATCACAAACAACACTCTCTTTTCCTGCCTTGCAATGTCTCCTATTATTTTGACATAAAATTAGTCATATAACTTACATAAAGTAAAACATTGCCGTAGCAAAACATATAAAGAAGTAAAAGCAAATTATAATAAATTAGTATGCACTTAACTGCGTTAATTATGGGTCAATGACACTGGGCTCAGAAGCACTTCATCGATGTTGACATTTTGTGATGACTCACTGCAGGTGACAACAAAAAACTGGAGCAATGTGACTCCAGGCCCATGAGTAACATTTCTCTGAGTAATGATTTTCTGAACTGGTAACTGACTCTCGGTGAAGTCCTGAGAAAAATAAAATAATAATAAATATGAGAACTGCATGTTTGGAAACAGTCAGGATATTTTGAGATTGTGAAAACATATTTTAGGAGTCTATGTGTAATGAAGTTACATGCTACAAACAGAACATTTTAAACTCTTGTTTTCATCCACAAGAATAATGCATTTTGTTGTGTGTATTGTCCATCTATTGCAAAGTGTCTAATATTGCTCAGTTCTTCCCAGGAAATGCCAATAGCTTCCCTCAATCAAAAAAATCTGTACAAATGTCCAAAGCACTCTGTAGGGGCAGAAGCACTCCTACATGTATCCTCCATGAGAAAGGAAGCCAGGAAAAAAAGGGAAGAAACTTTGACTTATTTTTGGAGGAGGCAATAGAATTATTTCTTGGGAAATACTACTAATAACCTAATCTTCACACAAATTCACAGAGTCATAAATTAGAAGGGTGGTTGCCAGGTGCTGGAGGGAGGACCATTGGGGAGTCACTGCTTAAGGGTACATAAGAGTTGCAGGTACATAAGGTTCTAGTGATGAGCAATGGTGAATGGTGGTAGCACAATGTGTGATGCACTTAATGCCATTGCACTCCAAACTTAAAAATGGTGATGATGGTAAATTTCATATTATATGTCTCTGACCGTAGTTTAAAAAGTTTAAATATACTACTAAAAAAAAAACAAACACCCAAAACATAAACCATATATGTATCATTCATGATGGTGATTGCTTCCAGGAAGACAGGGAGGAAAATGGGACTCGGAATGGAAATATAGGTAACTTCAACTTTATCTATAATGTTTATTTCAATAACCTAACAAATAGGGCCTCCCTGGTGGCGCAGCGGTTGAGCGCTGCGCTGTGGAGCTGTCGGCAGCGGCGACGCGAGTTTGACGACCGGCCAGGGAGAGTCCCACATGGTGCGGCAGACCTCTCCTGCCTCGCCCGCTGCTCCCCTCAGCAGTGTACTTCTGATCTGCCTGTTCTGCTCCCCGCTCTGTCTCTGGTGAGCCCTGTCGCCGCCCCACGCCTCTGGCCTGTACCCCAGCTTGTATGTATAAAAAAAAAAAATTAAAAAAAAAAACCTAACAAATAGCTGAAGCTAAAAATAAATAAGGGAGAAAAAGTGGACCAGAACTTCTGATGGAGTAGAAATTAAACACGAACAATCTTAGACAATACATTTTAAAACTTAGTTTCTTTTTTAAAAAAAAACTTAAAAGTATACAATCATTAAATAAACATATTAATCAAGAACTTGCCTTCAAAAATAGCAAGTTCAGAAAGTTGATAGACATGTTTTATCAACATTCAATGAATAGTTGCTTCCAAATCTTATATCCCTTTTTCTGTATATTGAAAAATAAGGAAGACTTTTCAAATCATTTTATGTGACTATTGTAATTTTGATACTGAAACCAAACAGAAACATAGAGGAGAAAACATTGACCAGGAGCTCTCACTAAATATTACTCACCTTAAACATTTTTATTTAAGGAAATGAATAATTATACCATAACCAGGAATGTAAAGTTGATTTAATATTAGAAAACCATTCACTATCACCCACCTCACACACAGATTAAAAAGGAAAATTCTAAAATGATTTCAGAATCTTTATTCATGAATACATAGCTATTCATGACTTGAAACAACAACAGTTTTTAAAAAATAGAAATAGATTATTCCCTTAATCTGTTATAGGTCATGGATTAAAAAATTTAACATTCTTATGTTCTCTTTAAAATCAGGAACATGATATGAAGCTTAAATAATACCATCTCTACCATCTTTCAGGTCACTTCACCCTCACTGTTAAGATAAACATATGCAAATAATGAAAGGGAAAAAAGTTGAATACAAAAAAAAGCTTTGCATATTACTTGTTGGTTATATAATTGTTTACATAGAAAATTAAACAGATGTTATAGGTATGATTTTAGAATTAGTAAGAGTTTAGTAATCTTGCATGATATAAAATTGATACATAGAAGTAAAATGTATTTCTATGCCCCAGAAACTAAATGTTATAAATTTCAGTTCAACAACTATATACAACACCTAAAATCATTTATGAAATTTATAACCACGCATTATATGGAAAATATAAAGTATATCTGTAAGATATTAATGGAAACAAAAGGAAATAGATCAAATTCATGGAAAGAATAAGACTTAATATTGTAAAGGGGATAATTCCTGCCAATTCGATCTATATAGTCAAATAAAATCCAATTAAAAAAATCTCAATATGTTTCTCCTTGGAACCATATAGGCTGATCCTAAAACCTTTAACAAAAATCAGAACCAGAAAATCCATGACAATTTTCAAGAAAAAAATTCCTGGTGGATTTCCGTGCTAATTAATATTCAGGGTTGTTACAGAACCATACTGATTATGCCAATGTATATTGGCATAGGAGTAGGCATATTGACTAATTAAACCAAATGGAGAGCACAGAAAGAGATCTATATTTAGATAGAAACTTGATACTTGATGGAAGGTGACACTGGAGGATAGCAATTATTCAATAAATTAGGTTACTGTCTAAATCAAATGGTTGAAGTGTAAATCTTAATTCTGTCCACAAAATCCTGTGTTCCCTTACTTAATTTACTTCCATGGGGCTCACAAAATGAAACTACTGGGCAAAATGAAGCATCAGGGCAAATAGCGGGGAAAACACCTTCAGCAGTTTGCAAGGTGGGCAGCTGTCTGCCAGAAGTGGTAATCCGGTGGTGTATTGTCTGCAGTTAAGTAAGACAGCAATAATAAAACTGATTAAACATTGATGTGCTTACTAGCATTGAGTGCTGACATTTCAAAAATATGTCAATGATATCAGTGTCTTTCCTGATAAAATTTCATGTCTAAATTCTAAACAACTGCAGCAGCTACTGGTTTGCCTTAATAGAAAGGATGCAAGCTTCAAGTTAGTCCATCATTCCCATTCATGTGCCTATTAACACTGTGTTCTTTTACAGATGTTGTTTTATCCTGCACTGAAGTGTTGGAGAAGTTACTTTGAAGAACTCCCCATTCCCACCACACATTTGTTTTTGAAAATCTGGTGGTTCAGATTTCTTGGTACTTGGTCCAGGGAAGTCTGTGCCCCCAACCTCTGAGGAGCTCCAGAGTACTGCATGTGAACACTAAGTTAGAAGGAAACAGTGCTGATTGTAAAGACAAATAAGTGGAACTGGAGAACTGCAGTTACCACTTAATATAACCCCTGGAGGATTTCATTTGTGTGTAAAATTTTAAACCATCCATTGGGGGCAGCCATCAGCAACACAACATTGCTCCATAAGACCAGATAAATAGAGGCCAGTCATTCATTATACATGGTAATGCAGATGGTCGCTACACATTGGCCAGCATTAGTAGGTGAAACACACATGATCTCCATCTCATTCACAGGACTTTTCTTTACGTTTTAATCATTGAGATACAGTGGACATATAACAGTGCATTAGCTTCAGGCGTACGACGCAATGAGTTAACACATGTATATATTGCAAAATGCCCACCACCTTAGGTCTAGTTAATATTCATCACCACGCAGCTAAATTTTTTTTCTCAGATTGAGAACTTTTAAGATATACTCTCTTAGCAAATAGAAGGCTTTTTTTTTAAATTCTAAAATCCCAATTGTTTAAAAGAAAAGATCAAGACCTTTGTTATGTTTTGCCAGTTTGTTTCTTTTGGTTCTTTATATTCCACCTATGAGAAAGAACACTTGGTGGTTGTCCTTCACTTTCTGACTTACTTCACTGAGCACAGTCACCTCAAGATCCAACCATTTGCTCCCAAAGGTATCATTTCATCTTAGACCGCTGTGATTACCTGTGTGTGTGAGGGGGAGGGTGGGGTCAGTAGGAGGAGGATATGGGGGGCTGAGGTGATAGGGTACTGGCATTGAAGCTTTGGTGAAGGGCAAGTGCAGCAGGTGCTCGTGTTGAGGCTTGAAGTTGCCTCCCAAGGTTCTATACTTTTGGAAAATAATGGCAACTCAATCAGATTTTAGAGAATAAAAAGAATACATCAAGATCATTTTTGCATTTTTTTTTAGCTTCTCATCTGCAAGAAAGAAAGGCTGGAGCACGTGAGTTTTTCAACATTCTTTCGTCCAATTTTGCACTTTTAACTTCTCCCCATGTAGTGTCTAACAGCTTTTATTCTCTAAACCCAACAGTGTTTACAAATAGTCACTTGCGTTTGCACATTCATTCTTGGGTGTCTGCAAATCTTAGGAGAGTAGAAAGCATGTCTGTGAGATTAGCAAGGACTTAGTTTGAGTGGGAAAATATTGCTTTATTTTTCAAAGCTATGGGTATTTGTTGAATAGGATGGAGCAGGGAGAGGCTTCCTGGGGGCAAATGTAGGAGCTGGTTCATTCATGTCAGACAGGAAAGATGGCCCAGAGCCATCAGGGCCTCCTGTGATGACTCACACTGTCCTAAAATGAGATTTGTTCATTCCAGGGCTCATTTGATCATTTTAGCCGAGGGGTTATTTAAACTCCTAAAAGCTTGTAGGTAGTAAGTGGTTTGGGGTGCCAGGAAAAGTAATTGAATTAATGCCCTTCTATCTTAGATTACTGCCAAATTAGCCTGTGGTATGTGGGCTTTTTATGTTCTTGAGTGTGGCGTAACATAGGCAGCTGCTTCTGTGACTTTATTATCCTCTTTACATCAGACCCACCCAGCCAGCCCCCTTTATCTTCCCACACCCCCAGATACAGCCTTTAAAGTCCCTGTGGAGTGTCACCCATGCCTACTCCCACCCGATTACCGGCTGCTATTGTGAGCCTTCCATGTCTTCCCAGGCTACTTGCTGCAAGTTAAACAAAATAAAAGTCTTTCCAATCACACCAAAGCCTTATCTACAATAATTTCACTAATAAGAACATGAAATTCAGCCATGCTGGGGAAGCAGGGCATCTCTGGAGCCTCATGGAAGAGATCGTTAAGAAGAAGAAATGTGGGATAAGACACATTTAAACAACTCAAGAATAGGGAGGATTTTATGGACTTCAGTCAAAGCATTGTTTATTGTCAGGGATTTACAGTTAATTAGAATTGGAACAGAGTTCTGTGGTATGATGAACAGTGACCTAGGAGTCAGATGATTGGGTTCAAAATCTTGCTCTATCTCTTACATCCTGTATAAAGCTGAGAAAGCAAACATTCCAGGCAGCCTTCTTCACTGCTTCACAGTATTGTAACCAAACAAGTAAACATGAAAATGTTTTGTACGGTAGTAAATGACATATAAATCAATGGTGATTGGTGATTTATTTATTGATTCAGGTTCTACTTGGTAACAACTTACATCTAGTTGTCACAATATGAAACGGTGTTGCGATGAACATTCTTTTAGAGATGTCTAAAATTCAAAATTTTATTAATTCAATCCAAAATGGTTAATTCCCATTCACAAAGATGTGCATACAGCCCCTGAAATATCTTCTGCAAATGTCTTTGTTGAGGGCAATAATCATCCTTTCCCCAGTTCGGTTTATATGTTAACTTTCAGCAGTGGATGAAGCTGTGATTATTTCTCTACTATTCCCTTGAAATATTTTTTTTTGTCAGATAATATATCACTTGTGAATTTAGAAATCAGATGTAGACAGATTTTCATAGGTGACAGAAAGCACTGTGAAGACAACTTCAATGTTCTGGGTGCCAATTTGACTTGACAGGGGTTCTGATAAATATATTCATAGAGATTTACTGTCCTTTTGTCTTCAGTGACAATTTTTCTCAGAGAAGTTACTGCTTTGTTCTTTATAGTCTAGCCAAATTCTAGTACCTTCCAATGCCTCTCCTAGGACTAAGAGACTTTTGTTCCCGTAACTTGAAGAGCAAGAGTTTTTTAAAAAATGGAAAAAAAGTCCAGCTCCCTTAATGCTACACCCAAAGTTAGGTAACAGATGTTTGTTTTGCTGTCTATCTTTCCAAATTTTCCTATGCTATCATATGCATTCTATTAAGATTTAATGAAATTTTATGACTTTTTTATTACATAAGTCACATGAGTTTATTACAGAAAAGTTAGATGTGAATACCAAAGTGAAAAAAAAAAGAGAAAAGAAACCACAATCTGATCCTAAGATAAAAGTTATTTAATTTTTTGCTCTATATCTTTTTAATCATTTCCTATGGCTATATATATCTTTATTAGAATTTAATTTAATTTGGCCACTTTTTCTTATTACAAAAGAAATATTACAAAATATAAAAGTCATTTAAAAAATGAAAATAGGTAGATTATTTAAAAAAATATAAAGTCATTTTTAAGAAAACTAGAAAATAGGTAGGAAAAAGACTATATAAATTACCCATAATCTTACCCTCCAAAGATAAGGACTATCATATTGACACATATTCTTCCGTGGTTTAGATGTCTTTTTTAGGCCTGTGCATGATTTTTTTCTACCAAAAGAGGATGTTACTAACCATTCTGATTTGTAATCTTTTTTAACTCAAAAATATATAGTGACTATGTTCCTATGTCATTAAATATTTTTCTACAACATAAATATCAATGATTCAGAGTGTTCTATTGACTAAATATTTCCTGAATTATTGTGCCAGCTTCCCATTTGGAGTGAATTAGAATGTCTCGAGTTTCTTGATATTATAAACAATGCCACGTTGAACATTGTTTGAATCCTTTTGCATCTTTTAGTTTTTTTCTGATGGCAAATGTCTAGAAACAGAATTTGGAAGGTTTTGGTCCATCTTGATGAATTGTCTTCATGACTATTTTAATAATTTACATTCCCAGTAGTCAAGTTCCTTTTCTCTGCATATTTGCCAAAATTTACCATTATCTTTTTAGGTGTTGAAATGACAAATACACTGTGCATTTATTTAGTTTACATTCCTTTTGATTTTGCTTTCTTCTAAGTCACATGCTTACTCATATAGCCACTGAATCTGTGAAAAATTATCCAGCTAGGAGAAACAATGATGGAGCAGGGATATATCTGAGCCCTGAACTTGCAATTGTATGGAGTTAGTGACATATGGAGTCAATGACCATTGCAGTTGAAGTTCATTAAGTGATAGGACCATTTGTTCATTCATATGCCATTTGATAAATGTTAACTGAACCTTATCTCCATATTAGACCCCCTTCCAAAGTCTGGAAATATAAAGGTGAACAACTACGATAGGGTTTCTTTTCTCTTGACGATGTTTACTATCCACTATACAACTCAGGCATGAAACAATCAACAATTCTAAGGCACATAAGGATTATAAAATAGGAGGTTATCTGAGACAATTATACTTAGATTAACTAGCCTGTCTAAAAGGGGGCATTCACTGAAAATCCCCCATTGGTTATTGAGTTTTCTCCTGTAATTGGGCAGTAGGAAAGTTTGGTAAAAAGTTTTGGTAAAGTTTGATTTTAAACAACTGGAAAATGATTGGGAAAAGTGAATAATTACATTCTTATTTTGGCAGGTGATACCTTAACCTGTTCCTGATAGATAAATGTTTACCTTATTTTTAAATAAGAAGCCTGCAGTAGGACTTCCCACACTCTCTGGACAATATATACACCCTTATTTTTGATCTCACTTAACAGCATCTCTTGACAGATTTCTTTGACTTAATCAAAAACTGTACCTCCAGAAAGCAAAGGATGCTTGTGACCCTGTCAAGCAATATGACGTTGTGAGGAGGAATAAGCAGTTGTTTTGGCTGCTGTCTCATATCTGGGAAGATACTTTGCTTTGGGATCACTCTCCTAAGTCCCATCCAGACCAAGCTTCCTGGATGGTTCATTTTAAAAATATAAATAGGGCCTCCTTGGTGGCGCAACACCTTGGCAGCGCTATGAAGCTATCCAGAGCCACTGCAGCATGAGTTCGATCCCCCACCTGGGAGCTTCCCGAATGGCACAGCAGACCTCTCCTGCCTCGCCCACTGCTCTCCTCAGCAGTGTATTTCAGTCACTCTGCCTGGTTTGCTCCCCACTCTGTCTCTGGTGAATCATCTCACCCCCACCCCTCTGGCCTACACCCCAGCTTATATGCATAAATAAAATAAATCTTTAAAAAATAAAAATAAAAATTTTAATATATGTTGTAGATATTGAAGAATACATAAAAATATACTTTTAAAAATAACATTGTTAAAATTAACATCTGCACAACTGCCATCAAGATTAGGAAAGCATTGACAGTACTTTAGAGACCTCCTCTTCATCCCCTTAAAAAAAAATGCTTTACCACCTCTGCACGCATCTGTAACTTATATTACTTATTTATACTTCTGATTATAAAAATCATGTAAGTAGAATCACACTGAATATGTTTTTATTCCTTGTTTTTTCAATTTATTGTTTGTAGTTTACATATATAATTCTTTAGGTATTTTTCTTCTCACATAGTATATTCTTTCTATAATAAAATTTTCTTTCTTTTATGACTCTGCTTGGATTTATTTTCATTTCTTTTTCTTTTTATATCTTCAGATAATTTCTGTAGCCATTAATTTCCAGCATTTATTTTCTCTAATATGTGACTTAAGGTTATAATTTTTCCCCAAGAACTGCTTTATCTGCTTCTCATAGTTTTCTGTGTCATTTTCTTTATTACAGTACAATATTTAAAAAAGTCTTTTATGAGTTTATATTTTACTACAGATATTTTAATCTATATATTTTATCATTTACTTAGATGATTGTGGATTTTTCAAGCACTCCTTGTAGTTCTTTAATTTTTTAATGCATTTTCAGGTTATTGTTTGAAGTACAAAGTTTTTTAATAACTACCCACTGATTAAATTCTTATATTTTGAAATCATCTTCTTTATCTTAGTATTCTTTGTAGTAAGCTTATTGACTGAAAATCTTAAAATATTTTGTCTTAAGACAGATTTTCCTTGATGTAATTTTATTGTATTTCCTTTAGTTGGAACTTACGTGATAATATTTTTATACTTTTACTTTCAACCCAACTGAAGCAAGAGTTACATTTTCCTCAATCAATGAACTTGTAATCACTAAGAAAATTCTCCAAAATAGCAAGAAAGCTGAGAATTACTTATCACTGCCTTCAAGTTCTTTCAAACATTTTTAAAATGAAATATTTTAGTCCATGAGAAAGGAAAAATAATGTAACAATTACCTATCTACTAGCAGTCAGACACCTACCTAGCTTTGTAATTGGTGTTTCATTTTGTTTTGTTTCATTATAATTTTTTTATTATAGTAGAGTGTGAAATCTTTGGTATAGAGTTAGATGAAATTTCACAAAGTGAACTCAATCTATACCAAAATTACCAGTACTGTAGAAACTTGGTAACAGCTTGACACCTTCTAATGAACTACCTTCATATTTCTGTCCAAATTAGCAATTATAGTAGTATTCTTTCATTATTGTAAATTTGTTTTTGTATTTTTGTGTTTTTTTTCCAATAGAATCACAACATAGCAGGTACTCTTGTATCTGCCTTTTATGGAGTCCATCCACATTGTTGCTTATGTCAGTGGTTCATTCTTGATTTATTGTCTCATATTTCATTAATTTATCTATGTTATTGAGCATTTAGGTTGCTTTCAGTGTGGACCAGATGGGTAATGCTACTTTACCTTTCTTGCCCTTGCCTTTGCTCGTGTATTCCTCTGACTACTTACCTGGGGGTAGAACGGCTGGATCCCAGTGTATATCCTTCATCCTTAGTAGACACTGTCTGAACAATTTTCCAAAGTGGCTGTACTAATTTTAATACCCACAGATGAAGTGTTTGTGTAATATTTGAGCCTGGTTATGGTCTTTAATTTCCTACTTTTTGTTTATTTTTTTCATTGCTCTGTGTTCTGAGCAGAGGTGGAGAGAAGTGAACTTTATGTGACCCAGGAAGGCCTGTTTTTCAGAGACACTGATCATCTCAACTCCAAGTGAAACACAGAAAATAGAACAAGAAAGGGAGTAGGACTTCTTTTTCCATTTAGGATGATTCTGACTTGAGTCCCTATGGAGGACCCAACACACTTCTATCCCCAAAGTATTGGGAAAAAAAGAAAAGAAATATTTATTGCATCAGTTCTAAGAGATACATTATTTTAGAGCTTAATATTTCTGAAATGAGATGCAGTTAAAATAGAGGCTTCTGTGCTTTGTGTGTTGTTTTTATGTTCGTTTCTTTAAGGTACAGAGTACAGCTTATAATTTGTGACATCTAAAAGCAGAAGACATAATATGAATCTCTAAAATTCTTTCTGGTTGTTGGTGTGCATGAATGTCTGTAAATTTATGGCTGGTGTGGAGATGTGAGGCTCAGATCCCCTTTCGAGAAAAAACTCTCTGCTGGGCTGTAAGGCGCGTCACTAGTTGCCTGCCTCAACTGTACTTTCAAGGTCTGCTCCAGGTTCCCACATTTGGTAACAGGAGTTTCTGAGAAAGCAGGCCCATAGCAAGGTGGGGATTGGAACACTCACTGGCAGGAACCCCATCCTGGACAGCAGCCACATTCTGTCCAAGGCAAAAGAGAGATAATTGCATCTTGTATCCCCTTTCACAAGAAATGATGCATAATGCCTGGCAGACCTTTTGCCTTCTGGAGACAACACGTTAACCACCTGGGAATACTGATGTGGCTCAAATAACATAATGGGCCATTGATTTCAGTGGAGTCCAGAGCAAAAACACAAGTTTGCAGAGGGCTCAGACTGTGGTAGGAGCAGCCTTGCCTTTGGCCACGCAATCTGCAGGGCCTCCCAATGGTGTTGAAGATATTAATAGGAGAAAAGGATGAGTGTAGCAAGAGTATAGCAGTGCAGACCTCTGAAGTCTGGGAGCCAGGCCACACCATCTCCAGCAGAGAGTTACACACCATCTGAAAACAGCTCTTTTGTGCTACTCGGTTCTGGTAGAGATGAAACACTTAACTGCTGGACAAGTGACAATCAGTCTTGAATCACCAAGTCCTACTGGACTCACTGGGTCCTAAGTTGGGGTGATGACTGCAGTAGTCCACCATAAAATGGAAATGGTGCATCCAGGACTTAGCAGCAGTGAGAGCAGTGGCCGGCATCAGGCAGCATGAGCAAGGAGCCCCAATTCCCAGCTACCCTCCATGATGGCCTTTATGCCTCTTCCTCATCTCACCCTCAAGGCACATGGGGTGGGGCCAATTACAATGGTTGTAAAACCAGGGAGCAAGGACAAAAATCCGAGGTTGGTTTTTGAATGGATCCATTTAGCGTGTGCCTGCAACCAAAAATGAACGGCGGCTACATTACTGCCTTACTCTGAGAAGACCATGAAAGCCCAGGGAGGGAAAACATTCCCCAGGCAATGACAAGCACCTGGCAAGCTGGTTTGGAGCTTGGAAAGCAAGTGACTGTTAGGTTGGAGACGAAAAGATACTGGAGAAGGTATGTGGATGGCTACATGAGAGTGGGTGCAAAGTTTGACGATTTTGTTTTTCAACATATTAAAACTCATCAGAAAACATCCACCAGGAGCGAGGCCATTAGCAACCAAATGAACAAAAATGACTTGGACCACCAGAGTTTGCCAGACTTTGTCAGCCATCCCCCTGCTCCCCATACCTACCATGTCTCCCCAACCCTCAGCCAGCGCTGGCACGGTGGACAGAAGTGGCTGTGGAACAGAGATGAAAGCTACATCCACGTCAACCATCTTGGCTCTCACTCACTGAGGTCAGTGTAGCTACTGCAACCTCTGGATGTCTAAATTTTTTAGCAACAGGGCATAATTCAGAGCCCCCAATATATCTCGGCACCTTCAGGGGACCACTTGCTAAACTGTGCTAAATTTACTATATTGGACCTCCCAGGAATAAAATCCCATCAAGATACAGACTTGCCTTTTCTGATTCATAGGGACAGAACCCCAGACAATGCAGTATCTTCTCAGAGACCCCATTTTACAATGACGGAGGTTTAGAGGGGTCCCCAAAATGCTTCCCATTGGAAGTATCACTCAGCACACCGTCCCGAAGCTGCCAGCTGCTTAGAGCACTGGAAGGACCTGCTGAAGCCCTCTCCTCTCGAAGTCCAGCTGAGACACCAGTTCAGAGTCACAACCCTGTGAACACTGGGCGCCACTCTCAGGATGCCACGTAGGCACCGAGTCAGACAGGCTTACATGGCGCTGTGTCCACAAGAGAGGACGGTGACGTGAGCGGATGTGATTGACTGTCACTCCCAGATGTTGCTTCCTGTTCCTATGATGTGTCTGTTGACTGCAGGGTTAGAGGTCCGCATGCCCAGAGGGGGAGCATCTCCCATGGACACATAAGGGTCTCATTGAGCTGCCAGCTGCAGCTACTAATTGGGCATCTTGGGCTCCTTGTGGCCAGGGGCTGGCACAAGAAAAGGGTCATCTCAGTGACCTTTGATTAGCAGGGCCTGTAGAGCTGCTCTTACGTCTGGGCAGGGGGACCCATATGGAACTCAGGGGACCCAGTGGGGTGTTCTTGGTTCTCTTGTGACCAACAGAGGATGTAGCAGTACAGGATGCTAGCTGAGGAGTTGCTCAGCCCCATGAGGACGAGAGTTGGTTCAGTTGCAAGATCTGCCACTGAGTCCAGGGCTGGTGGTCGCCAGGCCTGACGGCTCATTGGAACACGTGGCTGGGGAGGAGTTCAAGGAGCAAGAGTTATGACACTTAGGCCAAGGATGACCATACAGGCTATAGCTTTTCCATTAACCTTTCTTTTCTAAGTTTATCTTTGAGAAGAAAGAAGTTGTTCTTTCACATGCATAGAAAAGGAAATTGCACAGCATGTTTCCCTGACCTACAGAGAGATGTGCTTTGCACATGGGATAAATAGTTGCGCCCTCTGTCTCCCCTTCAGAAGAGCTGCTCCCTGCTGCCAGGACTGAGGTAAGCTGTCTAGCTCCAGCTGTGAGCTCTTTTAACTTTCTTCGGCTTTTCAGCTGTGGTTCCACTGCTTGGGACGACTGTAAGCTACTGACTGAGCAAGATGCTGGGACAAGGGCTGGCACTTCCGCCCAGTGTGGGACCCCCTAATGGACAGTCACTGGTATGGTGTTCTGCACTGAGCTGGCAGGGGCTTGGTCAAGACTGTTGCATTTGATCTCAGTGAGCCCAACCAGCACAATTAGATCAAGTCTTAACTAAAAGGAAACAAAACTTTATTGCCAATATACTCAGACACCGCCCACAGCCACGGAAGGTGAGAAATGAAGTGCACAGGTGGCAGAGCTGACCACCTCAGTCTCAGTACCCGAAGACAGAATATCCAAGGCAGATGTTCAACACATCAACACTATTTTGTAATACCTGACAGACTTGGATAAAAATTGGGGTATAAAACCCAGTCAAAAAAATTAATAAAACCATTTGGATCCAGGCATTGAAACCTATTTATTCAAAAGCAAGTAAACAAAGCCACAGCAATTCAATTGAACATGTAAGATAGAAAAGGATATTGAAATTTGAAATTGTTTGCTCAAGTATCCATTGACAGACTAGAAAATCAAATATTATTAATAGTGAAATATTAAGCTCATTGTAAAATTAAGATATCCCCCCCAAAAAAAATTGAAAGGATATGACTTATCTCTTGAGTGCCAGAGAGACTGTAATAATAATGATGTTAGCTTAACAGACTGAAATTCCCATTCAACTAGATCAAAGCCACATGTTATAAGCTGAAAGACCTTCTCCAAAAGCCAAAACACTGTCTTCTTCCCGGCCCCAATGGGACGCCCGGATCCAAGCCCATAGAAAGAGTACGTGGGGTTTGGACTGACTCCCTGAAATGCAAGGGCTGCATTTTGCATGTGTGACCCAAACAGACCACCGCCTGGGTGGTCCGCGTAGCTCGTAGGATGCTGCGGACAAATCCCCCATGAGAGGCTCTAGTCTGCCTCAATTATGTCTTGCCCTTGGGTCAATCCATTTTCATATGGCGGCCAGTGAGAGCATCTGAAAGAGCCAATTGGAAATTGAAAGAGCCACGTTGCTGTCTTGCCTAAAATCTTTCAGTGACTTCACAGGGCTCATGAAATCAAACTTGAACCCCCTCCGGGCCCTTCTAGGTCCTGCCAGATCTGACTCTAGCTTTCATCGCGGGCCACTATCACACTTAGCCACCCAGTCAGGCCCCGCTGGACAGCCACTGTGCCCCAGCCTCTCCCTGGGCTCTCCTCTTCCTCTTCATTAACTGGCTACTCCTCCAATCAGGCCTCAGGTCAATGCCTCCTTCTCAAGGAAAACTTTCCTGATGACCAAACCCAAGCCCCTCTGCCTTCACACATCCTGACCACCGTCCCTGGGTTCTCTCCCCCTGCATTTTCTTTCCCCTTCATGGTATATATGACTATTCATTACTTTTTTAAATCTGTGTTTTTAGTTCTCCCATCCCCCCCCAATAGCTTATAAAGTCTTCCATTCATCAAAACATTCCCACTGCCTAGTATAATGCTTAGCACTTAGCATAATGTAGTTGATTAATTTTATTTGTGAATGCCCAGAGAAATAATAGTGATGATGATGATATTAATAATAATAATAGATGGCATGTTTGTTCTAAGCCCTTACCATATGTAATTCTACTAAGTTTGTGATGCAGGTCCTCTCCATTATGGTTGATGGAACTAAGGCAGGGGTTTTAGGAGGTCTGCAAAGGTCGGGGCAGAGCTTCTGTGGGAACCCAAGCAGTTCGCAGTGGCAGACCCTGGGTCTCTACAAAATATTCCTGTTTTCATCAGGTATCAAGCTTCTCGATGAAGCACTAAACGTAACAAGGATTTCAGGGTGTCAGAATGGGGTTGGGGCCTCTGAACGGTCTCCTAGGCTTCTCCCATCCATTGCTCAGTCTGGTGGTCTCTGGCTGGAGAGCAAGGGCAGTCGGGTTCTTGCAGGATGGGCCTGACTCCTGCACACGGCAATCTTTGCAGCGTCTCTGAGCATGTGCGCAGACGCAGGAGTGCTCAGGCCAGCGACCGCTGACCGGAAACATGGCCTCATCAGCTTCAGGACTTTTGAGGGACACAAAAAATCAGATGAAAGAGAAGAATCAGCAGGTGCATGTCAGGATGCAGGTATGGGAAAAGGGGCCTGCAATTCCAACACGCCGAGGGCTTTATTAAGAATTGAAATAATAACTAAACACATCACACACTATTTCCTTGGGACAAGTAATTTACAGTGTTACCGCACTCAGACTTCACAACACAGTAATTATCCTGTTGGACCTGTGAGGAAATTAAACAGGTACTTCCCTAAGCTCCCCAATGGCAGAGCCTCTTTTTTTAAAACTCAGAGCAGACAGCCTGTCCTCCTCCCCATTATCAAGCCGCCATTGGTCTGTCTCTGAAGGAAACATTCCTGATGCGTCAGGAAGGGTCTTGCAAGGAGGGGCTCCTGGTGGCCACAGGAAGACACTGCCTTGTGGCACAGCTCGCAGGCCACCTCGGCCTCAGAATTTCTTACGGTTGATTTTTTCCTACCATATCTTCCCCCTCAGGAAATTTAATAGGAAAAGAAAATGATGCTGGGAACAGTGTGTTCAGGGCTGGAAGCAGCTTTGTTAAATTTCAGAAAAATCTGCCACAGCTGAACTATCCTCTCTGTAGAGGCCCCTGGGTCCTCACACCCAGCCCCTCCGCTGGCTTCAGAGCTTGCCAGAAAGGGAGGGCGGGGGAACAACACCTCAGCAGCAGCTCGAGAGCCGACAGGTGGGTTTCTTTCTGCGTGATGAGCGTGGACAAGAAATCCCGAGCCTGCTCCGCTCTCTGCCCTTTGTCCTCCCATCCTGCCCATCTGCAGAGTCCCCCTCAGCCCTCAGTCCCTGAAACTGCACGGAACCGCCACCTGCACTGCAGGAAAGAATTTTCCTTCCTGTCTTCGTGTCGGGCTTTGTCTAGTCTGGAATTTCACTAGTTAAATTTTATTGTATTAAATTCATTCTGTTAAGCTCATGCCAACATTTACTTTGTAGGAGTCAAGATTATATATAGATGATTTTTAAAATTTTTTTACAATTTGGAAGCATTGCAAACTAGCCAAAAATGACAAAAGCAAAAATAATATTAAAAAAAAACAATACTCTTCCTTCCCCAACCCCCCATCATTGACATTTTACCCTATTATATTTCTTTCTCTCTCTCTCTCTCTCTCTCTCTCTCTCTCTCTCTCTCTCTCTCTCTCTCATTTTTCTAAACCACATGCAAGTGAAATGCGTATTCATTGACCTTTTTCTCATAGGTATTTAAATGTGCTTTGATCAAAGGATAACGCAGTTTGTCTCTGTGGTCATAGTACAGTTATCAACTTAGTAAATGTAATTTTAGTGAAAACTTTTATCTGCTCTTCCATTTGTATTTCAATGTCATCAACGGACACATCAGGCCCTTTAGTGGCGCTGTTTATTCCTCCGGCACAGAGCCCAGTGTGGGGTCAGATGTTGCGTGTGCTTGTCCTGTGTGTTTAGCCAACTTCTAGCTGGAACATTCCTACAGACTTTGCTTGTCTTTTGGATATTTTTTGAAGGAAATGCAGTACTTTTTAATCTTTTTAATAGAGCATTCCTCATTTGGGATTCCTCTGATGTTTCCTCATGAATAGATGGATTAGTTTCTCTTTTGTAGAATTAACCTTTCATGAGGTTATAGCCGTTTCAAACACAGTGGATTCATTTATTTTTTTTCCAATTTTTATTCAGTTTTACTGTTCCTCCCTCCTTCTTTTGCTTGTTGATTTAAATTTATTTATTTTTTTCAATATTTAGACCATTAGGATGCTTTCCTTCTGACAGTACTCAAAAAGCTAGACTCACGGGGATGTCTCTCTCCTCTGTGTCCAATGCACCATAAATGCTCACCTCTTATAACTAATAAACTTGATTATCTTCTGGTTTTCTTTCACATGAGTCTTTGTGTTAACAAAAGCAGATACATGCCCTTCATATTTCCCCTTCTTTCTTATCAAAACATCACATGCCATATGTAATATTTTGCATTTTTTCTTCCTTCACTTAAAAATACCTACTAGAATCGCTCCATACTAGTTCAACAGGATCTTGTTCATGGTGTCTTACTGTCTCGCACTGTGTTGTACTTTATATACTGTAGTTTATTCAACCAATCTCCCACCTTGGGCATCTGAGCTCTTTCTAAAATCTTGCCATTGCAAATAATACAACCATAATAATTCATGGCTGTATTGTGTAAGTGCATTTTGAAATTTATGTAAGTTATTTTTTGGGGTTAAATTCATCTTGTGAGATTACTGGGTCAAAAAAATGCACATGTGGCTTTGTTAGATTTGCCACATTACTTTCCGTAAGTATTATGTCATTGTGTATTCCCACCAGGAATGTATGAGGGTGTTTATTTCACTTGTTTAAGGGCCATTTTTATATCTTGGTAAAGTGTTACTTTGGGCTATTGCCCATTTTTTTTCTTGTAAGATTTATGACCTGTTCTTCCTCAATTAAAAAATCATTTATATATTCAAGATGCCAGTCCTCTTCCCAAAATAAAGGTTGCATATATTTTCTCCCAGTTAGTCATTTCTTTTTTTAAATATTGCTCAAGGACTTATATCCACGGTTCTTTTTAAAGTTTATATGTAGACAAATTTATCACCTTAATAAATATTTTCCTTTTCTGAAGACAGATTAAGAAGAAATTTAACCATGCTTTATTCTAATCCTCACATATTTTCACTTTTTTCGATTACCTCTCTGAATCACTTGGACTTTTTGTTCGTATATGATATGGTATATATTTAATTTTAACTTTTTCCACCTTTTATTAAAAAGAGATGGAAATGCCATCTCTATAATGTGTCAGATTTCAGTATGTGCTTGGGTCAACTTCAGAACTTTGATCCTTTCTGTATCTGTCGACTAATATCTGGTGAAATAAGCTTATCTCTCCCTTTTCAGTTTTTTTCTGAGATCACTTGGGTGTTTATTTTTCCACCTTTACTACAATACAGACTAATCCACCTCCATGACAAAATTTCATGGGCATTTTTATTGGATCACAATGAATGATACACTAACTCAGCAAGACTTTGGATCTTAAACATGTCAACCATTACTAACAAATACAGGGTATCTCCTTACTTCTAGTTTATGAATTTCAGGAGAATATCATAGATTTTAAAGACAGATTCTAGAAACATGATTTCAGGGCTGTCTAGGGCTGTGCTTGGGGCTTATTAAACTTTTTGCTTTGTAGTTATAATTTTCATCAAATTTTGAAGGAAAATTGAGGCTAGTGCTTCAGAAATTTTTGAGAGAGGGGAATCAAAGGAATTTTTCTTGAGTCCTGATTAATTCAATATCAATATGCAATATCAATATGCAAGTTTTCATTTATAAAAACATATTTATTTTGTTGTACACAGTATTATCATTTATTCCTGAAGATGGTAGCTATCCACTCACTTTAGACAATAAACTAGAGGTTGAAACTGCTTTCTTAGTTTATGAAGAAAGAGGGAAAAGTTTCAGAATAATTCCCAGATGGGATATTCCCACTCATTCTCTTTCTTTTCCTTGGAATGCATTGGGGGTGGGAACCCTCCATTAACACATATTTGTTAGGTGATGATAAAATGACTCCTGGTTGCTTCCAGTCAATGGATGAAAACCAAATATTCAGCATCCACAATTAGAATCAAAAACAAATGTTCACTTAAGAAAGGGTAGAAAATGCTAAGATTCAAAACAGGGGACAGGGTGGTAGAGTAAAGACACAGAGTAAATTGAAAAGGTATGACAAGGGGACAGTTCCCAAGACTTGATCACCGGAATTTAATCCGGGCATTTGAACAAATGGAAAAGGGGAGCCACAAGTGCCTGAGATCTGCACTCTGGCTAATGGGGAAAATTCAGGGACTATGGACAAAAGTAAGACAGATGGAAGGTGAGGTGACTTTAACGCTGTGTACTTTTCTCAGTAATCCCAGGGCAGGATAAATGACATCCAATTCATTTTCTCAGCAGCACTTCCTACTCCCTACTGTGTGTGGAGCCATTGGAAAGATCACTGTAGGGAACAGAATGATGGGAAAACAGGGCCTCTGCCCCGAGGAAGCTGGAATAAAGAGGAGAGGAGGCATGCGGTGCGACAGCATGTGTGCTTCCTGGCAGGTATGCGTATAATAAGTTAATACTGAAAAGTAAGGGGAGCAGGTATAGTACATCAGGCACTTTATGTGTGTTACCTCAATATTTTTCTTAGGTACCCAATGAGGAAATTATTGATTTTATTTTACATTTTATAAATAAGGAAGATGAGATGCAGCTAGTTTAAGTAGTTTGCTGCCTTAGTTTGTTCAGGCTGTCATAATAAAATATCACCTAATCACTTCCCAAAGTCTCCACTTGCAAATACCATCACATTGGGAGAATCGGTTTCAAAATATATATTTGGGGGAACAGAACTATTTACTTTCTAACATGTAACTATTAAGTGGCAGAGCCAGGATTCCAACAACCAAAAAATCTGACTATGAAGACTTAGAGACATACCTTTCTTTCCACAGTGCCCATCACAAAGTGTTGCCAGGAATAAGATTTTGCTCTTCTGGATGAAGACTTTGACTTAAGCATCCTTGCTTAACTCTTATGTCCTATCATTTCATATGACTCCCGCTAGCCAAGAAAATGCCCAAGCATAGGGAGACGCAGGTGCAGCTGCAGAAAGTCATGCCACTCAGCGAGTATTCTGGAAGAGGTGAGGACTCTCACCCTTTGGTCCATGTGTGCACACCTTCTCCACCAGAAAGTTAGTCTCAATGCTGTTTGTGCATCCCTGTGTCCCCGCCATTTAGAACAGTGGCTGGCACATAGTAGTTGCTCAATAAATACTTGTTGCATCGCATGAATGAAAGTGGACAAGCTAGTCAAGGGTAAGAAGGATCCAAAATAACCTTGCATGTGCTGGTTTTCCTTTACTCCTCAATGTTCTTGCCACGTGACACCCATCCACAAACCTGGTCTATTGAAGAGCTGCACAATATAGAAAAGTGTGAGCTTGCAGGAGATGTGGATTTGCTCATACACATGAGGCCACTTAGGGACACCCGCCTAGTGTGGCCTCACATAGCCCTGAACTTGGTCCTGTCCCAGGCACAGTGAAGTCAATCTTTCTGAGTCATTGGAAGCACTGGAAATAGCACCTCTAATTGTTGGGCCTGCGCCCATCTCAGTCTCTCTCCACTGGGTCAGGTTTCCCAGGAGAAGACTCCTAGGCAGCTCCCATACTCCCAAATACTACTTTCAAATCCACACTATGGATGGATCATTTGTTCCAATTCTCTCCAAAATATTCCCTGTAGACAATGTGACAAATTTTAGTCCTATTGTTTTTGCTTAAAATGTCCCTTTGAAGGTAACAAGCTAATTTCCGATTTAGTTCTCAGCTACCCTGACCAAGAGGACCCATACAGCAGACCAAGATTCTAACTATAAAACCCACTTTTTGGCACCAGACATGAGGAGTTACTTAACTAGAGTTTAATGGTGATAATGACTTACATTTTGGCATGGACCAAACAGAATGCTACTGTAGAAAGAGCTGAGCAGCACCTGGCTCCCCACTCAGGTGGGGGTTTGCAACCAAGATGGAAAAGACGGGGTGTGTGTCAGGGACTAGGAATCACAAGGTCAGACAGAAGAGTCCCTTTGCTCCTGGCTGCTGATGTCCCCTGGACATTGATGTGATACTTTGATCTCTTCATACTGGAAATACAAAATGTCTTGTGGGTAAATCTTTTCTTTTATGTCAGTTCCACAAGTAGTTTGTGGTACAGACTTATACCTGGAATAACTGAAATTCGAGTGTATGAAGAATCAAGTTATCTACATAAAGGTGGATTAAAAGAAATGCCAATCTAACCTCACTATAAAAACTTGCCACACAATGTCACATTTCCTAGAAAATTCATTTAATTTTATCATTTAGCCATTCATTCATAATACATTTTCATTAGTAACGTGCCCTGTAGCTTTGAGAGAGATATAATATATGGAAACTAAGGACTGGAGGCGATAACCAGCACAGACCATGGGACATATACACTCATGGATTTGTATGTATTAATGACCCATAGAGGTAATTATTGAGTGATATTGCGTTGCCACCGTAAACTATATTAAATAGCTTAATTTACCTTAACTGCAAGCATTCTGTTGGTATGAATTGTTGTTGTCCCATGCATAAATTAGCCCATGTCTAACCCGCCACTTAACAATGTGCCGTTGATGCTTCACGACCATGCGTGTGAGGCTGTGCGCACTCAAAGCCACTACGATGTTCAGGAATTTTATGGCTTTTAATGAAAAGAAATGTATTGTGCCTTGCACATGGCTATCTCTCTCTGCCCTCCTTCTCTGCCTTCCTTTCTTCCTTTCTCTCCTTTTATGGAGAAACTTCTTGCTACAAGGCACAATGTTTGGTGTTAGGGCTTCAAAGACAAGAAAATGACCTCTGTCCTCAACAGGCTCATGACTGACTACAGAAAACTGATGCTTAAAGTGATGATGGTGGTAACAAAGACAGTAGGCCTGACATTTTAATTGCTTGCTCCAGGAGTGCAAAGGGCAATACACATTTATTTCAGGAGAAGACATTGGGGTTTTATGATTTTCCAAAGAGGGTTCTAAAGCCAGCATGATCATAGATAAGCCCTTGGTTAAAGAGAAGTAGGCATGTTCATAAAGACTGTCAGGGAAACTTACTGCAAAAGAGAGCAAAAGAGAGCATGCTCTATTAGGATATATAGACTTGATATATAGACTTCTTTTTAGAAATAGCTTTAATGAACTCCCATTTCTGGATGGAGGACTGAATATTGAATGTCGTGAGAAGTCAGACTGCCATCAGCCATGGTCCATGAATGGGACCATAGTAAAATGGGCCTTCCAGGTTATAAACAATAGGGGACAGAGGGACACCTTCAGAAACTGTGTGGGAGAAGCTGGCTGCCTGAGGGCTACGGGGGCTGCAGTGAAGCCTGGAGTAATAAAGGTGGCTTTGCAAAGATGGTTCCTTTGTTTGCTATTCAAAGAATTCAGATGGAAACTGGCTGTATTTGAGGTAGCTGTGGGGGCTGAACAGTACCTGGACTTGCAGCGTGAAGATAACGTCAGGGAGTAATTTTCTTCATTCATAAAATTAAGATTTCTTTTCTGCACCTACTTGTATACATGGTTGTCTCTTAAGGAATACCAGTAAGATTTAAGTTAGGTCATTGAGATAGGATGCCCATAACTTAAATATCTACCAAAATCTTCTGAAATCTGGGGAGGGCTCACCAGGACATCTACTCGATCTTCTGTCTCCACGTATTAAATTGCAAACATGAAAACTCCCGAGAGGAAGCAGTGAGATGCCCTGACTCACTGTCCATAGATGACTAGTTTTCAGAGGGAGGGACAGAGAATCCTTTAGTTTTGAAAACAGTGAAAGCAAATGAAAGAGCATCCGACTTGATCCTGTGAATGAGGGGTGTTTATCACAAGGTCTAAAATAAGAGAATGAAACAGTCCTTGTTAATTTCAGTAGCATTAGAACTTCACCACTTAAGCTGTCTTGAAAAAAATTCCTTAGAATTATAAATTGGAAATGGCAATCTATTTTCTCCCTTCTGTGAAGTTTAAGTTTATTACATTATAGAGAAATCATGGAAAAGTGAAAAATCTCCCAGGCAACCCAAATGTGGAACCATTGAAATTTAGCAATGAAAGGCGCCATAGCAGGTATAGTCTACGTCCCCAGCCCACTCCCCACCCATGACGCATCTCACACTGTTTTATAGCTAAGGCCACTATGGACAGAGGCAGTGTCTGGACCAAGGTCACACAGGTAAGTTAATAGGAGACTTGGAACTAGAAATGTGGTCTCTGATTCTCTACCAAAACCCCTTTTCACCAAATTCTCTTTTCCTAGCCTCTTCAACTGACCTAATTGAAACCAAGTAAATAAGAGTCATCTCAGATGTTGCCATCAGAATTCAGATTTTAGAGCTAATGGATCATTCACCTCACTTTCCATGATCTTAGATGAAGGAATTAAGGATTATAAATATGAAGGAATTCTTCAAAATCTCATAGAGAGTGATGGGCTGCAAACAGAACTGATCACGCTAACTTTTTGATCATTTTTTTTCAATATTCTTCCCATCAAATGCTGTTTCCTCTCTTGGCTATTCTAATTTTGTCAGTGTTTTAATTCTCCTTCTTTTTAGGGTGTGGCTAGGATCCATGGCCACCCCAAAGCAAGGAAACCAGCACCAAGAGTCACATTTGCTTCCTCCCACCCACCTGGAAAAGTACTACATGGACTTGGCCATTAGACATCTCAGGCTCTGCTATTATTTGTGGATAAATAGCTCTGAAAGGCAGCAAAAACATCTCTTTGAATGATAAATAAATCAACGTGTGTAAACTGATTTATCCTCCTCCTGCTCTGGATTTTAACTTGAAGGCCTAGGCTATGTAAAATTTATGTCTAACACATTTTTTGATTGATTGAATGAATGCACTACTATGAACAATGTCTCATTCTAGTTCTAGTTCATATAATCTGGTGCTCTATAAAATGTGCTTCCAATAGAAATATGTATTTGGTAGCTGGCCACCTAGGGTAATGCCTACTTGTCATTAGCCTAAATTGCCTGATTCTTTCTTAGTTAAAAAAGAAAAAAAAGAAAAACCCTCTTTTAATATAAAATGAAAGGAAGAACACATCTGTTGAAAAATAGATGGAATATTTGATGTCCGTGCACTTTGATTAAATAGGCGAGATTAAATTAAAAAGAAAGTAAAATCCCTCCAATTTCTTGGACTCATGGGGCCCTCTTACTCTAAGTTTAGGTAAAATTCAGCCCAATTTTTAAGGCAATTGACCATTTCCAGTCTTGCTCTATCTTCCTGATGCTCCCTCAATCTCTATACATATCTACATCCCTGAGCTGCCACATTGACTTCCTTGCTTATCTCTACAACTACAGGGAGATCTTGAGCGCAGGATTTAGTCTTATTCATTTGTTCATCTCCTGTGTTTATCAGAAAAGCCAAAGAGATTGCTCAGGCTCCATAAATATTTGCTGAATGAATAAAAGTTTTAATAAATAAAGTGAATACAGAAATATTGTCAGTTGATGATAATGAATGACTATCATCATGCTTATCATTGATGGAACATGAGCAGAAATTTATTTCAATATATGCATGTAAGTATAAAATATCTTATGTTATATGTAATATATATAAATATGTATGCATTATATTTACTTGTCATAGCTCATTCTCAAACTATAACCCATAAAATTCAAATCGCATGTCTCACAGCATCAAAGGAAAGACCAGGGATAAAATAGTGTAATCTGGCATTTTGCTTGCAGCAAACTTCAAAAATACAAACTCTCCATCATGTGGGGAACCAAAGGGAGATAATGGTTTAATTTCAGTAACAAATGCTATTAAAATCACACACAACTGAACTCTGTGTGCATTCCAGCATATTCCAGTGTCTCTTGTGATTCCAATTAAGATCACATCAATTAAGATTAGAAGGCATATGGAGCCAGGGAAAGGGCAGCACATGCCTCGCTAGGAACCTCTTCTCAGTCAAGAGGTCAGCAGAGGGTTCGAGGAGCAGGGCACCATCCTACCGCGCCCCATCTGGGAACTGCCTGGGTCTGCCCTGGAGCTGCAAAGCCATTAGAAGGTCTGTGGAGCCAGGGAAAGAGCAGCACGCACCTCGCAAGGAGCCTCCCTTCAGTTAAGAGGTGAGAGGAGCATTCTGGGAGTAGGGCACCCTCCTCCTGTGCCCCATCCTGGAACTGCCTGGGTCTGCCCAACACCTCCTAGAGCCGTGACACCATTAGAAGGTCTGTAAAGTATATGTTCAGTAAAGTAGCAGGATACAAAATCAACATACAAAAATCAGTAGCCTTCCTATATGCAAACACTCAGTGTGAGTAAGAAGAAATTAAGAGAACCATCCCCTTCAAAATTGAAACAAAAAAAAATCAAATACCTGGGAATACACCTAACAAGAGAGGTAAAGGACTTATACAAAGAAAACTATAAGACACTATTAAGAGAAATAGAGGAGGACACAAAAAATGGAAAGATGTCCCCTGCTCATGGAATGGAATAATTAACATTATAAAAATGGACATCCTACCAAAAGCAATTAAAAGATTCAATGTTATTCCAATAAAAATCTCAATGACATACTTCAAAGAAATAGAACAAACATTGATGAAATTCATATGGAACCACAAAAAGCCTCGAATAGCTAAAGCTCTCCTGAATAAAAAGAAAGAAAATGGAGGTATTACACTCCCTGACTTCAAACTATACTACAAAGCCATAATAATTAAAACAGCATGGCACTGGAAAAAAAACAGAGGTATTGACCAATGGAATCGAATAGAAAACCCAGAAATAAATCCACATAGCTATGTCTTTGACAAAGGAGCAAAGAATATGCAATGGAACAAGGTTAGCTTGTTCAATAAATGATGTTGGGAAAACTGGACTGCTACATGCAAAAAAATGAAGCTAGACTACTACCTCACACCATGCACAAAAACCAACTTCAAATGGATAAAAGACCTGGATGTAAGACCTGAAACCATAAAATTTATACAAGAAAATATAGGCAAAACTCTCCATGACATACATCTCAGCAAAATCTTTAAGACACATCCCCAAAAGTGAAGGAAGTGAAGGAAAAGATAAACAGCTGGGACTACATCAAACTAAAAAGCTTCTGCACAGCAAAAGAGACATTAATCAAAACAAACAGACACCCTACTAACTGGGAGAAAATCTTTGCACACAATACAACCGACGAAGGACTGATAACAAAAATCTATAAGGAGCTCACACAACTCAACAAAAACAAAGTCAACAATCCAGTCAAAAAATGGACAGAAGAGCTAAAAGGTCACTTCTCCTAAGAAGAAGAGCAAATGGCAAATAGGTATGTGAAAAAATGTTCAACATCACTTACATTCAGGGAAATGCGAATCAAAACCACAATGAGATACCACCTCACTCCAGTGAGAATGGTGCACATTAAAAAAACAGGCAACAACAAATGCTGGCGAGGATGAGGAGAAAAAGGAACTCTCCTACACTGCTGGTGGGAATGGTCCAACTGGTCCAACCACTATGGAAAGCCATATGGCGTTTTCTCAAGCTGCTGAAAATGGAGCTTCCATATGACCTGGCAATACCACTTTTGGGAATCTACCCAAAGGAAACAAAAACACTAATCCAAAAGGGTACATGCGCCCGTATGTTTATTGCGGCACTGTTTACAATAGCTAAGGTATGGAAACAACCCAGATGCCCAAAAATAGATGATTGGATCAAGAAGATGTGGTACATATACACAATAGAATACTATTCAGCATTCAAAAATGATAAACACATGCAATTCGCAGCAACCTGGATGGAGCTAGAAGGGATCATGCTCAGCAAAATAAGCCAGAAAGAAAGAGGAAAATATTGAATGGTCTCATTCATAACAGGAATATAGGGGAACCAAACAAGAGAGAGACACCCAGCAAGGGAGGGCAAGGATAAGGGCTCAAAATGGGAAAGAAAAGAGCACAAGAGACGATGGTGATGGGTCATGGGTGAATTAGTGGTGGGTTTACCAAGGAAATACACAATGTAAAAAATATAAATTAAATACATTTAAAAAAAAGATCACATCAATTAAGAGAACTTATCATTTTGAATCACAGAGCTCTTGAAAATTGTATGAAATTCAAGTTGGCATTTTCTCTTTCCCTGATAAGGAAGGGACACAATCTCATCACACTGATTGCATATTTAGTCTCACAGCAGCTGCATAAACAGTATAAGCAATATAGCCAGACAGAAAAAATTTGTGGAGAGGCTAAAATCAAAGGACACATTTCTGAAGCAGAGCAGACTATGGGTGGTTGATTCTAATTGAGAGATGATTCAGACCCGGGATGCAACAGAGGAGTGGGCAAGGTAAAAGAATGGGATGGTTATAAATCCCTTCAACCCAAAAGGCAGAGTATCTGTTCAGAGAACCTTAAGTGAACTTCCCTACTGATAGCCTTCCTGCTCCCAGGAGTAGGGACACATCTCCCCAGCATCAGGCTGCCTGTGATGGCCTCTCTGGGGTGGAAATTTGGTAGAGGGATGAGTAACTGCCTGTTCAACATCGCTCAGCCAGCACTTCTGCTCCTGTCTTTGTACCCTTTAGCTAAAAACGATACAAAATGGGCAGATGATCTCTAAGAGTCCACAACTTCCTGGTGATGGCAGATCACAAAGGGGGACCGAGGCTCCCCCTTCTGCCTAACTGTTAGCAGTGGATGAGAGTCCAGGTGATGATCAAGTCAGATGATCAAGAGTTGAAGCTTTGCCTTAGGGGATTTTGCATGACCTTGAGTGAATCATTTAACATCTCAGGGCCGCGGTCCCTCCTTTATAAAATGGGGAAATAATTGCAAGGATGTGATAGAGCTGCCGTGAGAATTAAATGCAATTGTGTCTATAAGGAATACACGTCTCTCCACTGACCGCAGCTACAATTTTGCATTCACATTTGTTGCAACCTGTGCTGTTCTTATCAGATGGATCTGTGTGGTATCTGAGATAGAGGGCTGTTGGGTAGCTTGAGGGCTCCCCAACAATGAGAGGTACTGCCAGATTGCACTCTACCTTCTCCCTGATAATGTTGTCGGGGGGCAACCCAGAATGACAGATAGGGTGATCAGCAGGTGCTTCTTTCCGTGAGGATAAAATACCTGCTCTCAGAGAAGTAAATGGTAGTTGGGTCCCCAGAAAAATACACAGAATCTACTTTAAAAGCCCATACTGTATCTAAAAATTATAGAGTGATCATGGGAAAAATGGCAGAGAATCATGCTGCTATAAACACCCAGAACAGCACTTCAACTCTGCTGTTTTGGGTTAAGTGGGCTTTTGTAAGCGAGCCCATAAACCTGCACAATGTTATTACTCAGTATTCCAGGTCAGAACTGATTTGAAAGGAACTTTCGGGATGTGCTTTGTTTATGTCTGGAGGACTCAATGCAGCAATAAGAGAATTTCTGTTTTACAGAGGAAGCAAATGAGATCCACGGAGGCTGTGAATCTGGGAGGCTTCAGGAATAAACCCAATACGAGATCCAGAGCAGTCACTGAGATCCTCAGATAAAGCAGCAGTTCCCAATGCAGGGAAGCATTTCTTTTCTTTTTTCTTTTCTTTAAAGATTTATTTACTTATGCATATAAGAACTAGGGAGGGTGTAGGTCAGGGGTGGTGAGAGGATTCACCAAGACAGAGTGGGGAGCAGAACGGGTGGATCTACTGAAGTACACCACTGAGGGGAGCAGCAGGTGAGGCAGGAGAGGTCTGCTGTGGGAAGCTTCATAGAGCTGAGACTTAACCCGTTGTGCTAACAGGGAGGACCCAGGTAAGCATTTCTTCACCTTCATTGCTCTTTTAGAAAGGCCCCTCCTCTCCCTTCCCTGTGAGGTTATCTTTCTGTTGTCCCGAAAAATATTAATGATGTTGACTGTGGTTTTCTCTGAGAGGCTGGGTTACTAGTCATAGCAATCTTTTTCTTTGTTCTATATTTTCCAAATTCACTGCAATGAACATCTTGTCGACTACAGAAGTCTGATGTTATTATTTTTAATTATTTAAAAATTCTGCTCATTTCATAAATTCAAACCATGGATTCAAACAATGCTAAAGTTCATGGAAGAATAGTTAAAATATCATTTTCTACCTATTTCCTTACGCCACGAAACACATTCTTCTCTAAGCATAGATCGCAATTGTTAAATTGGTATAGAATTTGAAATATTTCTCATTGATGTACATATGACATATGGGTATGACTATGGATCTGTATTTATGTATATGTCTTTAAACAAATGAACCTCAAATCCATTTTCACCCTGCCAAACAACCTGATTACCAGCTCCGGAAGTTAGTATTTGACAGAGTCAAAGGATTTTAGGTAAGAGAGACCAGCTTGAAGGGTCATTTCTAAGAATGTCCCTGCTCCAGCACCATGGGCAAGGTGACCTTCACACCACCCCAGCCCAGGCCTGGCCTCAGCCCTCACGGCGTGTGGCTGCACACGTACAGTAGCAGCAAAGAGCTATTGGCCACTGAGGTGCTGATGACAGGTGCTGGTGCCACGTGTCACGTGTGCACTCTAAAAATAGGATCCAGGAAGAAAAGGTGACATGGCCAGTCCCCTGTGCCCTGTGATAAAATGTTCAAGCCGTTAATACTTAGTGAGTGGCAATAACACTGTATCAACACACTATTACCGGTGCCCACACCCACAGCTGTAGTGAGCTCTTTGAGAAATCAGCTCATCCGTTTGAGCAAAATGAGAAATTTAGGTCAAACAGCCTGACTCCCAAGAGAGCCAAAGGAAAAAGGACAATGTGCTTTCCAGAATGAAATCTGAGGCTCTCAGTTTTCTCAGGCAAGTTTTGCCGGCCATTCTCTTCTTGCCCAGCATGTGCCAAACTGGTGCAAACATCCGAGTTCTTGCCTGTTTCATTATGGTGGTTCCTGTGAAAGAAAACAGGAGGCCTTGCCTCCTGTGTGTAATTTCCATAACATGAGAATAGAAATGCACAGGGTGAGGGGGAGGTGTGGGAGCGGTGAATTTTAAAAGCAGAACAACGGAACAAGGAGCAGTCGTACTTGCCATCCAGGCTGGAGTAAGTAAGTAGGCTTGGAGTATTGGGTGTAACTACTTCAAGGAAAGATACTCGCCCAGCAGGCATCTAACTGAACTCCTGCTGTTAGCTCTGCCCCAGGAGGGAGCACAGGGGTCCCCAGTGGTCCCCAGTGGTCCCCAGCTTGGAGCGGATGCAGGTCCCTCATCTTGGCACTGGCTCCTCTGGTGGGCTCTGCCCTTGGTTGGCCACAGGTCATCCCCGTCAGCATCGACATGACCTAAAGATGAACATCATTATTTTCACTGGCAAATAAATGGAAACAAGTAGCAGTTAGAGCGAATGGCAGATGGATATTTGGTTCTCAGCCGGAAATGACGAAGGGCAGGGGATGCTTGAGTGTGTGCATCTACCTTAAGCTTACAGACAACTAGTTAGCACCTACCTCTGCAAGGCAGCTTCTCTGATACTGTTTGCCTGGAGGAGAAAATGAGCCAGCTAGGTGAGAAGAAGCTACTTATATTTGGATGGCAGAAGTTGGACTAGTCTGGAATAATGTGGAAAGACAGATTGTAGGCATGAACCACACTACAAATTACTCATGAAAACTTCCTCAATAATTCAACTCCACATCTGAACTGTCTTGTCAGAATCCCACTAGTTTTGTATTCTATGCTGTCTGGTCATATTTTTTCTAGGTCGTCTTTCCAAACACCTTCTAAATTCCTAAAGGCAGGTACTATCCCTGTCTGCATTTTGATGACCTTTATTGAATCTTTGGTAAATCCTCTTGGGTGGGCTTGCTAGGAGGGGGCTAAGCACATGCAAGGTGTAAGCACGTGCAGGCAATCTCCGTCCTCATTTGGACTCTAACGCTGCCCAGGAGTGCCGGGCCTCACTCCCTGCTAGGGCAGCATTTCTGGATAGAGGAGCAAGCGCCGCCCCGATCTGCATGCACCCTGCACCCTATCCAGTCTGGGACCTGTGCCTCCAAACTTCTCCAATTCTACTTCCTAGTCACAGTTCGTCCCCTGAGTAGGGAATTTCCCAGGCTGGAAGCCCCTGGAGCGGGTCCCACATTCCTGGGCGCCGCATTGCTCCCGGGCCATCTGTGGGCAGCGTGGGCGCCTAGAACATCTGGTCTCTCTTTGGATCAATGCGTCTCCATCAGGCGCTCGGCCTCCCTCCGGTGACCTCCCCGTGGGGCTGGCCAGATCTCGGGAGAACTGGAACTATTTTTGACAGGCCATTGGCAGGAGGTCTTTTCATCTCCTGCCCAAGTGCCCCACATTCTCCATTCTCCACGCCAAGACTTTGTGGAGTGGCAGCAGCAAGGGAGCGGGTGGGGGTAGGCAAGGCCAAAGAGGGGATGAAGAGCATGCGAACCAGTGCAGTGGAGCCAGGGACTCCGGAATCAGGGAATTTATTCTGAAGCTTCATGGCGACTTGGGTGTCTTCAGAGACCTTCTCCGCAGAGGCAAGACCTTGTGCTCAGATCGCCTCTGTGACGGCGGCGGACAGCTGGTTTACCTGCCTCACTGGAAAGTGGCAAGCAGTTCAAAACCTTTAACTGCACAAGTAAAAGTGGTTCTGTCACTAAAAGGAATTACCAAAACACATTCAGTCTGTAGGGGGCCTCGCTGTATGATTGCTTCTGCTATCTGTTGGGCATGAGTATTTAATTATCCACTCTACTTTTGTTGAGGTTGAAGTGCTCTGAATTGCATTTATATTTCTTGAGAGAGAGAGAGAGAGAGAGAGAGAGAGAGAGAGAGAGAGAGAGAGAGAGAGAGAGAGAGAGATTTTTCTCTTTATAGAAACAGGTAGTAGAAGGTGAAGTGACCTACCCAGGGTCACCAAGAAAGTTTATGATAGGGACAGAACCTGACTCCAAAAATGAAATCAATGCTATTTTTTTTCTTTACACACAAACACACACACACACACACACACACACACACACACACTAGTTTATAACATTGTTTGTGCATTATAAGTATGTGATCTCTCCCTCAGGTGTTGTTACCATTACCACAGACACCCAGAGTGCTCCCTCATAGATAGTTCGAGCCTCCCTCCCACCCCTTGCTCTTATCTCTCCCACTCCCCTTACCCCTCTGGTAGCCTCAGTTCTGTAGTCAGCTTTCTAGCGTTAGACAACCTAAGTTCCCAAACACAGATGAGTGGATCAGGACAAAGTGGCTTAGATACACAATGGAATATTACTCAGCTATCAAAAAAGATAAACTCTTGCTATCTGTGGTAACACGGATGGAACTGGAGGGGATTCTGCTAAGCAAAACTAATCAAAAGGAAAAAGACAAAAACAGGATGCTATCATTTATAAGTGGAATATGGAGAAATCATACAAAGGGTCAGAGCAAATCAGTGCTATTTCTTTAGACATTTTTGTTCTGCGAAGGTGTGAATCCATTGTAATTTCAATAGTCAGTAGTCCCTGCCCAGGATGATGGCTTTCTCCTCCCTCCCCCAATGTGGGTGAGTGAGGCTTGTGTCTAGTTGTTGACAAGCAGAGTCTGCTAAGTGTCAATGCATAATTTATTGAATTCTCTCTCTGCTGGCTACACAAGTCCAAACACTTTAGATTCTTAAAGTTCTCCGTGGACCTAATATGGACAAATGGTATGAGCGAGAAACAAACCTTTGTTATTTCAAAGCACTGAGATTTTGAAGTTGCTCAAAATTATTTCTGTTGCAGAAACTCACTTATTCCTGATTGGTATGGGATGGTAGAAATGAATTTAAAAGTTTGACTGCACGACAGCACCAGAATTTTCTATTAGAAAGAACCCAAGAGATAATTTTATATGAAGGAATTGAGGTTTCCAACCACTGCCTCTGCTCAGAGTTCTTTCTATTTTAGTATACTCTAGAATACTTTCAGTATACTCTAGAGTACATTTAGTTCAGCCAAATTCTTAGGGCAGGACTCTAAATCATTACCAGGGGTCTCTGAGTTGCTCACTTGAATATCTACTTGATACTCCTAATAATACGGAATTTACCATACTCCCCAAACATTTCCTTTCATTTTTTTTTCAGCAATCAGTGGTAAAAAGTTCTTGTTTCAGCTAAGTCAACATTTTCATCTTATGTATATTCAATTGTCCTTGTTCTTTTCTCCAGAGCCACAGAGAACATGTGTCATTCTCCTTTTATATAATCCTCCTGAATAATTTAAACAGCATGAACATTCTAAATTACTTCTCCATGTTGAACTTCCCAGTTCCTTCAATAATCCTTATGTTGAATTATTTTGAGGTCCTTTGCCATTCTATCCTTCTCATAAGGACAGATACAGTTTGTGACACACTATTGAAAACACATCACCCAACAATACTCTTAATACTGTTGAAAATGGGACCTAACCCATGTGGATGAAAGACACTATTATGCCCTGAGGCCCCAGATCTATTAAACCTAAATTTATTTATTTATTATTTTTTTTTAAAGATTTATTTATTTATGCATACAAGCTGGGGTACAGGCCAGAGGCGTGGGGCGATGAGAGGATTCACCAGAGACAGAGTGGGAAGCAGAACAGGCAGATCAATGGAAATACATTGCTGAGGGCAGCAGTGGGCGAGGCAGGAGAGGTCTGCCATGCCATGTGGGACTCTCCCCGACTGGGCATCGAACTCCCGTCACTGCTGCCACAGTGCAATGCACAACCATTGCACCACCAGGGAGGCCCTAAACCTAAATTTAACAAATGCAAGAGTCCCCCATCTTAAATGCATCAGTTTTTGGCTTTGACGCTTTCATTACAATGTTAGCTCTACCCCCAGCCTGGTGCTGTTCCCCAACTGTAATTACATGCACTCTAGGAAATCATCGAGTCAGCAGTAGAATGTTGACTTGGACACTGGCCAGATGGAGTTCTGAGAAACTCCAGGACAGACATCAGCTTGGTATCAAAGTTCTTTGGGTTCAGTCCCCAAGTCTGTGCATGCTGTCCCAGCAGTGCTGTCACGTAGCTCATGCGGTTCTGTCCAGTACATAAGGTCCTGTGAGAGAAACTGCTTTCTTTGCCAAATTATAGAATATGGTATTTGCTCTAGTCCCCTAACCTGCCAGCCTAGTGAAAGCCCATCATGAATGATACATGGCTAGTTTGCTCTGCTCAGCTTTTACTGAACTCATGTTGACTACCTATGAATTCTATTGCTAAGTACACATTCTAGAATCCTACTTAGGATTACTAACATGATTGTCAAGCGACTCATATTTTTTTTTTCTCTTTGCAGATACTGAGCATCATTTACCAACATGTGTTCTGTTCTCCATGTTTTTTTGGAAGAAAAGAGTGTGAGTTAACAGTGTTGTATATAACCCCTGAGGATCCTAAGATAAAACTCGTTATGACCAACAGACAGAAACACACCAAGAGCAAAGCAACTTATATTTTCTTACAATTTTTTTTTTTACTTATTCTACTGAACATTTATTCTTTTTGTTTGTTTGGAAAATCATCCCCTTATAAGAGAAGACAGGTATTAATTAAGAGTTCAAGAATTCAAGAGTTCATAATCTAATGAGCTCAAGAACCTAGGACTTCCCCTAGGGTTCCATGAATTTTGTTTGAAAATTTTTGGTGAATATTGACTGTGTCCTACTTCCCTCCATTTCTTTCAAACTTTTACCATTTACCATCTTTTCTTTCCCCAAATTTCTACATCCTCAACCCTTTGTCATATTTAGTCTACAGTTCAATCAGATTCTCTAAAAGATCTATGACCCTCTATATATTAATGAAAAATGGAAGCTATCATATTTATTCTGCCGCTCAGCTGATTCTGCATGTAGTGGAATAGTCAGTAATTTTGGTTGACTGAGTAAATGAATATACTATTGTTGTTCCATATTTTCCATGAAAGGAAACTACAGTTTTCTCATTTTTATTCATGCTCCCAATATGTCTTAAAGAGTGCTTTCCCCACTCTGAGCTCCTTTTAAGCTTTAATTTTTCTGACTTGAAGCCTGTTCATTTGTTGTACTCTCTCTTTTTTTAATAAATTCTGTTGCTTTCATGATCTCCTTATCTTTGTTCACATGAGTTCACATTGATTTCTCTAGTCAAAATATTGTTTCCCTATCTTCATGGGATGAACTGCATGCATTGTTAAGAGCCCACTGATGATCCTTGATAAGAGCTACTTGAATTAACCTACAGAGAACCCACAGTAAGAAGAAAAATTATTAACAAACCACTGGCTGCCAGGCCTCCAACTCCAATCCAGTGTTCGTGCAGGGACCTTGGACTTGTTTTCCAATCAATTCCTGGAAGAGTGGAGTTCCTCGGGAAATGGTCGCACAGGACAGCTGGCCTCATCCTCGGCTCCTCTACCAGGCAATTTCCACTAGGGAACTGCCCGCTGACTTAGTTGAGATTCTTCTCAAAGCCATCCTACTTAGCTATCTTCATATTCTAGCTCAAGCTCCTCTTCTTAGGGTGAGTTTGTCCCTTGCTGGTTTCTTATATATACTGAGCTATGACGGAGTGGGAGAAAGGCAGTCAGAGGCTCCAGACTTCTCTTGTAAATTGATGGGCTTACCTTCCTGGTCTTTGACTCTCCAAGTTCTCATGGGGGAGGAGATGGAGATCCAGGCCAAGTGCTATTTCCATTATGTGGATATCTTTTATTTTCCCTTGGTGTGTTGCACCCTCTTTTGTTTAATTTTCATCAGTAAAACTAAGGACACCTGAGATGATGAAATCATTTTTGAGTGTCTTTTTCTAGCCCTGCCTCATGTCTGCTTGTGGAAAAATGGTCTAATCTCAAGAGTTGTTTTTAAAAGAATCAGTGATGAAGGATTCTTGTGTTTGAAAATAGATAGATGCTTAAAATTTCCTGGATGAAAAGCCAGCTTCGATGTCGCCCAGGATGGGAGCAGCCAGCAGCATGTTGAATTTCTAGGCAAGCAAGATCCTCATTTCAAGGAATGCCAGTCTCCAATAGATGCAATAAGGAGGATGAAAAAATAGACGGGAAAACCAAAATGTAGGCACTAGTAGTTGAAAAGGCAGGTGCTTTGATTTCTCCCTGTGACCTTCGAAGCACTGATTGTTAAAATGAAAATAATCAGAGGGCAAGATGTGAAGTGTGAGAAAACATAAAACCATGACTTAAAACATGAAAGTCAATATGGAGGGAAATTGGTTTCAAAAAGACAAACTGTGACAATACTTGTTATATTTGGCTGTTCTGATGTCATGAAAGGTGAAAAGTCTCCAAAATGTAGGCCATCACTCTTCATCTCCAATAATTAAACGATTTGCTCCATATTATGTAGATTTCTGTCATAAGTGAAGATGATGGGGACATTCCCGAAAGCACTCCATTTGGGGAGTTCTCTATTTTGCCAGTGACCAAGGCTTATGGGTTATCTAGACTTTTCTCTCCAAATTGTCTATTTGTTCTGTTCCACCTTCTGGGCTGTCCATGGTGGTTTCCAGAATAGATCTTCACATGGAATAAATCAGTTACTTTCCCTCTTGTAATTTCTCTCTCTCAAGTTTTTTCTGGAGCTAAGTGAGTATAACCCTTTTTGTAGGACTTTGGGAAAATGCACAGAAGGGACCATTCAAAGTATATGTTTTAAGATCTGCTTCGTTGGATAAGATACCAAAACAAGCTTATTTCTTCACTAAAGAAGCTTAACTTTGTCTCTAGCATTATTATGAAGCACACGGCATATTGTATAACCCGTGTGGACAGCATAACGCTCAGCTATTTCTGTATTTCTGCAATGCTTCTAACATCAAAACCATTTTCACAGTCTGCTCCCTTGGGGAATTGCCTTCTCTAGATTTTATTTTCTTCCTGAAAAAAGCAAATATGGCTTAACTTTAATAAACAATAAACTGAAGACTCAGGAATAGAATTTTGATTCTTGTATATGAGGAGAATATAACCTATGTGTGTTGGGAGGGGTGCTGGGCAGCTCAGAGATGCTTGAATGAGTGACCCAAAAAGAAATCAGACAACAACACTCAAGCAATCCTGCCGTAAGAAAGAGTGAAAAGGGGCATCCCTGGTGGCTCAGGGCTTAAAGACATAACGCTATCAAGCAATCACTGGCCACTGTGGCATGAGTAAGATCCCTGGCCAGGGAGTTAACCCACATATGGCTCAGCAGACCTGTCTCACCTGCTGCTCCCCTCAGCAGTGTATTTCAGTAGATCTGCCTGTTCTGCTCTCCACTCTGTCTCTGGCACCGCCCCCCCCTCTGGCCTACACCCCAGTTCTTACATGCATAACTAAATCTTAAAAAAGAAATAGAAAGAGTGAGAAGTAAAAGGATGCAGATTTGAGGGCACCTGTTCTTGAATTTTGTCTCCAGCCACCTCCTGGGTTCCTGATTGTCATTTCTTTTAGTTTTTGGTTTATAAGTCACTTACAAGGAACCCTTCCCAACTAGTCTTCCCACATGGAGAGCAGTTTCTTATCCATTCTGTCTAGTGCTTATTCAAGACCTGCTCCTGGATCATCCCACACATGCTCAATGAGTATTTTTCCCTAGCTGTCTCGGGTAAGTCATGTTGTTCGTGCTGGGGCTGGTGATGATGCTTCTTGATCCCTGAGAATGAGAGAGGGAAAAGCAAACTTGTGGGTGGAGAGTTGTGGCCTATTTCTCTTGGCTCTCCTTCTTCCTTATTTCATCTTCCTCTGTGTTTCATACTTAATAGGTGCCAAATGAGCAATTGGTCTTCAGCTGCCTGCCACATGCTCCAACAACGGTCGAGTCCTTGCTACTCCCTGAGTGGTCTGAGGACCTGCGACAAGTACATCATCTACACCTGGGTGTGGGAGCATCATTGAAAGGTAGCCCTAGCCCAGGGCTGAATTACGAGCTATTAATTTGAGCTCTTATTAGGAGATCTGGGGTGGAGAGCCCAGTAGGAGAAGCACTGGTCTAGGAAACACTCATTATCCAAGTCTGTCTCTAGCACCTACTTACATGAACTGCGGAGCTGATGAGTGACCAGCACCTTGACTACGTGACTACGGGCTTGGTGCAGCCATGTGGAATGTCGATGTGTTCTGCTCATTTGATTCTGTCTTGGACTGTTCAGCACGACCTTTTGTGGGTGAATTTACAGCCTCAAGCACACTGTGAGTTCCCTTGTGGGCAGTTTCTATCCCCTGTGTCTCTTTCTATGCTGCTGGTTATATGTTCTATGCTGCTGGTCCATGTGGTGCTCATGAAATAATAACAGCTGAAACTTGAAAAGCAATGATGTATGAGATGTTTTGCTAAGCACTCTCACACATGAGCTCACTGAAGACTCACAAGAACTCTGTGAAGGTGCTACTATACTTGGTTCATTTTATGATAGCAAACCTGAGGCCTTAGAGAAGGTCATAAATCATCGAGTGGGACTCAAGTCCACATTCCCTGAGATGGGACTAGTTAGCTGCCTGACTGACACAGGGGTCTGAGCTTCTGGTCACTATGTGAAATGACTCATGGATTGACGAATAGCCAAATGCATCAGATATTCACCTGCCATGATGGAGCTGAGACCGGCTTTCTTCTGGCCTTGGTGCTGTCCTGAGAGAATTATATCTTGACAGAATCAAGCCAATCTTCCCTCTACTACCTGCCTAATCTTGTGCATCTTTCTGTCTGGTTTCTGCCCTCCTGCTACGTTTATTAACTCCTACCCCCATCTTCTCTCTCCTTTCAATTTAAGACCCCCATGCACCTCCGAGCCTTGTGTGGGTGTCCTCCTGGCTTTGCAGCCCCCCCAGGAACGTGTTTGGATGGGCCTGGCCGAGGGGCACCTAGGCCGAGGTTTTCAGGTCACAGAGCATCTGGGCTTTCTACGCCCGGACGGCCGTGACCGCAGGGGATGGATGCCCTTTCCTCTCCAAACGCCCAGAGGGCCAATCAGTCTGTTCTTGTTCCACCAAGAAAAGGGATAAAGTGCTTAGCACTTGAAATGAGAATAAAGAATAAGTAACCAGAGAATAAACCAACTCTCAGCCCCTCACAGCCCAGACTCAGCTCAAGCCCTTTGTGGGCTAGGGCACCCCAAGTCCGGCAGAGGAGGGAGGCTTTCTTATGTTTCCTGTACTACGTGAAAAATCACCTCACTGGAAAAGATCGCTGCCAGAGCAGAGAGCCTATGCACATGCACACCAGCAGCTCGCTGCCCCCGGCATGTTCTCTTCTCTCACCAGTTCAGGGGCCCCCATTTCCACTTGGGCGGCTGCCTGGCAGGATGCTTATGTAACTGTACCTGCCAGGAGCCACTGACCCGCACTCCCGCCATGGACATGACCGAGAGCCCACGGGGCACCAAGCACAGCCGGTCAGAACAGGCCTGCAGGAAACTTGGATTCCAGGAGGACCAGGGGAGACAACATGAAGGAAGAACCCCCAAGCAAGAGAGAGTGCTGGGGGGTCTCCCCCACCCAGCAGGGCCCCCAAGGAGAAACTGGTGTCACAGCAAAGCAACGGTATCACCCACTTCTCTCTCTGAAAGCCATTTAGTCACATCCTACGTATTTGACCACATGAATGATTCTGTGCTTGGAATTTTAGGTCACACCACCTCTCTTCAACCTGGCAAGGAAGGACCTAGAATGACTACAGGTGACTGTCTGCTGCTTATACTATAGTCCTCCTCCTCCTCCCACTGGCCACACTTCCAAACTGGCAATGACAACTAAATATACCCCTCTACACCTAGAATCCTTCCCCGGCTTGATGGACCCAGGTCAACTACTTTTACCAAACCTAATGCTGAGACCTGCTTTCACACATTTAATAGTTCCTTCATACTGGCCCCCACCCCCCTCCTGTGAATAAGGAGGAACATTAATTGAAAGCACTTTTTAGAAGAAATTGTTGCCTTTGCACTCCAGCCACTGGCCTAAGTGTCGAAATTCAATTAAACTAGGAAAGATCACAATTAAGATGCAATGTAATTATTCCTCACTTTATGCAAATGAGATTTCTGATAGCAAAGAATCCATAAACTTTGTTTAAGCAGCTCATCAGCGGTCTATCCAAGTACTGTTTTGTCTTATTTTGCTAAATTCTAATCTCACAACCCAAAGGGAAGAGATGTTCTTGGAAATTCAAAGACTGACAGAACAAAGCTGCTCCACTTTCCCCCAGAATACAAGAGAGCATTGTGGGGCAATTGTTTTCATACTTGGCGGTGCATTATTCCCCTTCAAGTCCCGCTAGCAACCGAGTCCAGTTCCTAATAAAGGTCAGTTCTTAAATGCCTGGACAATGAAGAGTGATTTGAAAGCATTCCTACGGCTTGCCAAAATTGATCAGGTAGTGTCTGCCCTCCATTGGCTTTGCCTGGCAACCGTGTATCAGCCGCTGTCACTCCAGTAGAAACTAGAGAAACACTGCAAGTGAGGGTTTACCTGCTAGATGCTGTTTAAACCCCCCAAAGATTGTACTGTGGAGCCTTAGCTGGCCTGCCGATATGTATATAGCAAAGTGTACTGATGAAATGGAAAAATGCTTTCTGTTTTTTTCATCCTTGTTTTTTTGTTGGACTGAGACTGAAATGAATATAGCATTTAGAATATTGGTTTGGGAGTCAGAAAAACTTGAGTTTAAATCCCAGATCTATACCCTAAATGAGCGACATAGGCAGAGCTCTACATCCACATAATGAGGACAAAAATAACATCAACCTGTAGGTTATTGTGAAAATGATATAAAGTGTTATAAAGAAGATCTGTGGGTTAGTAACTGGTTCTTATTAAGAACTGAGTGAAATTATGGTCGCTATAATTATTACAATTTCTACTACTAAAGTTGTATGATTCCAATCTCACCCCACCACCATCCTCTCATCTAAGAGTGTCTTTCTCCAAACCCCACCTCTAAACACCTTGGCATCTTAACTCTGAATTCATACCTGGCTCACCAACCCTAATTTTCCAAATGCTTTACTTAGCAAAAGAGTTGTAAAATAGGAGGTTGCCCCTATACCTTTCATCCAGCTTCCCCTAATGTTAGAATCTTATATAAGCATGGTATACTTATCAAAACTCAGAAATGATCACAGTGCAGAGCCATTTTCTGATAAAATATAATTTGGATTCTGCTGGTTTCTCCATAAACATCTCCTTTTTTGTTCTAGGATTCCATCCAGGATATCATGTTGCCTTAGTTGTCTTGTCTCCTCCGATCTGTGATGATTTCTGAGTTACCTTGCCTTTTGTGACCCAAACGTTTTCGAAACACAACACAGAGGGACAAAGCCACTGCAGAATTGCAGAAGTTAAGGAAGAGTGAGGCCTCTCCTTCTCCCTGCCCTCCAATCTCTTGTGTCTCCCAGTGGTCAAACCCAGAAGGCAAATCCAAAACTAGAACCTGGAAGAGTTAGTCCATAGGGATCACCCCCATTAACACAAAGCAGGGTGCAAAGGCGAGGAGAAAGGATCCTGTTGGGGACAAAGAATTGAAAATAGCCAACTCAGGACTATCTACATCTTCAGAACTTGATCTCTGATTTCCAGAACAAAAGCTCATTAATTCACAAGCTGAATTTATAAATGAAAGGAAGGCTGAATGAGAGACTTAGGAATAAGATAAACGTCTTGGCAGCAAACATCTATAACTTGGACACAACCAACTTAAATGGAAATGCTTTTCTTTATTAGATTTGGGGCATCCAAACACATCCATAGCTACATCATGTTTTCTCTATCCTTTTTATTTTAAAATAAATTATGTATATGAACAACTGCACAAAGCAAAATAACTAGCACACTGAATTATTTTAGTGTTATGACCCTGTAACTTGACCGAGATCAATAGTGGAGCTCTGCCAGTCCTCAAAGGCCCATTCATACACTCCATCTCAATGACAGCCCTCCTCCTGCATCTTCCTTACTTCACCAATATCCTTTATTTCAAATACTCTACTACTAATCATTTCCTTGGGTTTTAGGGTTTTATCACCTAGATAAACTTTATAGCTTAGGGTTTCCCATTTAAAAACTTACTCTTTCTCAGTAAAATACACATAATATAATTTTACCATTTTAAATACTTTACATATAAATTTCAGGGGTATTAGGTACATGCACATAGTTGTGCAACCGTCCCCATCATTCATCTCTTCATCTTATGAAACTAAAACTGTACCCCTTAAAAAGAACTCCCCATCCCCCTTCCTCCCAGCTCCTGGCAGCCATCATTCTATATCACTAGCCCTTAAATCCATGTCTATGCAGTCATTTGGTTGTCTAAAAGTTACCCTCTCATAGACTTTCTCTTGGGAAGGCTAGTGGGCGAGTCTTTCATACTGGTGCCTGTCATATCTTGTCTGTCTCCTCAGCCCTTCGACTTGGCTCCACTTGGAACCACGTGGCCGTGGTTCATGCTCAGTTGTTCATTTGTCTTTCTGTGGTACATCAGTGGTGTTCAGACACAGTCGTTGGTGCTGATAGCTTTTTACTGACTCCTTGCTGTATACCTCAAACATTTCTGATACAGCCATCCTGCTAGGACTTTTTCTTCCCCACTCAATTCACCCCTGGGTAGCAGAAATCTGTCTTTTCTTCACCAGAATATGTTCTCTGAGATAAAACTCTGAAGAACATGGTAACACAATATATTTCCATTTAAAATTTTTAGAACATCTCCTTAAATTATTAATAGTGTTTGTTAGCTATTTTGTTTCCTTACTTTGCTTTTCCTCTTTGGAGCCCCCTATTTTTGTATCTTAGGGTTTCTTTTTCTTCTTTCCAATCTTTGTCAAACCTTATTATAACTTTCTTCAATTTACTTCCATTATTAAGGTTTTTTCTTTATCACTGTTTCTCTTAAGGCATTATTTGTGGTGTTTGTTATTATAGCCTCCAGTTTATTTTCTAAAAATATATTTTATTTTGAAGTCTTGAGTTCTGTCACTTCTTTTATGAGTTTTTGTACTTATGACTAATGTGTCTATATTTTGTATACTCTTCTCAATTCCCTTAGTTGTTTTTTTTTGTATTGTTTAGTTTTGCATGACTAGTTGTATATTATTGCTCTAAGGGGGTCTTTAGACAATAGTTTTCTGACGTGCTTTTGTTGCCTGTCAGGGTGTGACATCCTCTGCTTCCTGTTATCATAGATCATTGTCTGGAGCATGTTGTTCTAATTTTTATTCTAGTTTGTCTTGGGTTAACTTTATGAGGCATTTGACTTTGTACTTTTATGCCAACAAATACTGAGTTTATGTCATTTTTCTTTTTTAAACTCTGTTGGAACCGTCTTTTGTTGTTTCTGTAAAGTGTTGAAAATCGAGGGCTGCATCGAGGGCTGCTCTCGTCTAATCCTTCTCTTTCCTCTCTTGCTATTTTCCCTATGTTGGCCCATTTGATTCCAGTTTGCCCTAAGTCTGGCATCCTGTCACGGAAGAATGGCAGGCTGCCTAGAGTTTTCAGGGACTGGGTTATGTCTGTGCCTTGAGAATTTAGCAGAGATGCCCTTGGACTTGCTTTCTTCTGGAGTCACAATGTCTTCTAGTGAAGACCTGACAGCTATTTTGGGTTCTCCCCTAGGGTTGTTCAAACTCTTCACTGTTTCGCTTTACTTTTCTCATACAGTTTTCCCATGGGTTGACCATTGTCCTCAGTTATTCGTATTTGGGGATTCATGAGGATACTTTGCAAGTGCTTTGCATACCTATAATGTACTCACTGTCTTTATTTTCTCTGTTTCTATGTGGGGATTCAGGAAGATCCACAATCTAAGTTCCCACCACTGGCATCAGCCTCACAGAACCTTGCTTCATTTCAGAAATTCTCCCTTTCATGTAATTCATTGCCTGGTTCTCACATGCATTTTCACTAAGATTCCTTCTCAAGCTTAAAGACGGTAGATGATGGTTCTGTTTCAGTAATTCTCCAGCTCCCACCCCACCTTCCTGAGGTAATAGAATGTTCCGAGTACTCTATTAAAAGTGGCCTTTTCATTGTCAGATGGCTTCTGTTTTTGAGTTCACTGTCCACACAGGCACTTCCAAGTCCTATTTTTATTATTCAGTTCTGCCTCTCATCCCCAGGAATTTCTAGTTACCCAATTGTCTTCTACCTTGCTCTTTTCTGGAACATAATCCTCAGCTCTAATTTGGAAGAGCTACTAAAGTTCTCATGTGTGTAATGTACTTATGCTTGTTTGTTTCTATCAGCAAATGCTATTTTCCTCACTTACTAAATCCTGTCTTTCAAAATATGCTCAAAGTATACCTTCTCAGACTCTGTGGCCAATTCTTGTTGACTAACTTAAGTCAATGAAGCAACTGGTTACCTAGTTTAACTGTGATTCTGCAGAATCTATATTACCTTCATCATTAATTTATTTCTCCATATTTTTTAAAGATTTATTTATATATACATATAAGAGTTGGGGTGCAAGCCAGAGGTAGGGGGTGAGGGGATTCACCAGAGACAGAGTGGGGAGCAGAACAGGAGGATCTACTGAACTACACTACTGAGGGGAGCTGCAGGCGATACAGAGAGGTCTGCTGCTCCATGAGGGTCAGCTCCCTGGGAATCAAACTTGTGCTGCGGTAGCTGCCGAAATCTTCATAGTGCTGACACTTAACCCATTGCGCCACCAGGGAGGCCCTCTACATATATTTTCAGTGCTGTTAGACATTCTTATGTATCATCACTAACATCCCTTGGCCCTCAAACCATTCCCAAGTTTCTCTCAAACATTTAACATTGATTAAAAGAGGAGCTTGTGTGAGAGTATTAGGAAGTGCAAAGTTTATTATTGCCATTGGGGGCAAAAGACTACCCAAATATCATATGATGTCTCTCAGCTTACATAGGATCACTCATTTTATTGCCAGAGAGTGACTAATCTGATGTACATTCTACAGTTAGCAATTTTAGTCTCCATATTTTTTCTTTATTTAAAGAGACTGTACCATTTGCTTTTAGGAATGACAGAAGCAGTTTATACAATAAATAGGTATTTTGGAGCATGGCCATGACAATGTGGGGACAGTGGACTATAGTGGAGAGTGACAGAGGAGGACTGTGGTGGAGGACTCTAAGGGTGGCAGTGACTTGGTGACGGATGCGATGCACTAGCACCTGTATTTCTAAATCGTGAACAGTGTCGTATACCATTGTTACCTTAATTTAAAAAAGGCAATTAGAAGAGAGATAGAAAAACCAAAGCCTTTTAGAAACAAAATACGGTGACTATATTAACCACCTGGATCAATATTGTCAGTAAGTTAAAAAGTCAACTGATTTTTAATAGGCAATGCAAATAGGAAAAGTGTAACTAGCTGCTGATAAAAAGAAACATGTTGTCCCCTAAAACAATTTTCATGAGATTGTGAAAAGCAGTAGAAAGGGCACAGAAAAGTTGGCAAGCCAGAGAATCTGAGTTTTGATTCCCTCCCTACAACTTGCCAGTTAGCTGATCTCAGGAAATTTATCTCGCCTCTGCCGTCTCACAAATAAAACAGAAACCACACCCCAAATGTTGAGGGTCCCTATAGAAATCAGAGACATTAGCTATGCAAGTTATAATCACATGACCATTCACACCCTCTCCAGCATGTCTCTCCTTTCCAGCCAGGTCCCGTGGGACTTGCAGCTAACCATTGAGGCCACTGCTTACCCCTCGAGGTCCGCGGCGTGTGTCTCACGTGCTGGCGGACAAGGGCACTCACCCTTCCCGCCAGTCAAGCCATGTAAGAAAGCAGGGGAGGTCGAATCCACTTCTATTGGTATTTTCTTCAGCCAGAGTCCTGCCTGGGGACTCAGAATCACTGCAACTGCCAGTGGCTGTTGCTGGTACCCTGGTTACCTGAGTTACCTGGCATCACAGTTGCCACGGGCAATCCCTGCCCCCTGGGTCCTGTGTACTGGTCATGAATCAGAGTCTTTTTGGACCCAAGAGCATGTCATCCCCTGAGCACCCACATCTCACAGCCAAGGGTGAGGAGGACACATCTCTTTCCCTTTATCATGTCCTTGCTACCAGAGGTCACACTGCTGGACACCAGATCTCACAGCTAGGAGTGAAAACACTTCAGTTCAACCATGGGACTTGATGATTCTGTTCCTTTTCCCTTCATCACCTTCATTCCCTCCTGCACCCTCCAGCTCCTTCATATGAGGCCTCATGTCCCTGAGGTTGAGTTAGAAAATGCTGAGTCATGGAACTCTTTGCAGTCTAAGCATTCTGCCCCCTCAGGGCTTGCGTCCCCCAGCATCGACCTCATGACTGAGGCAGTGTTAATGGGACTGGGCTGTGGGCTGGACTTCCCCTCCCTTAGGCTGACTTTCTTCCTAAGCATCCTCCTCAGTTCCTCTCAGTTGGCCTTTGCAAAGAGGACTCGGACACGTCTGAGAGCTAAATGCACCGTAGCACCGTCTCAAGGCAGGGGCCCCACATGTGCCAGGATCCCACTCAGGAGGCGGAGGGTGCAGCAGGCATGGGCAGAGGAGGACAAGTACAGTGGGGCGGGCACTGACAAGCACTGCCCCAGAAGGACAGACACTTCGGTACATGCTGAGTAGTAGAAGGACGATGGTACAATGAGTGGAGTGGTGGGACCTACGTGGCTGAGTGTTGTTTGGAGACATGTCTTCATGTCTTCCCGCTCACTGTCTTCTCATTCACCACAGCACTTGGAAGTTTCCAGAAGGCATGTCACTCTTGCTTTCCATACTACCCCAGCCCCACTCCCCTGTCTTAGCCCAGCCTGCTGCTTCTGCAGGAGCACCTTGCCCCACCCTATTAAAACACCTTTCCTCCACTTGACCAACTCCTCCTGAGCCCTGGGAAGCCCGTTATTCACACCCATAACTGGAATACCCGCCCCTCCCACAGACACACTACTCCAAAACAACTTGCCCCCTCCTTCTATTCTTTGCAATGAATTGTATAGATATCAAATCATCCCAAAAGAGTCTGGGAAATATAGCTTCCAGGCTTTACATCCCTAAAGCTTACAGGACAGCTGACAAGGAGCCATCATGAATTACCAGCAAAACACACGCACCAGGTAAAGCTTCCTCACCACTGTTTCCCCCCGCCAACCACCACCACCAAACTGTTAATCTCAATTCCTCTCCAGGTCTACAAGGAAGTAAAAGACAGGAAGAAAAGAGCAAATGTGTTCTCACTGAAGGTGAATGGCCTCTGTCCATTTTACTAAACATCGATTTGTGTGTTTAGCGTATTTGCTCATGAGCAGGGGATTAAATATCATGGCTGGACAGAGCAGGTGGACTTCCCTTCAGACTCTGCGGTCAGCCAGTCTCCTCTCCAAGGAGCTGTCACTGACCGTCAGCTTAAATAAAAGGCAGCGCTTGATCAAGAGAAGAGTTTTCAGATACTGGCGTCAGGGAACAGGAGCAATCTGCAGGTACATTTATAATGAACGTGCTTTTTAATCAACTCTGCTTTTACACTTTTCTACCTCTTCAAAGGAAAGGCCACCTGTATACCAAGTCCCATAGATTTTTCTGAACTATCTGGGGTATATTCAGCAAATTAAAATGAATATTAAGCATGAGCACATTGAAAGATTACATTACTCAGCAAGCCTCCAAAGGGTTCCAGCTTCTCTGAAGTGATCCATTTCTCTCCAAGATTCATGAGCTGCCTGTCAAGGCATTTAATTGGATAGTTATTGAAATGAATGGCCACTGTGGCTGATTGAGCAGGCTTGACTTTAAGCTTTGCTGTTATTTTTTCATGGCTGTTTTCCCTTGCTGTGCTTTCCATGTTGCATGCTGATAAAGCACGCGAGATGGGCGGAAGCTCTGCCCCTCTTCCGCAGTCCTCACAAAATGAAAAACATGGTCATGGACAGTCTAGATAGTCTACCCGCTCCTCAAACCATTGCTGTTTAAGGTTATTTTTTTAACCCATTTTCCTGGGAGCTACTGTACAGCCTTGGGGGTGAAGAACAGAAGCCACTTAGGGACACCTGTGCTCAAATCCGTCATCCCAGGTGCTCGTCCTGCGAGCCCAAGTAAGCTCCTCAACTGTTCACTTTGCCTCAGTCTCCCCTCTTGCAGAGAATGGATAAATAAATCCACAGGTTAGAAACAGCCCAGCACAAGGACTGGAATTTGATAGCAGCTCCATAAGGATTAGTTACATAGTTCTTTGCTGGGAAAATCAAGTGATAAGACTACATTTTATTCCTTTTGAAATTAACAAGCAACTACATATTTTGAACTACAATGAAAATCCCAGACTCGGTTTTATTGTGACAAATAAAATTCTGAAGTGAAAGTTTCTGTTGAAGATTTGCACGGGCTGGGTAAGGGCTCAGGCTTACGGAAGTTGGTGATGAATTGCAGGGAGGAAGTCAAGGAAGATTTTAAAGACAGCATTACACTGCGACGGTGAGATTTCAGGGGAGGGAGCGGTGATCGCTCCAGCTACTGACAAATCCTCCCCCTAACATTGACCATACCCTCTGCTTTCCTCCACACGGATTGTTCCAAAGACAGCCTTTAACCCCATCTCCCTGAGCCGATGACCGTTGATCTGGTGCCAGTTGGGCAGGAGTAAGCAAGCTCCTCTCCACTCTCCCACCGGCACAGAGGGCACTCCTTCTTGAGCGGGGCGCCTGTATGCTGTGGTCAAGTGGCAGCTTCAGCAGGGCTGGGTCCCCTGTTCTAGTCCACCTCCTAGTCCCCCTCACCCAGCATCGTGCAGCCCGATTCACCTCTTTAGATCTCAAGGTTTTCTAATATGTCATCAGCCCAGATATTCAAGAATATTATAAATGATCCCCCATTTATATGCTCCAGTTTTCAAAATTATCAGTTCACAAAGTTAATTGAGGAATTTATAATAAATGGTGATTCCAGGGTCTTCCCTAATCTGATCTCTGTATATGAGGTTCAGGAACCTGGATTCTTAGTAAGTTCTTCAAGCAGCTCTGATGCAGGGCATCTAGGAGCACACCTAGAAGGCATTTTTGTACTCATTCTCTGTGCTCTCCTGTCTCTCCCACTAAGGCCTAAGCTTCCTAAAAGGAGAAACTACCCTCTATATTTTGTATTTGCCCAAGGTCCCAGGACACCACTGAGGATTTAGAGCACTTACTTGCACCAAGAACGATCATTTCAATGGATAATGACTGCAGGCTACTTACTTCTGCCAAGTGGACTGTGGGAATATCAGGAATGGATGGTGCAGTTTCTGCTTTGAGGTGACTCGAAGCCAGTGTCAGGCAGCAAGAGAATGACCCAAAAGACAAGAGAGAACAACTCCAGACATGACCTGGTGATCAGCTACGAGATAGTGTGCAGGCAACTATTTTCAGAAACATTCAACAGACTAAATAAGTCAGAAAATCTTCATGCAGAAGCAACGTCATGGAGAACTTTGAACTGGGAGGCAGTTCAAGGTCCCATTTGTTTAGTACCAAGTGCCTTAGCTTTGATACTGGCAAATGGGTTTGACTTTCCCTGGGCTTCTGCTTGCTCTCGTAGAGAGTGACCATGGTCTGCTTGAATCATAGTTTTCAAACTGTCCTTGGAGTCCTGAGCGACTAGTCGGGAAACAGCTATGAGACCAAGTGTGACTCTGAGTCTGGCTTCCCTGGTTTTATCTGTCCAATGTATTGGAGGCCCAAGAATGTCTTAGCGACAAAAATGTTCTGCAGCTAAAGCAACAGCAATAGCAACAAGGTTTGAAAACATTGAGTGTTGATTTCTAGGGACCTCTCTGAGACATCCACTGAAAGAAGAAAGAGGAAGGGAAAATGCATGTTCTTCAGCACTGCTGTCTCCGCCTTCCTTTACTGCCGCGGGCCATGGGTGCGCTTGACCTTGCTCAGGGTGCTACTGCCTCATCGAGGCTCCTTCTCAGGAAGGGAGGGTTGACACACAGAGGTGGGCTTAATGGGTTAGAATCAAGCTACAGTTAGCTCAACATTTTATAGAATATTCTTTTCAGTTGCATGGAAATCGTCAAATGTTATGTCTAAAATGATAGTAGGAGCTATGTCCGCTGGAAAGTCACTTTCCACACATCACTATTTACATTTCCGTTAATTATAATTAAGTACAATTAGATATTCTTTCTCTTGGACACCTTCACCACATTTACATATCAGTAATCCCACGTCTGGCGGCTACCTGATGGGACAGCACAGGTTTAGAACATTTTCATCACAGGCAGGTTTACTGGGCAACACAAAAGTAGAAATAAGCCAAGATAAAAGAGGAAGCTACGCTCTGGCCAAGTCCTGAGCCCATACTGTTTTCCTGGCAAGACCGAAACCATCCCCTTTAGAAAACCAGTCCAGTGGTAGGACAATCACCAGGACTGCTAGTGTCATTTATTTATTTAAGTGTGAGATAGAAAGACCAAGACATTCAAAGTATACAGGACAAAAGACTGAAACGCCAAGTGGAATAGTAACTGAAAAGCAGTGGTTATATGAAAAAAAAAATTGGCATTTCAGCTGAATAGCTGAACTGGCGCGGAGAACTGGCGCTCTAAATATCGTACTGACTCATAGTTGAGAACCAGTAGGATTATATCCCAAGTGCAGGGTAAACTAGCAGAATGAGGCTTTCGAGGTTTTTATCATATTCAATCTGACAGTCCCAGGGTTAGTGGGATGGTCTTCCCTAATCTAGCTGCTTGTCAGAAGGAGGTGGGACACCTTGGAATATTCCTTCACAGTATCTGCACCTGAAGTTTAGGGGGTGTTTGATCTACGGCCACCACGTGCCCCGCTGCTAACATTCACATTGTGTTGTGATTCTTCAGGTATGTAACTAATTATAGTAAAAATTTCAATGCTTGTTATGCATCCAGCAGTGTTCCAAACTATTCATAATCTTTACCTCAAAATATCTTTCCAATAACTTTATGAGGAAGAGAAAAATTCATTTACCTTCCAAGCTGTATGTTCCAGGCATGTTCAGTTTATGAATCCGCATACTAAACAGCACAAAGCACAGCCTGTCTACCTGGGGTCAATCCAGTTACACAAATTTCTCCACAATATAGGGGGGGAAAGGGATAAGCCACACTTTCTCATAAAGAAATTTCTACATATCATTTTCTTTTATTTCCACTATGTATTTTAAGAAAATAAAAAAGTGCATGGAAATTGAGGAAGTACATTTTATTTTGATTCATTAATAATGATTTCAGTATTCCAAATATGAATCTGCCTCTTGACATTTGAGTATCACTTGTTGATAGGCTGTATTCATGAACGAAGGCTTGGAGTCTGGGGACCTTGAAGTGCTTACTCAACAGTGAAGACGAAAATGTGACCGTGGAAAATCCGTATTTGACTATCAGCAGTTCAACAGATGCACTAATTTTCAGGACTCCATTTATGGTGTTCAGCTGTCTTGTTCTAGGCAATGTTTTTAAAATGCACTTAAGAACTCCTTAAAAGAAAGAAGAAAAGGAAACCTCCTCTTTACTAGAGACTCTTTAACATGGACTTCCCCCGTGATACATTCTCCTGTTACTCATTAACTGTCTTTGTTCTGCTCCCTGCTGATAGGGCTGCCTCTGTCCTTGTGTTAAAATGAATTCTATCGAGGTGACAACATTGGTTTATAACAGACATAAGTTTCAGGTGTACAGCATTATAATTGACACCTACATCACGATCACCACCAAAAGTCTAGTTTCCCTCCCTCTCTGTACAATTAATCCCTTTGATGCACTTCTCACGGCTTCTGTTCTTTACCTAGGCACCAATCAGCTCCTAGAGACTCCATTTATGCCTGGCCACCCCGTGATCTCTTCCCATGAATTAAGGAACACATCCAAGACTGTCTCATTGATTTCTTGTTTGGATCCTGCCAATTTATTTATCATTTGGGGCACAATGGAAGGAAAAACAAACTGCTTATCGAAGGAAGTGATCTTTTAATTTCTCTTATTTAGAGAGTACTTCTGATTCCAAGTATTCTGGAAATTTCCCAAATGACTCAACTTTTGTTTTTCTCATTCTTTGCTCTTAGAGCCAGAACCCTATGTCAAAGACTTTTGTTATAGAACTATATATAAAATCTTTAAGGTGGATCTTAGATCTGTCTTTAGATGAGAAATAAATGAATTCAAGACTCTGAGAAAAGTTACTTTCACACAAGACATGGCTTATTTGATGTTTCATTTCTTTATTTCCCATGGGAAGAGATCACTGGGGATGGTAAGGCATAAATGGGAGTCGCTAGGAGCTGATCGGTGCTTTGGTCAAGAACAGAAGCAGCAAGAAATGTGTCAGAGAAATCAATTATATGGCGATGGAGGGAAACTAGACTTTTGGTGGTGATTGTGACGTAGTGGATATAGGTGTCAATTATAATGCTGTACATGTCATGTTATATGTCATGTTATATAGCATATGTCATGTTATAAACCAATGTTGTCAGCTCAGTAGAATTCATTTTAACAAAGAACATTTCAAAACTGACGAACTCTCACATTAGGATGAGTAGATGCCAACTGTCTGCTGAAGGACAATTCACACTTCTGGTATGTCTGCAAGTCATATGAGTGAGGCACTATCTATCCTTTTTATTTCTGGGCTACCTCTTCAAGGATGTTTATAAACTATCTTGAAAGATAGATATTATATCTTCCTCTTGTACAAACCAAATTTCTTGACAGTTTGGCACCAAGGAGTTAATGCCTCCCTCTGCAACTAAGCACAAGGATGCCTGCTGCCCATTATAAAAGAATCAGTTTCATAAATTCAAAGCACCTCACCTAGTACACATTCAGACCTCATCTTGTCAATGGAAACTGGTGCTTGAGGACCGAGCACAAAAATGCTGATATTCTGGCTACTGCTCTTGCAGTGAGTAATAAACTGTCTTTTGTTTCTGACACATATGTCTTATGAACTACACCATCATTCATGAAACTGGGGCAGGCTAATTTATTAGCTTGCAAGTAAGTGTAACTGCAAAAGTCTTCAAAAGGCCTCTATTATCCTATGTAAGCTACAAAAGAAGAGAACCTTATTAGGCATACAGCAGCTATTTGACAGTTATCCATGCTAAAGGAGGAAAGAAAGAGCTCATCAGGTTGGGCCATTGGCTTCCATCCAGCTTTACTCTAGATTGGAGGATGACAAACCACAACCCATGGATCAAATCCAGCCCGTTTCTGTGCTGTTGGCCTAAGAGAGATTTTTGCACTTTTAAAGAGTTGCAAAAAGGAGTTAAACAAATAATATGTTACAGTGACTACTGCAAAGCCTGAAATGTTTACTATCTGGAACCTGACAAAAAGGAAAATTATCTACCAATGCCTACTCTAGATACCCTCAGCATCTCTGTAGAGAACATATAAAAAGAATAAAGAGCAAAAATAATCAAAAACCCCTCTTCTGTAATTTCCAGAAAATGCATCTTGTAATTTCAGCACAGCTCCGAGTTAAGGAATCGATGTATAATAGTCCATAACAATGCACATGAGCCAGAAAGGCACAGAGAAGGAAGCCAGCCCTGATGCTGGTCTAGGATCCAGTACTCCCAAGGATGGAGGTCAAAGACCACTTGCAACTTTGCAGGTGTGCCTGAGTGGACAAGGCCCTCCCCTGAGTGAGCTGGGCTGGAGCATGGTGTCTGGCTTAGACCCCTAACCTGTGGATGACAGAAGGGGAAGCATCACTCACAGTTAAAGCAGCTGATAGCCAGACTCATTCCCCGGGTGGTACCCTGCCCACAGTCCAGTATATCAAAGCCAGTCAAGGACCAGGGTTCTATTCCCACTGTGATTTGGATTCAGGCTTTCATCACCCCTCTGCTTCAGAAATGGAGCTCACAAGCACTTAGAAGTGTTAGTTGAAAAGAAACATGCATATTTAAATAAATGGGGTCTCATGTGTTTTCTTTATGACTGTAGAAATCTCAATGGTCCTTGGCAAATGTCTAGAGATTGTTTATAAAGTTCTGTCCAATGCAATGCTTCTTTTAATTTCTTCCCAACACCATGTTGTGGGTAACATGCAACGTTTCCCTCTCTGAGTTTTTGCACAAGCCTCAACTCTTACAAATATCCCAGCATGCCACAGCTCAAAAGCACTTCTGCAGGGAGACTCCTCCAACTCCCACTAAGTTAGGACTTGCTCTCCCACTAAGTTAGGACTTCCTATTTCCTCTTTTCTGCTATGTGCTGTGCTTTTCCATTATGACCCTCACCACATTTATAATATATTGCAGTATCTCTCTGCCCCTCAAAACCACTAGGCTCCTTCGGAGCAGAGACAGAGAGAGAGCTTGTCCATCATTTTCTCCACACCGAGTGTGGCACTGAGTAACAATCCAGACTGTGTGGAATCAATCAGTAATATGCTTTCATGGTCCCATGTCGTAGATGAGGAAAATGTAGATTCAAAACTAGGCCAAGGCCACAGCGGTGCTGTGTGACAAACCTAGGTTCAGACCCTAGTCTCTGAATATAAAAAGTAGAACTTGCTCTATTTTTCCAGAACTGCTCCTGTTGAATTTAGTAATAGTAGGTTGAAGCTACTTCTGTAAGTCTACACCGGGATCCTCCAACCTCTGAGATCTTAAATCTTGTGGAGTTTCTTAGGCAGAGAGTACATACAAGTTTTATACAAGAAAAAAAAAAGGAACAATTGTCCCTTCACTTAGAAGAAATACATCCTTTACTGAGGAAGCCAGGAGAGTTAGGCTGGTTTGTTCAGGACAGATTCTCCGGCTCTGTCTCATATCCGTGTTGGGGAGAGACCATGACTTGGACTAATGCCAGAGAAGAGGCCAGGTAGATGACTGGGTGCATCTCTCCAGATTCATTGGTCCAAAGCACATGGGAATTTAATGGTTCCATAAATATTAGCTGCTGTCTCTCCCTGCTCAGAAAGTTCCCAATTCATTCATCTCAATGCCTTGCTGACTGTTTCAGCCACTATAGATTTTCCAGGCTTGTTTTATGATTCATTTCAGTTGCCACTCATATCGGCAAGCTGGGACTGGTGGAAAGAAAGAGGGAGAGAATAAAGAACAACCTGTAAATGGTATTCCCAATGCCCACTTGCTTCTGTCCCCATTCACTGAGCCCTATCCTCTTCATTGCCTGAGTTGCTCCCAAATTCTGACAGGTGTTGAAGAACATGTATTAACTCTTTCATGTCACCCACCTGCAGACTACAAAGTACAAGAGTGGGATGCTCAAAGAAAAAAGTACAAATCAAAACCTTTCTGACTAGATGTTCCTCTCTGGAGAAGGAGATCACCAAATTTCACACTGGAGAGACATAGCACTACTGCAGACGAGCCGCATCAAGAGTTACCTCAGGGTCTAACATCAATGCTTCTATAAGTCAGGGCTTGAGAAGTTGTTGTTAGGCAAATACATGAAAACTCACCGCTGACACCATAGGACAAACTTAGCAAACTCTTCTCCAGTCCCATATCCTAAAGTCCCTCAGCTCCAGCCAGCTGCCCCAACAGTAGTTGGGCCAGGTGCCCCTCCCCTCAGTCAGAACCCAAGAATCTTCTGGAAGATTACATATTAAAAAAGTGTGGATCTCAAAGCCACAGAGACAACTGAGAGACTCTTACTCCAAGTCTAATAATGATTTCAAGAAGATTGCCTGAAATGTAAACATCTGCTTCATTTGAAAAGAGTCCTTGAAATATTACCACATTACTGGATATAGAAATGGGGACAGGACTTTGCAGATAAGGATGGAATTATGCTTATCTCTTTTTAGTGAGCTCATCCTTTTATCAGATTATCTACAACTCCCCACATATAGCATTAACTGGACTTGAAAGGAAGATATTAAATCATGGTGTAAAAGCATCAAATAAGAAATTTAAAGGGGGAATATAAATCCAAATAACTCAATGAATTTATTATGTTATTACGAGTGAGAATTAATGGAGCTGATGCTCCACCAAAGTTGATTATCACAGTCCCGGTCTTCTTCCCCTTCACAATATCAGCACAATAGATAATCTATAAAATAAAATAATGAGGAGGAGGAGGAATTGACAATGATGTTTAATAATAGTAACTATGTATATAAATTGCACTTAAATCTTTTAGAATAAGTTGTTTACACGTTATTCTCCCAGCCACCCTGGGCTGAGAGGGAGATATTTCACGAGTAAGTAAAAGGAAGTTAGAGATCGGGGTGATTTATATATCTAAGACCATCACCTACAAATAACTCACTGCACGCTGCCTTTCTTTTCTCCTAGGACATCATGCTCCCTCTCCGTGGCCATAAGCAAATCATCAATAGGTTTTCTACTATAAAGTTTTTTACTTTCTAAAATGTTTCTCCTCATCAGACCTACCTGTAGCAGTCTGTTGGCAAAATAATGCTATATAACACCCACAAAAGCAATGACTTGAAACCAACAAGCTGCTATTGTCCATGCATTTGGGAGTTACATGGGAGGTTAGTATTCCAGACTTTGCTCTGCTGATCTCAACTCCCATGTGAATGTGAGTTCAGAACTTCTCCATGTGCCTCTCCTCTGCTTGCTGAGGCATTGTCTGATACTGCATAGAGTTGATTTATGCCCGGTTTTATCTATGAGCCCTACATCATACTGTGAACTTCAGCTGAACAAAAAGGTAAATATTTACAGTTGGATGAATTATGTGACTCTTCAAAGACAGGTTTTATTAGTTCCAAGTGACTAACAGGTAAAATACTTCAAAGCAAATAAAAACACATAAGAAATCATGACACTGTAAAAAAAAAAGTGACTATTTCATGGAGGTCATTTCTAAATTTAGGCTATGTGTTGAAGATTTATATAATGGTGTGACCTGGGATAACAATTGTAAAATGCTTCTCTATTGGGTGCCAGTTAGAGTTCAAATTTGAATGAAGACCAGTGTCCGCAAGAGCTAGCATGGAAAACCACAGCGAAAGCATGTCATTAGCCACCAGAAGAGGCAATTTCCCCATCTTTGAAGACGATCTCAAAAATGATTACATCTTCCCTGTTACAGAAGATTAGTAGTGTCACCTGATGCCTGCTGTAAGGATCAAAGCCAACTACAAAAGGTTTAGGGAAAGTGAACCCCCTATTAGGTTTCTAGAAGTGTTTGGTGACGATGAGGCATGTGCAGGCTTTGAAGTACTGCGGGCCCAAATGACACCGGTGTGAATGCCTGGAGAGGTAAGCACTGCTTGTCCTTCACACTCCATCAACAGGTAGAACCTGCAGAGGAAAGAGTGGGCACAAGCTGATAAGAAGGTGGCTGAGAAAGAGTGACCTGTCAGCGGCTTTCCAAAGATCTGCTTTTCTCCATGATTAGCTCAAAGAACAATAGCAATGATGGAATAGAGCTTCTCTTGAAGTTTAAAAAAAAAATGCATATTTAAGCTCTCAGCCTCAGGCTTAATCCACTAATTGATTTTGCAGGAAAGCAGCCACATTATACCGCAGACAGCTTATGACACCTCTATCATTATAAGAAGAAGTAAAAAATGGACTAAGAAGGCAAGTTTATTTTCATTCAAGAGTTATTATTCATAGGCCACTTTTTACCATCACAGTATCTGCCACTTTGTTGAATGAATGACTACAATTTTTAAAAGACAGCAATAAATGCCACAAGAAAAAGTCCTAGGAGAGTTCCAAAAGGAAAGTCTTTATGTCCAGCTTGAGGGGTTTGAGGAAGGATTCATTGTGGGGGTCACATTTGATGGCCTGGAAAGATGAGGAAGGGATACATGGTTACAGGTCGGGGGAGAGCATTCCAGATAAAAGAAAGCCGAGTAGAGAAGACTCACTTGCACCAACGCATTGAAGGAAGGAATGCAGGACCAAGGGCAGCGGGCTTGGAGCAAGACCAGACAGCGAGGGCCCCCGGACCAGGTGGAAGTGTCCATTGTTCATTCTGTGACGAGGAGGCCTGGGGAGTCTCGACTGTCATCCTAACGGAAGTGATGGCATCAGGACTCTACTCTCGGAAATTTATCCGGCAACAATAAATGAGTTAAACTGGAGGAAGGAGAAATGGGCTGCCAAGCAATCAGGAGGCAGTTAGCAAGGGCTAGATAAGCTACAATGAGGACTTAACCTGGGGGATCAAAGTGGGAAATATTTCACTGTAGACTTCTCAGGTTCCAAGTGAGCAGGCAAGGAGGACAAGGCTGAGGTAGGAATGAAAGACACACGAGGAGATCATGAGGCCTTTCACAGTCATAGAGAAGGATTATGGGAATGAAGAGCATTCATGGAATTTGTGTACCTGGACTTTGAGGGGTCAGCAGGACATCATCCAGGCAAGGATCTCTAATGGACAGTGGAGAGCGAGTCCTAAAGCTCAGCAGAGAGGTGGAGGTTAAAGAGAAAGACTAGAAGCTTCCAGAAGCTCTTCCTCCTCTTCAAGAAGACAAGCTCCTGAATATGTTTCTGATGCATGCACTTAACATTATTTTCCACATCTTCATGTGCAGCTTAACCAGTGGTGGTCACTGCTATGATCCTACCCCATCATGATAAAAGTGAGTATGTTTTCTCCACCTGGTGAGGGAAGTGTGCAGGGGCTTTTAGAAAGCTCATCACAATAAACTCATCTTGTGGAAGTCACACAAAAAAAGTGACAACATTGACCCAGGCGTTTTGTACCAGCCCCAAGAGTATCATCTTTAAATACCAGAGCTCTAAAGCAAAATTAGGAAAGGAGTTCCTCTCCAGCCTCTTAAAACCCTTAGTAATTTACCTGGGTCTTCGTATGTGTTACCCAGAATCCCAGTCAGGCACTGAGTGAGAAAGAGCACCCTAGAACCTGCATTCAGGGATGCAATTAAGAGGAGAGAGACACTGCTATATTCTAATAGGGCCAGTGGCAGGTTAAGGTTATTTCTTATGGTTTCCTTGCAGACCAATTCAAGTGCATATTGGTGGAAAACACAGATGTAATCTTTCAATTCACTGACTTTCTTTATCCCCCAATGAGTTTGCCATTTTTACTCTCAGGAGTTCCTTTAATGAGGAGATGTCACCACTTGCCCCCAGCCCGGCCCCACCATGCTCTACTACTTAGGAATAGTTCCCCTTGAAGGTTTGAGCAGAGCAGATGAAGGAGGACGAACAGTGATTGTTCTTGCCAACATTTACTGTCAGTGTCTCTTCAGTGGTTCTCATCGCTTTGTGGTGCACAGAGCACTGGCTGCTGACAAGGCTAAAATTACAAAGCAGTTGTTTTATTTACTCTGCCATGGAAGAACTGGACTACACTCCAAGAGAGGAAATTCAAACTACTTGCTATGTTTATGGGCTACGATTGAAAATTTCTTTGCTTCATTCTCAACTCTTGTCACCCAGTCCTTGTCAGGCTGTTATCCCACTCTCCACCCCAGCTTGGCCTCCTTCCCACCAAACACGTCATTTCTGCAAACATCCCCCCTTATTCTTTAGTTTTTCCAACTGGTCACTGTGGGAGGAATGCTTTTTTGCCCTATTGTATTTTGTTTACCTTGTAGTTGTTTTACAAAATTCAGTGGCACTAGCCTCTGTTTTATCATTTTTCAAAAATGTACTGAAAACTTTACAAGCACTTAACTTTGGCAAGTGTAAGCTGAAATCAAGAGGTAAATTGAAGCAGGCTTGAATGACCAGCACTTCAGTTTGTTGAGGAGAGCAGAGGGGAATTGTAATTCAGGAAATGCATGCTGTTGTAAGCTATATAGACAAGTCCATGAGGGCATGGGGTGGGCTGTGTTTATGGGCAAGGGGTGTTGAGGGGAAAACCCAGCCAGAGTCCCAGGACTGGATGGGGAGTTCCTTGGCAGATGTTCATTGGTCAGGATGCTAAGTCTTCTATATTCTTCTATAGATGTGGTATTTACCAGAAATCAGTCTTTCCATTCTTATACTTTGTTCTTCTGTGGGTGCATGTGTGAGATTCTTTGTTCCATAGCCTCTGGGTCCATTATTAGATCAAAACCTTTCACAGTAAGGACTTTGCCAAGTGCTGAGGAAATAACGATAAACAGGACAACTCCTGTCAGAGACCCCACAGTCTCTGGAGAATGCAAAATAATAAACAGATGCATTTCCCTGACACTGAGATGTTAACAAAAAGCTCTGAAAATACAAAGTGCAATAGAGAAGGTCCAGGAGTAACGGTGATATCTAAACGGGGAAGCTCCGTATTTCCAGTCTCACCCAAGGAAGGGTGGAGCTGAGCTGCTAGGAGAAGCCAGAAATGAATGAAATGAGATGAATGAAAAAGGGGCCAGTCATGACAGTTTCGGAGAAGTCGCTCAGGACATGGTGTAGAAGATGGATAAGTCCTAGGAAATACAGGGTCTTGATGTCCTAAATATTGTTTTTTTTTTAAAGATTTATTTATTTAGCATACAAGCTGGGGTACAGACCAGAAGCGTGGAGCAGAGAGAGGGTTCACCAGAGACAGAGTGGGGAGCAGAACAGGCAGATCGACGGAAACACACTGCTGAGGGAAGCAGCGGGCAAGGCAGGAGAGGTCTGCCATGCCATGTGGAAATCTCCCTGGCCAAGCGTCGAACTCATGTCACCACTGCCGACAGCTCCACAGTGTAGCACCCAACCACTGCGCCACCAGGGAGGACCTCCTAAATATTCTTAAAGTATGTTTTTTAAAAGTTGAGATTATGATGCTCCTATGAGTGTGAAATAAATACACATCACACATCATATCTATTTTGCTTACTAATTAATGAGGAAGTGGGTAAGATGTTGAACCGGGATATCCTATATCTCTGAAACACACACAACATTGTGAACCAACACACCTCAGTTTAAAAAAAAAAAAAGATTTTCCAACCATCAAAAATGGCAACAGAAATTGAAGCTGGTCATTTGCTGGGCTCTGAAGGGCCTGTTCTGTGCGCCCCAAACCACGAACAGAGGGACAGCGGCCACTTCAAATAGCAGAAGGACATGTTATCACACGCAAACAATGCCCGCTCGGGAGGTCGTGGGCCTGAGCTAGGATGAACCCTCGCTGGGCCTCAAAACGACACAGAGGCAGGAGCCAGAGAGAGCTCAGGAGAGCGCACAGCCACACAAGGCTCCATTTGTTAACAGTTTAGAAAATCAAGATCTATATACCTTGTCTGCTGACGCATAGAAGAAGTTCCATAAAAACTCATTCTTTTAAAGAAAAGCAACAAATAAATGAACCTAACTGATGTTACCCTCTGTTCCGGAAGAAATGAATGTCTACGTGGAGGTTAGCAAGAGCAGACCTTGTACAGCAGGAAGTGCACAGAAAACAGGGCCACGCAAGAAGGCAAAACACACACCATGCACTGTTTTGTATTTCGTCAGTGTGGTTCATCAATTCTTATTTTTGTAAAATAAAGTATATGGACTGGAGATTTAGAGGAAGATTGCAAATTATCACCACTACATCAAAACTGAAGGCAACGCAGAGTCAGGCAATGTTCTCTGAAGTGACCTAAGGTAGGAGAATGAGACAGAAAATACAGGGAAAGTGGACCACTTTGTTTGGGGTTTCCAAAATCCTGCAAAATAACCACACAGATGGAGGCTTAGCCCCCTGATAACACTGGTCAACAAATTTTTACAAAAGTCATGTTACTGAAATAAAATCAGTCATTTCCTATCAATTTGTATGTGTTCAACACGAATATGACAGTCAAATTCTAATTTTGGCTCTAGGTTTTTTTTTTTTTTTGTAATCTGCAATAAATTGATGTTTCCATCACAAAATGCATGCCAATAGTGATAGGCCTATGGTTAATACCTGTAAAAAATCAAGTCACAGACTACTTCTTAGATTTCTTCGCTTGTCTCTTGTACAGCTGTTCAGGAATAGCATAGATGGAAGACGGTTTCCATTGTGCAAAAGCACAGCCTTAAGACTCAGTTTTGAAGAGTCTAGAAATAGTCTCCATTCTTGTGGGTCATGTGTGATTTCTAAGGCATTCATGAGGCCCTCAATATCAGAACAGAATACCAGAGTACTTTCCTTTTTGAAGAAAGGTTCCAGCTGCTGGTGGTGCTTTCGATAGAAAGTAATTGTGACATCTTCTCAAAGATTCCATTGTTGGAGTCTTGATCCTAGCAATTCTGCCTTGTTGTTGGAGAAGTCCAAATCATGAACCAGGTCATTTAGTTCTTCCTGTGTTAGTCTGTGCGGGGTTGATGATGCACCACAGTGAAAATCTGGATCACTGCATGGTGATCCTGATGGAACGGGAGAAGAACAGGTCGGCTCACCCTTGTCCTTATCAGATGAATCAAGAGAACATTCTGCTGGAGGTTCTGGAATAGGAAGTCCTTCACCATGTGGCCTCAATGCAGATGGAATGTTTGGGTACACTATTCTCGACTTCTTTTGCTTTGTCATTCCGCCGGAAAGAGGAGGAACCAAGCAGAAGTAACAGTCTTTTATGTGGTTGCTTGGCTCTCTCCACACCATGGGGACTGCAAACGGCATTGATGGTCTTTTGCCATTTAACCACTGTGAAAGCTGTGTTGTACATGTAGCACAGCATATATGCAGGGCCCAAGGCTTGTCTTGGTCACCAACCTTGCATCCAAAATAAAGCTGATAAGCTTTCTTCACTTGAGAAGTGATACTTTTCTTCTGGTTGGCAAATGTCACTTCCCCACAAATAGAGCAGAAATTGTCCATGCTATTAACACACTTTCGAGGCATTACTGTTCTGTATTGTGTCTAAATGGATAAAATAATAACAGTTCTATGGAACAGTAGCTTAAACTGTCTCATACAAAATCTGAAATATTTTCAGTGCTCAACCTTTCTGACAGGGCTTTATATAGTGCACTGCTGACATCAGCTTACTTCAGCAGCCGCCTGGCCGTAGTATTGCATTGCATCAAAAATGATGCAATCAACTCTGGATGATGTGTGCATGATGGTATTATGCAATGTGATGCAATATTATATCATTCTAGGCTGATTTAGGATGTTGTTGCAGTCCTACTGGGTAAATTTACACAGTAAAACATTTAAAATGAATTACATGAAATATCTTCAAAATGAGAGCTAATAAAAAATTTTCAGGGTTATATTCATGTTCAGCACACCAAGATACTACAGATTAGGGCCTTTTTAAGTCAGTAACCATCTCACTGTTGACGAATGTTATCAGTAGCTAATAAATAGTGGTCAAACGCCTTTGCACACGTGCCGCCTTTGTGTGGCCGGGCATGTCCTAGCAGAGATGGCAGTGCACTTAAGACAGATGAAGGGGAGCGAAAACGGATTTTCCCCTTGCCGGCATGCTTGAGGCTCTCCTCGGATGGAAGCGGCAGGACTTGGCACGTTTCCTGCCTGTCAGCCACGTCCCAGAGCCATGTAGTTCTGACGGTGTCCTGGCAGTGGGTGGTGCTGCTCTACCTTCCAACGTGTTAGGGCATTTCATGAACCCCCCACGACCTGGAGTTCACACAGGAAAAACACACACTGCAGTGACGTCAAGTGATAGATTGTACCGCACAATAATTACCGAACTGAATAATCCTGAGGGAGTGTGAATGCTTATGATCAGAAATTTCTAGATTGGAAAAAATACATGCGTTAAGACCCAACGAGTTGCTGGGCCCAGCACCTGGTCACTTACTAGATCCCTCTGAAGGATGTCTGCATTTTTATTTCATGGCCAGATTTCCTCTTCGGACTTGATTATCCTGTGCACCGTGCTCTGGGCAGAGGTGATCAGAGACACACAGCAGTCTCATTTAATCTATTAGATTTCTTTGTTCTACTCCCTCAGGGTACAGAGGCAAATTCCAATTTAGTAATCAAAGCCTGAGTCATCGAGTAAATAACTCAATTTCTCTTCCTTGTTCACTGAGCCAGTTGTATGAGCAAACACAATGTTTTTATGTCAAGTGTGTGAATGGGCTTATCGGGGCATTGCGTTCAGAAATTACATGGATATGCTAAAAATCAATCAGGCTGTAAGAACAGGGACAGGGTTTGGATAGCCAGTGTTCAAAGTCAGAAAATATCTCTGAGATGGAGTTTTTAAATGCTGACATAATAGATTAGTTATCAAATCAACAGACTTCAAGCCATTAATAGATAAAAGGAAACTTAAGTTACTGGGATAGTGCATAGGCATCAGGGGTAGAAATTATTTTGTTTCAGAGAAAAATAAATCTGTTGAACAGAAACAATTGGGTTTTCCTTGCTCTTTTTCTCTCTCCACATTTCCTTCCTCCTCCTCTCCCTCCCTCACCCACCCCATCTCTCTATTTCTTTTACTCATTAAACTAAACATTTTTGGGTGGTTACAACATCCTAGACACTATCAAAAATAGAAATATAAAGATGACTAAATCACAATTCTTCCTGGAAGTTTCTCCTACAAAAATCAGTTATAACTAATCCAGAAAAGTAATCATAAGGATATACTCATCATTTTGGAATCAAGAAGAGGCACCAGGCCAGCCCAAAGGGCTGAAGAATCACCCACAGAAGGTGTTACCTAGAAGGAGGCTTATAAGAAATGACCAAGAACTAGGGTTGTGGGGCTAGGGAGTGAGAGGTGATGAGGAATCAGTGAGAATTATTATTTTTCTTTCCTACACTTACTCAAGGAATAGCCATCCTTGCTGGTTGAGTTGTCAGAGATGAGACTCCTAGTAGCATTCTAAGAAGAGCAAGATGTGGTGTATTATCTTTTGGATGCATTGTTGGATCCTGTTGGCTAATATTTTGTTGAATATTTTTGCATCAGTGTTCATTAGAGAGATTGGTCTGTGGTTTTCTTGTGTTGTCTCTGGTTTTGGTATTAGTGTAATATTGGCTTCATAGAATGTGGTAGTATTCCTTCCTTCTCAATTTTTTGAAAGAGTTTGTGTAAGATAGGGATTAGTTCATTTTTGAACGTTTGGTAGAAATCGTTTATGAAACCATCTGGTCCTGGGCTTTTGGTTTTGGGGAGGTTTTTGATTTATGTTTCAATTTCACTTATTGTGATTGTCCTGTTTAGATGTTCTATATCTTCTTTATCTAGTTTTGGGTGGTTGTATAGTTTTAGGAATTTGTCCATTTCCTCTAAGTTGTTGAACTTGTTTCTGTATAGCTGTTCATAGTAATTTCTGATTATTCTTTTGATTTCTGCTGTGTCTGCTATAATTTCTCCTCTTTCATTTATGATTCTATTTATTTGTGTTCTCTCCCATCTTTTCTTTGTAAGCCTGGCTAGAAGTTTGTCTATTTTGTTTATTTTTTCAAAGAACCAGCTTTTGGTTTCATTTATCTTCTGGATTGTTTTGTTTTGTTTTTCAATTTCCATTTCATTTATTTATGCTTTGGTTTTTATGATTTCCTTTCTTATGTTGGCTTTTGGGTTTTTTGTTGTTAATTTTTTAATTCTTTGAGATGGGAGATTAGATAGTTTCTTTGGATTGTTTCTTGTTTCTTGATGTGAGCCCATATTGCTATATATTTCCCTCTTATTACTGCTTTTTCTGCATCCCAGACATTCTGGAATGTTGTGTCTTCTTTGTCATTCATTTCCAGGTATTTTTAAATTTCTTCTTTGATCTCCTCATTGGTCCAGTGATCTTCCAGCAGTGTGGGTTTCAATCTCCATGAAGTAAGAGGATTCCTTTTTTTCTTTTCATGGTTTATTTCTAAATTGATTGCTTTATGTCTGAGAAGATAGTAGGTATGCTTTTGATCTTATTGTATCTGTTGAGGTTTGTTTTGTGACCTAGTATGTGATCAATATTGGAGTATGATCTGTGTGCACTTGAGAAAAATGTGTATTCAGATTTTGGGGGATGTAGTGCCCTACAAATATCTGTTAGGCCCAAGTGGTCTAGGTCCTTATTTAGAGCTCAACATCACTTATAATCAGGGAAATGCAAATCAAAACCACAATGAGATAGATACCACCTCACGCCAGTGAGAATGGCTCACATTTAAAAAACAGGCAACAACAAACGCTGGCGAGGATGTGGAGAAAAAGGAACTCTTCTACACTGCTGGTGGGAATGCAAACTGGTCCAACCACTATGGAAAGCCGTATGGTGTTTTCTCAAATTAATAAACATGGACCCAGCAATGCCACTTTTGGGAATTTACCCAAAGGACACAAAAACACTAATCCAAAAGGATACATGCACCCATATGTTTACTGCAGCACTATTTACAATAGCGAAGGTATGGAAACAACCCAGATGCCCAAAAATAGATGACTGGATCAAGAAGATGTGGCACATATACAAAATGGAATATTATTCAGCATTCAAAAAAGATAAACACATGCAATTCACAGCAACATGGATGGAACTAGAAGGGGTCATGCTCAGCGAAATAAACCAAAAGGAAAAAGAAAAATATCGAACAGGAATATAGGGGAACCAAATACAAGAGTGACAATCAGCGAGAGGGGGGAGAATTGGGGCTCAGAACGGGGGAGAGGGGAGCACAAGGGACTATGGTGATAGTACACGGGTAAATTGGTGGTGGGAAACCTACAGGGAATATACAGTAATGTAAAAGACACAAATAAAAAAGAAAAAACAAAAAAAAGAAGAAGAGCAAGAGCCGATGAAATCTTAGCCTTCGCCATTTCCATCAGAGCAAGAATAGCTACCACTTGTCACTCACCTACCACAACTCACACACTTGGTCTGGCTAATTCTTTCAGCAACACTAGCAGTTGGTATTTTGATCTCAGTTTACAAATTAGGAAACAGAGGTCAGAGCAGTTAGTTAATTTGCTCAAGGTCACACAGTTACTAAATGGAGATCGAAATCCAGATTCAAGCGGATCCCAAAGCTTTCGCTCTGCTCCTCTCTTGATCCTTCACTTAGTTCTGCGCTGGTTTCAAGGCGGGACCACAGCCTCAGGACCTAGCAGGTCCCATACTTGTCTCGATGAGCAGAAATATTTTTCAGATTTCCTTTGAATCTGTCAGTTGTTTCAAAACATTATTCAATGACACAGATGACCCTCATGTAAAAGTGAATTGGATCCTGTTGCATGTGATGAAGGGAGATACATATACAGCAAGTAAGGACTAGAGGAAAGCGGGTTGGGTCTCAATTCCTAGAATTTGCCAGTCATCTGAAGCTCCTGACGATGCTTGGGCTTAATTGAGGTCATATCAGTTTGTAATACTTTGTATGATTTAGGGGTACAGGTTCAAAACTCTTAAAATGTGTGTTACCACACCACACCTGCTGCCAAAGCCCCCAGCATCCTCCACCACAGTCCATTGAGCCCCACTCCACCATTCCACCCCCTCCCTCTGGGGAGTAGCCTCTCAGGGGCTCCCAGAGCCACATTTCTAGAGTTTTTGGTTAAGTTTTGTCTGTTCCTTTGTTTTGTTTCTTTATATTCCACATGAGAGTGAAATCAGTTGGTTTTATCTTTCTCCTTCTGACCTATTTCACTTCACATAACCTAATCCCCTCCAGTTTCACCCATGTTTTTGCAAATGGCAAGATTTCATCTTCTTTATAGCTGAATGTATTCCATTGTGTACAGATACCACCACTTCTCTGTCCTTAGGCACTTGACTGTTTCTATAACTTGACTGTTTTAGTGGTTGCAGATTTTGGTCATTTCAGCCTCCATAACAGCATGAGCTTATTCTTTAAAATAAATTTATATCTATGGGATATGAATAATGTTTTATAATAATGTATGCCTAATGGGATATAATAATGGAATGAGGTAATAATGTCTCAGTGTTCCTAAGAACATAGATATAGGATGACTTCATCTAAAGATCAGTGTCTCACCTCTGTGCGCACATTTTGTTAGCTGTAAATACATCTCCATCTCTAGCTATCACCTCTCGATCATTTTCTGTTTCTCTGGAAAACCTTGATTTATATATGGGCTTAGAGAAAGTCTCTCTGAAAATATGACAGTTGTGCTGAGCTCTGAAAAACGAAGAAAACACTGACATAATAAGAGCCAGAAAAAGATAATTCCAATAAAATGGAATATGGCAGCAAGTGCCTGAGGGCTAAATGAGTCAAAAAGCAGGCAGTTAGCATGAGATTATATCAGCGAGAGCAGCAGAGACCAGATTGCTCATTGGTAGGGAAGGAACTTGAATTTTCTTCCCTAAAAGCATTAAAAAGCTGAATAACTGGCCATCTACAATAACATGTGTAACCAACGAATTAATGGAGTACTAGTTATTTCTCAAATGGTCACTTTTTTTATGAAAGGAATACACTATTTTTGTCCTATTCCTTGAAAATTTTCATTTAGATGGCCTGGCAGATGGGGTCAAAGGGGAGGATGCAGATAAAAGTGGGATGTGTCCTATCAGAACAGCAGAGGTGCTCAGCACAAATTAGTTTCCTGACATTTTCACAATGTGTGTTTTTAAAATCTGTTGCAGAATATGCATGCACTAATGCAGACTGCATTTGCCCATTCACAAGCAATGAATCATCTGTTCAGTGAGGAACAAGGAAACTTCACCTCATCCCATGAAGCCTGTGGCCACAAGTTTACACAAGAGCACCCTCTTCTGTGCAGTTGCAGCCCGGACTTGAGAGAAGGGAGAGATGGCCTCGTGAAAACCCGCTGGCAGCCCCCTCCTGAGGTTAAGGGAAAGCGAGCCTTACTAGCATCCCTCCTGGCCTCCACGCACCAAAAGGCCCCAGCATACAGCTTTTCTTCTGGAAAAAACTGCCTAAGAGCATGCAAAAGAGAAGGGAGCAGAGTTTGGGGCAATTTCTCAGAAGGGGAAGGGAAGAACTTTGCCCCTAATAAAATTCTACCTTCTCACCCACTATGACAGAGGTTTTCCAGGATGCTCAGAAGGGCCAGCCCTGGGATATAGGGGAAAGAAGTGATATCCAGAGTCCAGAAGGCAGAGAAGTGCCCAGAGATGAGCCGGAAAGACCCGGCACAAACCCTGCAGTTGTGTGTAGCACAGCTGCCGGACAAAGGCGTCGCTTCCCGTGTGGCTCTCTACTGCCTCGGTGGGTGTCTGCTGCTGAGACTGCCCAGACAACAGAAAAGTCTTCTCAGACACCTGGCAGGTAATGCCCTCTTAAATAGTTACTGAACATCTGAAAATATTGCCCCTTCCATGTCATTCGGAGGAAGTAGAATATGACATCCTGTCAGCTGTCAATGCCTTAGTCTCCTGGAGATTTCGATAACTCTGGCCATGATGTTACTGCATCTAAGACAGTCAAGAGCACCTCAAGAACGTACAACATTGCATGTGCTCAGGTCCTGGAGTGCTGGTTGGCAGGACGGGCCTGTGGGCTCATGAGGTTACTCTTGAACGTGCAGTACCTGGGCTCAGCGGGGATGCTAGCCTGGGGGTGTCTGCTGAGGTGCTTCAGAGCTGTTCCCAGGAACCTTCATCCCTGGGGATGAACTGTCTGCCTGGGTTTATTCTTCTCTTGGGAATGGCCTAGGTTCAGAATGTGAGCTCAAGCACAGACCTGCAGTTCTGCTGCTTCGTGTCTGTGCATCCCCCTCGACCAAACCAGCTCACGTGACCATGTTCGCCAGGGAAGGAGCAGGGCATTGTGGGGGGGGGGGCAGGCATTTTTCTGAAGATTTTAACCTATCATACAGCATCTTTCTTGTAAAGTCAGAAGAGGCAGAATCACTAAGCTTGTGTAGAGACAAGACTTGAGGAAAGAGTCCTGGTGAATGTCTCCTGAGGTTTGTGCCCTCAGGCTAGCCTTATCTCACTGGGTACTGAAGACTAACTGAGAAGGCTGGTAATGTCCATCTCATGTGTAGAGAGAAAGGCTGAGCCTCTGAAGAGAAGCAGGAAATTGACTGAAATCACCAAGCCTGGTAGCTACAGTCAGTACTTGAACTCTAAGGTCACAAAGGTGACCTTGGTGACTGCCCTGAAACCAGCCTCACGCAGTGACCCTAACTGGTCCAAGTTTTGCTCTTTGGATGGCTCTAGAACAAATTTAGCTCCATTTCTAGAAAGCCGTCATTCATGTACATGAGTCAGCTCCCTGTCTTTGTGCTTCAAGGTCAAATGCACCCACTCTTCCTGCTCATCATCTAGCCCTTGTCCTCCAGAGACGTCGCTGTCCCAAGTGTCTGAGGGCAGGGACGACAGTAATGAATGGGCCTGGAGGAAACATCCAGAGAAGACTTTAAGAAAGAAGCAAATTTTAGGGCCTCCCTGGTGGCACAACAGGGTAAGTCTCAGCACTATGAAGCTATCCGCAGCCACTGCAGCACGAGTTCGATCCCGGCGGGGGAGATTCCCACATGGCGCAGCAGACCTCTCCTGCCTCGCCCCGCTGCTCCCCTCAGCAGTGCGTTTCAGTCAGTCTGCCTGTTCTGCTCCCCACTCTGTCTCTGGCAAATCCTCTCACCACCCCACACCTCTGGCCTACAACCCAGTTCTTGTATGCATAAATAAAAAAAAGCAAATTTTAGAATGAATACAGGTGGCCAAAACAAACACAAAGCAAAAAAGGCATTTCATTTGAGCTAAAAAGCAAGATAAGGGCTTGGAAAAAAGTAAGCAAGTCTGGTGGTAGGAACATCAGGCAGTGTTTGGACACACTGATCACACCAGGTCTGCACACTGATCAATCCAGGGAGCACACTTTAAGAAAGAAACAGATAAAAGCGCTCTTCACTACAGAAAAAATCATAACTATATATGGGGTGGATGATAACTAGCCCTACTATGGGGATTGTTTCTCAGTATGTGTTATTGAATCATTATGTTGTCCTCCTAAAACTAAGATAACATTACATCAATCATATCTCAATAATAATTATAAAAGAAACATTTATACCTGCCCAGTTAGGGTGATGGGGAAATCCAAAACCATGCCACTGGAGGAATGTCCAAACACATTCAAGCTCCTCATCTGAAGAAAGAGAAGCTTTAGGAGCAAGGCAAGAGATCTATCAAAATACATAAAAGCCACCATTTTGTGACAAGGACTGAGGTTCTAGAAGGCGAAACTAATACTGCAGGGTGGAGGTTAAAGCTATCTCCTCCACTTGACAAAGTATAAAATAACTGAGTTGTTCAAATGTGTCTCAGATTTCTTTGGAAGACAGTCTTACTGAAGTTTTAAGGAAAGCATGGATAATTGCTTCTAAAGAAATGGTCAAAGAGAATTGGAGGACAAATTAAAGTTGCCGAATTTTCAAATTTGGAAATTTCACAAAACACAAAGAAATAGCCCCTTATTACTACAAATATAATGAGAATAGTAATAATAACAACTTGCTATTGGTCTATTCTTCATTGAAGTTTGAAACACATCATTTCCTCTAAAGTTCTGTGAAGCATTTTGTTTTCATTGTATACAGCAAACGGGGACAGACAGTGAGGGATTCCCCTTATAGAAGAATTAAGATATTCCAGTTACCTGGACTTTGATCTGTTGCTGTGAAATCTGATTACAAGGAGAAAGTGAATGGTCCTTCTGGACACTGATGAAGAGAGGAAGAATCAGTTCAAAAAGGTCAGCCAGGACTTTGGAAAGTCAGGATCAATTTTCTCCTTATCAGTCAGCAGGCTCTAACAAAAAGCACCCTCAACAGTCAGCAAGCATACATGTACAACCCTCTCTTTGCAAAGACCTTGCTTCCACCTTCCCCAAGACCTTACAGAAATGGGCATCCTGGTGACAGTGAGTGAGATTCAAGTCAGGGAATCCTGCTGGCAACATTCTCTTTGCTAAACTTTAAAATAGAGCTTTGACTTCTCTTACTTAGTTCTTTATCTCAAGATAAATTTTTTTTTTTGTATATTTTATTTTGGCATCCTCACTTGATTACTTTTTTTTCTAAGAGGTTTTTATCTTTTATTTTGTTGGTAACATTGATTTTTTTTACTGAGGAAACATTGGTCTACAACACTGTATATGATTTGGGGGTGTAGGATCACCCCTTCAGGTGTATGTTACCACACAACACCCACCACCAAGGCTCCCGCTGTACTCCACCACAGTCCACTGGACCTGCTTCTCACTTTATGCCTCCATTTCCTTGGCACTCCCACCCTCCCCACCCCAGTAGCCTCAGTTCTACGGTCAGATTTCTATGGTTTGTTTTGATTTAGTTTTGTCTGTTTTTGTTCTTTGTTTTTCACATGAGTAAAATCATCTGGTGTTCATGTCTCTCCTTCTGATTTATTTCACTTACCATAATCCCTTGACTAGATGGAAACATCCACAGAGATTGAACTTTCCCACCATCCTACCTCCCGCTCTGCTCATTTAGGGCTATGCTTGGAAAGGCAAAACCAAAACAAAACAAAAAAAACAAAACCAAAAAGTCATGTTATTTCATGCTTCCTTTGAAAAGGTATGAAGAATATATAGAATGGAGGTAAAATTGCCTGTTAATTAGCTTTCAAAAGAAGAAAATCACAACATTTGTGATAATATAGAAGAAACTGCAGGACATAAAGCTAATTATCCAGACACAGAAAGACACATACTGATGGTCTCTCTTATATGTGGAATTTAACACAGCCAAACAACTCATCGCTATGTGGGGATATGGTGCTTCACCTTTGTCAGATGTTCCCATCGCTAGGCCCCTTTCCGCTGCATGTGGTACAGAGAATATCCCACCTCCCTCATCTGCAGGCCTATTCACAGTGAAACCTGTGTCTGTTGTATTACCAAAAAAGAGGTTACTTATTATACTAGAAGTAAAGAAATGTACCATTCACTCCTCAGTATGAGATATGATGGTACTATGTCATGTCCTACTTGCTTTTTTTGTCATCATTATCTAAAATGATTAGATTTCTTTTCCCAGCTAAATGTTGTGTGGGAGTACTTCAGCATCAGCAGTGGGGTGACTTCCCCACTGCCCTTCTGGAGAAGGGGCAGCAAGAAGTCAGGTCACTAATTTTGCTGCATTACAGTGAAGAATGTTCCCATTGACTTTACAGGTCTGCTCCAGTTCTAGCAGAGAAGTGTCTTTGGGAAGCAGGTGTTTGTCAGTCCACACAGGTAGGAGCTTGGCTTCAATTTCATCCTTACCAAGACAATTAAGATATTATTTTATTAAGTACCATAGGTGCTGAGTTTTAATAGCAAGTATTGGATTTGCAGAAGGGATTAGAGAAAGGGCATTTTTTCACTTTGCCATTTCTTTATGGTTTCAGCAATCTTCTCCATCCATTTTATTAATCAATGAAAAGATCACACCTGCACTGTCTGATGGACTCTCAGGCACTTCTCAGAGTCACCTGATGTGGCTCTACAGTTGAAGAGAAGACAAGAGCACAGGTATAAAGACAGTGGATCTGTCAGAAGCACACAAAATCTCTCCACAGTTGGCCACTTCAACTCATACTACAAAGAAACATAATATCAGCCATTCCTGCAGCAGTCAACTTAGTAAATAATGACAGAGCTTAAAAAGGTGAGCTAGTTCAAAATCTGGGTTGAAAAATGCTTTCAATCAACATATTGAGTACCTACTCAGTAGCAGATTCCTGAAATAGAAATAGAACAACAGAAATAGCACAGACTCCTACACCTTCAGAAAAGTTATTGTGGCATGCAGTGGATAGCCTTCTCAGAAAGGATGGACAATAACCATTAAATGGAAAAAAGTAAGCTACACAATATGTTAGAAGGTAAAACAAATTTGACAATACAAAGAATTACAATAAGATAAGGAGTACTGGCCCACAGGTTGAATTTTAAAGAGGGTACTCAGGGTGAGCCTGCTTAGTAAGATGATATTTGAGCAAACACTTGAAGGACATGAGAGAGTTAGTAGTGTGGTTATCTGGCAAACCATCAGTTCCTGATGGTTCACAAATCAGGAAGAGGCCCATGTTGCTGGGGTGGAATGTGGGAGGCAGGAGCATGGTAAATATGCCATCAAAGAGGTAGCCATGGCCAGACCCCATGAGGCATTGTAGTATAACTAAAGGACTTAATTTTTTAATTTTTTTGTATTTATTTATATATATTTTACATCATTGTTCATTTTGTACAATGTTTGCTTTCTTTTCCCAGGTGTAGACCCCACAGAATTTCCATCAACAGTTCAGCTGTGCACCACACCATAGCCCCTTGGGCGCTTCCTGCCCTTGTCTTTGGATGGTTTCACTTATAGGAGGAATATAAAGGAACCAAATAAGGGATCAGGGAAAAAGTAACAACAACAACAACAACAACAAAACAACAACAACACAACAAAACAAACATAAACTGACAGCTATAAATTGGAGACATTCTGCAGGGGAGGGGAGGGAGAAGGATCAAGGACTTAATTTTTACTCTCAGTGAAACTGGAAGCCAGTGGAATGTTTTGAGAAGGGTGATATGATCTGTCTTGTCTTGTGAGATGCTGATTAGTTTAGAAAGATTGGGTTGCTGGTGGGTGAGAATGGAACCAGCAAGGGAGGCCGTTGCAGTAATCCAGGAGAACAGTGATGGTTCAGAACTAGGTAGTCAGAGAGGAGGTTGTAAGAAATGGTGGGATTTTAATCTATTCTGAATGTAAGATTGATAGAGTCAATGGATTTGTGAGCGGAGCGGGGTCCTTGGGTTCACTCTGGGAAAGGTTTCACCAGAGCGCCTTTGAGCAGCACGCGGTAAGTTTCTCCACGTGACAGAGACTCCGTTATACTTAAAGAACAGATTTATTAGGAAAAAAGTATAGGACACTTGTATAGGCACAAGTGGGCAAAAAGAACTGCCCCACTGAGGGGGCAGGTTTGCTAAGAGAGGCCTGCATGACGCAGATTACGGGCAGGCAGGCAGGCCACTGCCCTGCAGAGGGACAGAGTTGGTAAAGGAAAGCACCTGCATAGACACAGGTGGGCAGAGAAATGGCTGCCCCGAATTCTTGCACGGATGGCACTGATATAGCCTTCTTTCAGTTGGGAGGGGCTCATCTTTGTAGATGGCTGTCTGTTTACTGGCTAACTAGAATTAGAAAAGAGACCAAGATTCTCCACACCTTTGGCCCTAGGCTGCTGTCTAGCTCCTCCCTATGCTTTGTAACTTAGGAGCTGGCGCCTAGGGATTGTGCTAATGGTTATGTTGATTTCTTCTACCCCCACTTTCTTCTGTGGGTCTAGTTCTAGTCTTATTTTGCATTATATCTCCTCCATCATGATCATCCGTGACTCGACAAATAGGAATAGGGCATGAAAGAAAGAAACACATGAAAAATAATTACATGATTTTTCTCCAGAGATACTGAGTGAGGAAGGCTGTAGGAGGAGCAAACATAGAGAAAAGATCTGGAATAGTTTTGGACATCTTGAGTTTGAGATGTCAATTGGATACTCCAGTCGAGATGGTGAATAGATCCTTGGATATTTCAATTTGGAGTGAAGGAGTGAAAATCTGGGCTTGTGATATACATTTAAGAGCAATCAATACATAGATAATATTTACTCCTTAAGACTGAATGAAATCACTAAAAGAGTGAAAGAAGATTAATAAAAAAAGAGAAGTGATCCAAGCACTGACCTCAAAGTACTACACCATGAAGAGGTAAAGGAAAAGATGATCAACTAGCCAAGGAGACTGAGGAATGTTTAGAAGCATATAGGAAGAAAGCCAAAAGTGTATCTTATAAAGGATGGAAATAATCAAATATCTCAAATGGTGCCAAAAGGCCAGGTTAGATAAGATCAGTGATGACTGACCAGTGAAAATGGAAATAAGGAATTTATTGGTGACCTTAACAAAGGTTGGGGAAAGGTAGGGGTGAAATCTTAATTACCGATCAAAAGAAACTGGGGCAGTCAGTATAGGGAGCAATTTCTTAGAATGTTTTTTCTGTATTAGGGGAGCTGGATGAATCAAGAAGGAACTGTGGATCCCCTAGCCCCCCTTGTTCTTGGGAGGTAGTCTTGGTGCCCAAAGTTTCTTCTGGTCAAGCTAAAATGTAGAGTCAGGCAGGAAGTCTTGGTATGAGGATATCTGCTGAAAAGAGCAGGCAGACATTATGGCCAGAATAGCATAACCAGCTAGATCACCTTGACAGGAAGTTAAGTGTAAACAGGGACTAGAGATAGGATGTTTAGATTAGCAGCAACAATGGCACCCCTCCCAGGCAACAGCCCCTAATCACTCCCCCCTAGCTTGTGCCAGATTATTATGCATCCCCAATACACATCCCCACCATGCACATTCCTCCACACATTCCTCCACATACTTGCCCACCTAGTCAAGGCGTCTGCCTCTCTCAATAGGGAGATATGATATTAATTGAGATACTTAGCCAGTTAATGATGGTGACAGAAGAAGATGTGATAACAGGTTAGTTCCATCTATTAAATGCATTTGGTTTATATTAATCATGACTTATTAAGAGATGGATGTAATAGAAATGGAGTGACTTCACAGTTTAAAATGACTGAATAGTCTGACATAGAGTGGCCAGCGGTTTATGACACATGAATCAAGGGTAGATTAAAAACCTAGTCATGCTGAAATACCAAGACCCAAAATTAAATAGAGGGTTTTACCACTCACCTCTGAATGCAGTGCAAATTATAGGATCAAAATTAAACCAATATGAGACACTTTTGGACTTCATGCCCATGGGGTCTCCACAGTTTTCTCCAGATTTTGGCAGTCCCCAGAGGCTTTGCCCAGAAGAGCAGCCTCCTCTCCCCCTGAGCTGACTCAGCAAGGGAACTCCAGACCTGCACACATGCCCTCCCCCTTTGCTGACCTCTGGAACCTCACCTGGGGGTTATAACCTCCTTCTTCTATTGCCAATTGGATTGTATGTTTATATTATTGTAATGTGGGCTTCCCTCCAATAAATCATTGTAATTATGTGTGATTGGCTTGAGTCCTAAGTGAAAGCGCTCCACCCAGGTGGAAGTTTGCATGTTGAAATTCAACCTGCATATTATACCATCTTACAAAAGGCCATATACAGATACCAATTATCAGGTAATTAGGTGCTCTGGTAATTAGATGATTAGATAATTAAGGTCACAGAATGAACCAGAGACAGATTCTTGTGATTATACATGCTTCTAGAAAAATGACTGTAAAGCACGTATTTTGTTAGTAGTTTGTTAGTATCTCCTGCTTAAAATAGGAGATCAATTATCATAATAATCAAGTCTAGCATGACTAGAAAATTCTTTCTAAATATTTACATCCTTACATTCTTTCTAAATAATATCATCCTCCCCACCTACACTCCTCTTCCCTCAGCAAAGTGGGTCCACTAAACATTTCTGATAATTTCTCTAGCCTCTGACATTGTCTCAATTTGCACATCCTCCCATCCTTTTTCAATGTTCTACTCAAATTTTCACCTCTAATAAGCCTTCTGTTATCACACCAAAACAGTTTCTTTTTCTCTGAGCTTCTATAATATTTTGTGTGGCACTATTTCAGCATTTGTAATATGATGTTTTATTTCAGAAATATTTACATATATACATATGTAAGAGGGTGGTCCTCAGGAAATGGGAGTGTTCCAGTTTCCCTGCCTCACCCAAGGGAGGGTGGAGTTGAGCAGCAAAGATAAGAAGCTGGAGAAGAGAGAAGGAGAAACACAGAGAAAAAAGAAGAAAAAGGAAGGAAGCAGGATGGAGAGCCAGAAGAGGCACAGGGAGCAGAGAGACATGTGAAGAAGCTGCACTGGCCTGGACTGATTGAGACAGATGTGGGTGAGAGACCCGTGGGGAGGTGACAATGACAACGCTGATCTGATTTTATTTTGCTCTTTTCCTCAGACTTGTCTGACTGTTTTCGACCCTTTTCTATGGGTCCCTGCCGAAAGGTGTTTTAGACTCATGACAGGCTTTCGGGCCTTGCTTTGGGCCAATCCCATTTGGGTGGACTTTTGCCCATGAGGTGATGGGTAACTTTTCATGGAGGAGATATAACGCAAAATAAGATTAGAACTAGACCCACACAAAGAAGTGGGGGTAGAAGAAATCAACATAACCATTAGCATAATCCCTAAGTGCCAGCTCCTAAATTACAAAGCACTGGTAAGGCTTTGTAGGAGCTAAACAGCAGTCTCTAGGGCCAAAGATACGGAAATTGAGCCCATTGTAGAATCTCTGGTCTCTTTCCTAATTTTAGCTAGCCAGTAAACAAACAGCCATCCTCCTTGAGGATGAGCCCCTCCCAACTGAAAGAGGGCTATATCAGTGCCATCCGTGCAAGAACTCAGGGCAGCCATTTCTCTGCCCACCTGTGCCTATGCAGGTGCTTTCCTTTACCAACTGTCCCTCTGCAGGGCAGCGGCTGCCTGTCTGCCCGTGACCTGCACCATGCAGGCCTCTCTTAGCAAACCTGCCCCCTCAGAGGGGCAGCTCTTTCTGCCCGCTTGTGTCTGTACAAATGTCCTTTACTTCCTTGCCCAAATAAACCTGTTCTTTAAGTATTACTGAGTCTGTCTCATGGAGAAACTTGTCACGTGCTGCCAAAGGGAGCTCTGGTGAAACCTTTCCCAGAGTGAACTTGAGGACCCCGCTCCGCTCTCAAATCTGTCGGATTTGAGATGGGTGCTTAGTTTAGAAATTATATTCTTTGTCTTTTCTGTATTATTACACTGATTGTATTAAAGTTTCTTTTCCACTTAAGGACTTAATGTTTTGTCCTGATGCAGCGGATGGCAGAACCTATTTTGAGTGGGCAGGTTTGGGGGTTCTGGGGGTGCCCCTCTCCCTGCCCTGTAACACACACACACACACACACACACACACACACACACACACACACACACGTGTGTCCCTGCTAGAGTCAAAGACTTGAAAAGTAAGAATAGTATTAAATATTACACCTTAACCCCCTGTCCAGAGTAGTGTGTACGTGTGTGTGTGCGTGTGTGTGTGTGTGATGTGTGAAGGAAGGGCTGAAGGAAGAAAGTTAGGAGAGAAGAGAGTGAGAAGAAATTTTGGGTAACGATAATCAACATGAGAAACTATTTGATGATCTGAACCATTGCATTTCTCAGTAATAGCTTTCTTCTTTTAGAATTACAAACTGAAAGTCAATCTCCAGTAGGGCAAGGAATTTTCAGAAGTTTCTGAGCATGTTCTTTCTACCTGTCACCCTGTAGATATTAACAGCACCTCCTATGTGTGTCTGTGCCAGTAAATACATGGTTGCCACTTACTGAGCAGCTATTATGTGCTAGGCACTGTAATGAGCACTTTGCAAAAGGTATGATACATGTAATCATCATCATAAATATGTGAAGTGGTAATTATTACTAACTCCATTTTACTGATGCCAAAACTAAGGCATAGAGAAGTCACATAGCTTGTCTAAAGTCACAAGGCTGGTTCCAGGTGCAGACCCATTTCAAACCTTGTTTATTCAAGACCTGCATGTTTTGGCAGATTTACTTTTCCAATACAATTAGAAGAATATCAAAAGCAAAGCTGAGCATTTTGTTGGAACCAGTCACCCTTGCCCCTCCAAGCTGAACCTCTAGTTAATATTAGGGCAAGCTATTGCGGGGGGAGGGGGGGAGATCTGAGGAGACTAAAACAGTAAAATGTAGTCAATTTTGAGATTGTTGAGTAGAAATGAACATTTTTGCATAGCTTTATGGTCAGGGAATCTCTAGAACATGTTATGTGCACATAGGTACATCCACACACAACCTCAAAGGCCTTGAGGCTACTTGGTTTTGAATACTTGGAACTAATAATGTGAGCCTATCAGGCTAGTTGTAATTCCCAGGCTTCTGCAGAAAGGTTCCCATCAGGGAAATGTAGCCCCAATCTTAATCAATCACTCTGTTCTGGAAATACTGTTTTTCAGTCAGCCAGACCTGGCTCCAAGGTTCCCAGGGCATTGTGGGTGGTAGGGCAGGTGCAGCAATTTGAATTATGTATAAAGGGGTCTCCACTTGGAAAAGAGAATCAGAACAAGAGCAAAGGGGAGATGTTCCCAATAAGAAAAACTGTCTAGACCCCATAGCCTGTTACATTTACTAATCTGAGGGGAAGTGGGAGAGACCTGAAATTTTGAACTAAAGAATGGAAATCAATATTTTTCTCTTTCTTTCTGACTTATTTCACTGAGCATGATCCCTTCTAGCTCCATCCATGTTGCTGCAAATTGCATATGTTTATCTTTTTTGAATGCTGAGTATTTGTGCCACATTGTGTATTTGTACCACATCTTATATCGAATGGTTTCACTTGTAACAGGAAAATAGGCGAACCAAATGAAAAAGAGACATTCAGCAAGGGAGGGGGAAGATAAGGGCTCAAAAGGGGGGAGAAAAGTGCACAAGGGACTATGGTGACGGTTCATGGGTGAATCAGTGGTGGGTAACCTACGGGGAAGACACAATAATGTAAAAGATATGAACAAAAAATAAATAAAAAGAAAAAAAGAAGAATGGAAATCAAAACAGGGAGAGGGGTTGCTCAATACCACTCTTCTTAAGGAAATGCAAATAAGTAGAAAACAATGAGGTATCACACTTGAGATCCACCCCACTGGTTAAAATTTAAAAAGTTGACAACACCAAATGTCGGTCAGGATGTGGAGAGACTGGAACCTCAAACATTGCTGGTGGGAATGTGAAGAGGACCAGTTGCTTTAAAAATGGTTTGGCAGTTTATTAAAAAGATGATTGCAAGCATGTGTGGAATAGAAAGAAACAAAACACAAAACAAAGCAAAAATAGACTCTTGGGTTCTGATAACAAAACTGAAGTTACCACAGGGAAAGAGGGTGCAGATCAGGGGGGAAAGGGGAACGTATCCAATGGATTGTGGTGGAGGGTTACTGGTACTTTGGCGGTGGGTGTGGTGTGTCAACATGCAATTGAGGAAGTGTGAACCTAATCCCCTAAATCATATACAATGTTGTAAACCAATGTCATCTCAAAGAAAAAAGGTTAAACATACCCCAGTAATGCCATTCATGGCTATCTACCAAGAGAGGTGAAAGCAAGTTCACAAGACATGCACACAAATATTCATAACAATATTATTTGTATCAAAATATCAATCAACTGAAATGTGGATACACAATACAGATACACTGTATCCATGCAGTGGGACATTTTGCCACCGTGAAAAGGAACACCGGGACCAGGCTGAAACAGGGACCAGCCTCCCCAACTTTATGCTCAGTGAAAAAAGCCAGATGCAAAGACCACACATTGCGTGATTCCATTTATATAAAATTACAAGACTGGTGGTTGCCAGACTCTGAGTGGGGACCAGCCCAAGGGAACTTTTGGGGTCTAGGGAAGTGCTCTAAATCTGGATGGTGTTGATAATCACACAAAAGTATAATTTTCCTAAAACTCATCAAACTCTACACTTAAAATGATAGATTCCATGGTTTAAAAATTAACCCAAGGAAAGTTTTCTTTAAAAAGGGTGGGGGAAAATAGATTGGAGAGAAGCTGGGGAAGAAAAATATTCCAGACACAATGGCTGATTGGCTGTGAAGACTGAATGAGAAGAAAGAGCCTAGGATGACCCCCAGGTTTTTTATGGGAATTGGGGTGGTGACTTGGAACAAATAGAAGACAATAAATGACGGCTCAAAGAAACAAGAATTAAAATTAGCCTCCATGATTCCCTTCTCTGTAGAAGCACAGTAACTTCCTCTTCTGGTTCCTTAAAAGTTCAGAATTGAAGCACATTCCATGACCTCTGCTCCTTCATTCTTACCAGAGTTCTTCATTCTTACCAAAAGCAGCACTTCCAGTATGTCTGGAAGCAGAGAAAAGCAAGCAGTCTGTTCAATCCCCTGCGAGGCTGTTCTAGTAAGTTATATTTGATTTGGGGAGTGCAGAGGCTCAGATCCCTTTAGAAGCCTTGGCCCATTAGGGATGTAATAAACCTCTTCCTTTTTTAGCTTCTTCCCTGAAAGTAACTGAAGCTCCTTCTCATAGTTACAGGCGTCCGAGAGGAGCATAACTCAGGGAGAGAAATCTTTGCTGATAAACCAGTTAATTGCTGCCATCTCTGGCAATGACTCAGTTTGGACAAACGCTCAGTCTTCCTTTTATTTTTAAAAGACTCACTTTCTATAAAGGGTCTCCTTTAAGGTTTTGTTTGCTTGTATTGAAACTGAGGATTTGATTTGCTTGCTTAGAACTTACACGGTGTTCATTTTCCCTTAGCCTCTGAACAAATGTAGTCTGAACCACAAAGCTACTTAGAAACATTTCTCTACTGACACATTAGACAGAAAATTACGTGAAGAGATTTTAGCATTCTTTATAAATAAATAAGCATTCAACAGGCACAGAGTTTCAAAAAAAAAAAGAAGTGGATTATATAGTACATATTTTCATATTAATATTCCTTATCATAAGACAAAGCCTGGATATTTGTTCTTTCATTATTGGCTTATTTCATGTACTCATCAAGAGTCATCCATCACTTTGTTTTGAAATGTATTTTATACTCTGATCAGAAACTTGGGTTTAGACAGAAAGAAAAACCTCAGTTGATTACAGCAGACACCAAAGCTTGAGGTGTTTGTCTCATTCCAACTCATTTTTTAACAAAAGCATACAACTTGTTTAAGTGTAATCACCCATTTATTCTATCTACATGTCAGAATACCACGGATGCAGGAGTGGCTGGCAGTAATTTCCCGTTTTGTCCTATTCTGGGGGTGAGGGTCCCCGGATCAGCTCTTCATTTCTCTCATATCACTATTAATGAGGAACAAGGGTAGAGGGTGAGCTCGGTACTTATACATTTTAGTATATTAAAACCAAATTTTGACAAAATTCATTTATTAGAAATTCAGCAATGGCAGCTTTTCAGTCTTTTTATGATTCCTTCATGATCTCTACAAAGTGAATCTTCAATGGCTCCCCGCTGTCTTCATCTAATCTCTTATCTTGTGACCGTTTATAAGGACTCAATGATAACTGGGAGATATCCTTTTCAAAACTGGCATTTTTAAAACAATTTATGAACTATTTTCATGCCTAGGAATAACATTGAATTTTTCTGAATAAATATAAGAAGATAGTGAAGTTCTGCTCTCCTTCCACCACCCCCAAAGCCTTTTCATTCATAAATTTATGGATAAGTCACAATTCTTAATTTCTTCAAAACCTACCAGTGCTCCTACCAGTTTAATAAGCAGTCTACCAAAATAAACAGCATCCTATACTTTCAGAATCAATGTAGATGAAAATGTCTCCAGATGTGATCTCTCGTGAGTGACAGGAGGATCAGGTAGATTTCTAGATCCCTGAACCTGATGGGGAGAGTGAAAATGAAGGTTCTTGTCTAATTTCAGATAATAAGACCATAGATTTGTTTCACTTTATGGAAGGTCCAATGCACGTGAAACTAAAATTAAGTCCATTGTTTTGGATTGGGTTATTTCTTTTTGTTATTGGTTGTATATGAATGTTGCTCCTTGTAGGATGTGTGAAGTGTGAATATTTCTACCTATTTCATAGGTTACCTTTTTGTTTCTATGATGGTTTCATTTGAGGTATAAAAGCTTTATAGTTTGAAGTCCTAGTTTAAAATTTTCCTTTTGTTTGCCATTGGGGTTATCCCCAAGTACATATTTTCTGGGGAAGGAGACAGAGGGGGTATGGACATGGGTGATTTGGTGGAAGGTGAGTGGAGCACATGCACCCAATGGAAGAGCAAAAATGTCGCCCCCCAAATTTTAATAAAAATTATTTTTAATTAAAAATTTAAAAATAAATAAAATTAAGTCAAGCAATGATTACTCAAATTAAAAAATGGTACTTTTATTTAAACGGAAAGATTTCAGAGGTATTTGGAAGGGACAGTTATTTGAGAGAGGGGCTGCCTCTCATGACAGAGAAGTTCATAGCTCTGATCCGTGGGGAACAGACATCACTTCCCTTGGAAGACACATCTGAAATCAGGATTAGTTACTTCTGAAATAATATCAGAGACAATTAAGGGGAAAATGGGATGAATAAAAAATTGGCTTTGCTGTAACTCTTTTGAACAAGGAGGCCCATCTCAACTTCTTCCTCTCTGTAACAGTATCCGCTCCATCGCCTGTTACCTCTCCCCAAACAACTGTTAATAGCTTGGTCCCAGGAAAAGCGATACTATATTTCTGGCTTGTGTGGTGGGACTGGTTGCCTAGCATTGCAGTAAATTTTACAAAACAGTTGGCAGAAGGATCAGACTAGCTGGGTTAAACGAATTAAGCAATCACATAAGACTGCAGGCATATTAAGGAGGAATGTCTAAATTATAGCACTTGATATTCCCTTCTCTCAGCCCCACTTCCCCCTGTATAAAGCTTTGGCTGGGCAGGCTGTAATTTGATATTAAGCAAGGTTCTTATTAAGTAGTTACAATGAAATAATGCTGAGTTTTTGTTGCATTAATGGAGTTAAATGCATTTTATTAGCACTCATTAGCAAGAGGGAAACCTGGAACTAAGAATTCATTAGCCCAAAGCTGCCCCTGTAAGGGAGAGTGATTAGCTGCTTGGGGGCAGAGAACGGGATCCAGGCCACACACAGCAGATTCTGAAAGTGTGTCCTCTCTCTTCCACGGCTAAAATGTCTGAGAACAATTTAGGGGAGAAATGTTAGTCCAACTGCAGGTCAACTGAAAATATGTGTTTCCTTCTAAAGCTGTTAATTTGACAAAAGGCAGAAGCCCCAGAAAGAAAGTACAATTATGATTTATGCTTTATATTTGAAAGGAAGTCATTTACTTTTGGGATTTGAAAAAAAGCTACCAGCTCTCCAATTTTGAAGGACATATCATGAAAACTGCTTTTACTCTATTTTGTGGTTAAGGAAAACCACACACACACACACACACACACACACACACACACGCATGCACACACACATGCACGCACACAGATTTCTAAAATAAGTTTCTCCCAAAAGTAAAATGAATACCTTGAACAGTTACTCTTGCTTAATTAAACTTCACCAGGCATAATTTTGAGCTTTTAACTAAATGATAATACATTTTAAATAACCCTGGAATTTCAGAATTTGGCAGTTTCGTTGGTTGTCCGCTTATGTCTCTGTGATATAGCTTTACAAAGTGGCCAATTTTGTGAAATATGTCCAGCTCTTGGCCTATTATTAGCTCTTATTTCATCTTTGCTCCCAAATTCCTGTCTCCTGGGTTCTAGCCTCCCATTTCCCATCATCTGTTGGAGATCCACCACTGGCTATTCTACAAAACTAGAATGTTCCAAACCAAATCCATCATCTGTCTTCCCAAGGCCCATCCCAGCAATGGTGCCTTCATCCCCACAGCCATGTGAAGCACCATTGTTGTTATTGACCTTGCACATGCAACTGCCTCACCAGTCCTCTAGATTTGACTTCTGCAACACACATAACTTCATCCTCTCTCCTCCATTATGGTTTGATAAGTCAGATTTCCATCAGTCGTCATGTGAACCATGCTCAATGGTAATAGGGAGAGAATCCCCCTTTCCATTGTTCTTCTATTACACCCCGTCTTGTACACAGATGTTAAATTAATCTTCTGGGAGCACAGTTCCAAATGAGGAAGGTTTTCATGCCTAATATCTTCAGTGGGTTTCAATGGTCTCAACCTGTGAATGAACATGACACGATCTACTACAGCGCTGCCATCAAGTCCAAGGGCGACACCCATTGAGCCATTTGCCCAGGAGTTATCCCTTGGAGAGTTCGGCGAAGGACAGTTACTGTAATCTGCTGTCCACATCCTCTTCTTTGACCATGCTGAAATGAACTCTACTGCTTTCCATACATGCCACACTCGAGTGACTTTTCATGTTCTCATTCAACAGGAGTGCAGTGTCCTCATCTGCCCAAATTCAAATTCCATTCACCCTCTTAGCACCGACTCCAGTGATGCCTCTTGTCCCCTCTTGGATGTAAGGGACTCCGTTGTGCTCTCATCAACTATAGAGCCCAGTGACAGCATTTTTGTTTTCCTGCCATGCTCCCATCAGTTTGCTAAATGCTAAAGTTTAAAGAAGAGAACTTGCATCTAATTGATTTTCTATCTGTTCTCCCGTGAAAACTATCAGAGGTCTGTCTCATCACTAATGGAACCCTGCATGGCTCAAGGGATCTGTGCTTGCCTCTCCCTGTCACTTCATCTCAGGTCTGTGCAGAAATGGAGTGTGTGAAATCTGAAATGAAACAGAGTTTGTATTTGATGGAGTGGCACGATGCTCAGAGGCTTACGCTAATGTGAGCAAGGCACAGGTGTATTTTCATCTTTTTCTATCAATGATTCTGCGAGTTCTCCTGATGACATTAGAGAATGTGCCTTTTGGTTGCTCCTTGTACTGTCTTTTTAAAATGAAGAGATAACTCTATGAGCCAATATTTTTCTGTATCAATTTGTGTTCTCCATGAACCCCTTGCTTATGCGCCTGTGTGACCAGTGGTCTCTGCAGCACACGCAACTCCAGCACCTCATGTGAGCCTTATGCATGGACATGGCCAGACCAGTACAGCAGAAGTTCTCTGGAATTTTCCAGCTCAGTCTGATCTTATAAGTTTACATGGAGTTATTTAGCCTTACACAATAAGGATTGACTTGTACTCATAAAACGGCTAATACTTTGAAAATGCAATACTAGAGACTATTTAAGCAAACTCTAATAGTGGCAGAAGTGAGCGACATGATGCCCAGAAGCTGCCTGTCCCCTCTGGATGCTCTTGCAGGAGCTCTGTTGCTGGCTTTCAGCAATCTCCAGAACACCTGCAATGAGTTTGCTTATTACACATGAGAAAAAGAAGCTCAGAGAGCTCAAATCGTTGGAGTAGGAAATAAAACTCATTTTATTGAGTAATGAAATACAATGTGCTTATATCTTGATAATAGAAGACTAATGACGGGTAAATGTTTACTGGATAGTATTACATGACAAAAGAAAGCCCATTATAAAGCAATTCTATGATCCCACATATATGCATAATGTAAAGAAAAAGAAAGACTTACACCAAAGTATCAGAAAGGCTTATTGGATGATAGAACTTTGAAGAATGGAAATGCAACTACTTTATTATTATCATTATAATTATTATTTTTAGTTTAATTATATTTTTAAATTTGTATAAAGTTTAGATGTTATTTTTTTAAAAGAAGTCAACATATTTTTTGTCATTATGTGTGCTTTTAAATAGTAAAGGGAAACATAGCAAGGTTGGTGCAGTTCGGGTCTTGCTGGCCCAGCTCTTAGGTTATGCAGGTTAAAGGGTCAAAACTTGCTGAACCTGAAGCCCAGGGCTGTGTTGCAACCTGAGCCCTGCCAGGACTTTCTGCACAGCCTTCCCTGGCAGAGCACCCCCAACATGCCAGTGCTCCAGCGGCTCAGAGCTACTACCTGGAGCTCTGACCACTCTTTCCACAGTTGACAGGTTTATAGACTCTTGCCACCTCCCGCAGGCACCTCAGCTTTTACTTCTGATGACGCAGAGTCTCCTGGCCTGTCTCCCTGTGATCCGTACAGGCAATCTGGTCCGTACTGAGTGACCCTGAGGCCAGCAAGACTGAAGGGTCAAGTTAGACAGCTTAGGGCCCCTTCCAAGTCTCAGCTCCCATGACAAGTCAGAAAAAATAACTTCCGGTGTAGTCTTTCAGGGGAGGAGTGAGATCTGCTGTGTCACTTTGAGTACAAAGGACCACAAAGGACAAAGCACAAGAGGTGTCCCAAACTGTGACAGTTTTGTTTGTTTGTTTTAAAACTACAACTTAGAAGAAAACATGTCCTATGAAATCCCAGCATAAATTTTCTACAATTAAGGAGAATAAAGCAAAGATTAAGTCTTGAAAACATGTAGGAGTCACCTTCTAAAGCCCTGAAATCCTGCCCCCTCAAAACAGACAAAAGTGATCTGTTTTCCTTTCATAATAATGAGCTTGGGGCATCAGGGAGAACTTTCTGATTGGGGAAAGCATCTGAGGAGCTCAAAAGTTAAGACTAGTCAGTGTTCCCATTGGGAGAGGATTGAATCTTCAAGTCACTTCAAGCAGAGAGTTCCAAAAGGATGCTAGAGGTCTGGCCTTTTCTGGCACTGCAGAAGAAAGTCTATAAAAACAGGACAAATGATCTGAAAACAATTCCATTAAAAAGAGCATAAAAAATTGAAATAGTTAGGAAAAAAACTTAAACAAGGAGGCAAAAGAGTTATATATTGAAAACTACAAAACAAGGTTGAAAGAAAGTCAAGAATACACAAACAAAAGAAAAACATCCTGTCTTCATTGACTGGAAGATTTAATATTGTTAAAATGCCTATACTATCCAAAATTGATTACACATTCACATTCAATCTAAATCTTATCAAAATCCCAATGGCATATTTTTTCATAAGCATATTTTTTCATATTTTTTCATTTCATAAATGAATCCTAAAATTCATGTGGAAGCACAAAAGACACCAGTCAAAATGATCTTGAAGAAAAAAAGGAAATCTTGAGATTGCACAATTTCTGATACATTTCTAATATATTACAAAGCTATAGCAATCAAAATTGTATGATACTGACTTAAAGCTATAGTCATAGACATGTAGACCAATGAAAGAGAAAAGAGAGTTCAGAAATAAACCCATACCTATATGGTCAGCTGATCTTTACAAGAGTGCCAAGAACACACAGTGATAAAGAACTTGAACAAATACTTTTGGGAAAACTGGGTAGCCACATGCAAAGAATGAAATTAGAACTCTCTTATACCATATACAAAAAAAAAAAAGTCAAGGGCTTCCCTGGTGACACAACGGGTTAAGCGCATCACTATGAAGCTATCCAGAGCCACTGCAGCACGAGTTCAATACTTGGCCGGGGAGATGCCCACATGGTGCAGCAGACCTCTCCTGCCTTGCCCGCTGCTCCCCTCAGCGGTGTAGTTGAGTCGATCTGCCTGTTCTGCTCCCCACTCTGTCTCTGGTGAATCCTATCACCACCCCACATCCCAGCTTATATGCATAAATAAGTAAATCATTTTTTAAAAAAAGCCAAAATCAGAGACATAGACATAAGACCTGTAAATCTTCTATGGAAGACAATGTGGAAGTTCCTCAAAAATGAAAAAGAACTACCATCTGATCAGCAATCCCACTTAGGGGTAAACATCCACAAGAGTTAAAATCAAGATTTCCAAGAGATATTTTCACCCCTGTTCATTGCAGCATTATTCACAATAGTCAAGCGGTGGAAACAACCATTAGAAGATGAATAGATATGAAAATGTGGTATATACTTAATATGGAATATTATTTAAGCGTAAAAAGAAGTAATCCTGTCAGAAGCTATAGCATGGGTGAACCTCGATGGCATTATGCTAAGTGAGTGTCAATTATAGAAGAACAAACACCACATGATTCGCCTTAGGTGAGGTATCTAAGAGAGTCAAACTCATCAAAGCAGAAAAGGGAGTTTGTCAAGGGCAGGAGAGAAGGGCAGGAGAGAAGGAGAGAGGGGGAAATGAGAAGTTACCCTCCAAGGGTGTAGAATTTCAGTGATGCAATGATGAGTAAGTTCTCATGTGCTGTACAATAATGTTCATATATTAAAACATTACTTATTTACTATCCTATAATAGTCTAAGAAAGCATATTTCATGTTATGTTTTTCACTGCAATTTAAAAAAGGCAGGGGAAAGGACCACCTGGTATGTGTGGCATTCAATTTCAGGTGTTCAAGAAGCGCAACTTTTACATCATTTTTATAATTATAGTTAATTTATCTTTTCATCCCCTATCTTCCAGAAATGGGGGAATATTTAATTCGAATAAAAAGTCCACTTCATCCCTGGGCAGCAGCTGTATTAGCAAGGTGACAAAGAATGGAAGTATGTGTATCATTTAAATCACTTATTTGCTACTGTATATTAGCATTGACTTTAGAAGAGACCATTTACAAACATGTGGGAGGAGTAGCAGATGGATTCTGACTATGTCACTCTTAATCTTTGCCAACACATTTGCTTTACTTATTCTGCCAAAAATGAGGTACCAGTCCCCAAATGTCTGCAAACCAGCCTGGGTTATTTGGCCCTCCTGCTGTTAGCTATTGTCTTAGATTTTTAGCAGAATAGATTTCATAGTAATTCAGTGGATTGAACAGTTGTCTAAAAAACCCAGTTCCATACGTTGTATACTAAGAAGTAGAGATGAATGTACCAAGAGGGCCTCTTCTCTGTAGGAGCAGTACTTTTGAGGTGGGAATTGACTTCAGCCCTTGACCTTGTGGAACAGATAGACTTATGTGCTTACTGGAATCTCTTCTACATTCTCTCCACTGTATACTGGTTATGTAGTTGGTATTGAACTGATCCCATTTCCAGAACCATAGGCTCTGGCTGCTCTGTGTAGTTAACGAAAGATTGGGCATGAGACCTAGATTGATTCATGACATAAATGAAGCCAAGGGCTTTGGTTTGATGGTAGAGAAGAGGAAAGTCTTTTCTTCTCTGGAATGTGAACAAGGACATAGGGAACCTAGTTTGCTGAGCAGTCATCTCATCTGCATAAAAATAATTAAACTTCCTTTGTAACTGTAGGATGATGCTGGCTCCACAGAAGCAGAAACATAAAGATACAGCAACATCCCTGTGCCCTTCATGACGGAAGTGAAACACTAGGTCAAATTTCACCTGAAAAATTTTTTGTACCATTTACACTGGTCAACAAATTTTTACAGAAGTCATGTTACTGAAATAAAATTAGCCATTTCCTATCAATTTGTATGTGCTCAATATGAATATGACAGTCAAATTCTAATTCTGGCTCTAGGTTGTTGTTTTTTTTTTTTGTAATCTGCAATAAATTGATGTTTCCATCACAAAATGCATGCCAATAGTAATAGGACCTGTAAAAAATCAAGTCATAGACTACTTCTTAGATTTCTTCACTTGTCTCTTGTACAGCTGTTCAGGAATAGCATAGATGGAAGATTTTCCATTGTGCAAAAGCACAGCCTTAAGACTCAGTTTCGAAGAGTCTAAAAATAGTCTCCATTTTTGTGGGTCATGAGCGATTTCTAAGGCATTCACGAGGCCCTCAATATCAGAACAGAATACCAGAGTACTTTCCTTTCTGAAGAAAGGTTCCAGCTGCTGGTGGTGCTTTCGATAGAAAGTAATTGTGACATCTTCTTCTCAAAGATTCCATTGTTGGAGTCTTGATCCTAGCAATTCTGCCTTGTTGTTGGAGAAGTCCAAATCACGAACCAGGTCATTGAGTTCTTCCTGTGTTAGTCTGTGTGGGGTTGATGATGCACCACAGTGAAAATCTGGATCACTGCATGCTGATGGAACAGGAGAACAGGTCGGCTCACCCTTGTCCTTATCAGATGAATCAAGAGAATATTCTGCTGAAGGTTCTGGAATAGGAAGTCCCTCACCATGTGGAAACTGGTCCCAATGCAGACGGAATGTTTGGGTACACTGTTCTCGACTACTTTTGTTTCGTTCTTCCACCGGAAAGAGGAGGAACCAAGCAGAAATAACAGTCTTTTATGTGGTTGCTTGGCTCTCTCCACACTATGGGGACTGCAAATGGCACTGATGGTCTTTTGCCATTTAACCACTGTGAAAGTTGTGTTGTACATGTAGCACAGCATATATGCAGCAACCAAGGCTTGTCTTGGTCACCAACCTTGCATTTGAAGTAAAGATGAGAAGTCTTCTTCACTTAAGAAGTGATACTTTTCTTCTGGTTGGCAAATGTCACTTCCCCACAAATAGAACAGAAATTGTCCACACTATTAACGCACTTTCAAAGCGTTACTGTTCTGTATTGTCCCTAAATGGATAAAATAATAACAGTTCTATGGAACAGTAGCTTAAACTGTGTCACACAAAGTCTGAAATATTTTCAATGCTCAACCTTTCTGACAGGGCTTTATATAGTGCACTGCTAATGTCAGTTTACCTCAGTAGCTGCCTGGCAGTAGTATTGCATTGCATCAAAAATGATGCAATCAACTCTGGATGATGTGTGCATGATGGTATTATGCAATGTGATGCAATATTATATCATTCTAGGCTGATTTAGGATGTTGTTGCAGTCCTACTGGATAAATTTACACAGTGAAACATATAAAATGAATTATATGAAATATCTTCAAAACGAGAGCTAATAAACAATTTATAGGTTTATATTCATGTTCAGCACACCAAGATACTACAGATAAGGGCCTTTTTAAGTCAGTAACAATCTCACTGTTAACCAGTGTTATAAGATTCAATAAATGGTCATTCATATTTAGCCAGTTTGAGTTAGGTTTCTTGTAACCTGGCAAGGAAAGCATTGGAAAGACATAGGAAGAATCTGTATTAACCGTTTAACTCAATGATTTCTCTTTTCCCCCAAACTTTGAGATCTGGGAAAAGGTGTTTTCCTTCCAGAGTATCTGCATCTGATTCAGGGTGCCTGGTAGCACTACTAGTTCCAGTCCACTTTAAACAAAATCTTATAGATTGAGAGTTTGGGGAAACCCCATGTGATCCACCAAAGAGCAGGGGGATTCCCAGTTCATATCTACCCTGAGGTATAACCCTTCAGCCTCTGGGATAATGAGACTCTCCCTGGAGGTATGATTTCTATGGAAAGGCCATAAAAAGCAATGTCAGGTTTGTCACTCTAAAAGTTTCTCCATCCAAGATGCCAGCCAAAGATCTCCTGTTTGGAGGATCAAGAGGTATACCAGGTGACAGCTTTAAACTGTTCCAGGTGATTTCATGCTCAAGTGATTCCACTGCTGAGCTGCAAAGTGAATGTGAATCAAGAGTGGATAGAGAGGAAGAAGAGAAAGAAATCCATAAAGGAAGTAGTTCATCACCTGCTATAGAATCTCAACATCAGCCTGAAATAGGCTACCATCTACATAACAAGGTTTCCTTCTCTACCTTGCCTTCTATTGGATCTACAATAAGGAGGCCACAATAGGACTCTCATGGTAATTAAGATGACAGTCAGAAAACACTAGCCTTAGAATGGAGTTCAGAGATCATCTAGATCAATAGTTGTAACTCCCTGTTTTCCTTTGGTAATGAAGTGCTTTCTTCTAGCAATCTGTTACTTAGAAACTCAATCTAGAAAACAAATGAGAGGGGAGCTGCTCTCTCTGAGGAGCGAGGTGGAGCAGGGACTATGCTACCCCTCACTCTTCCCTACCCACTTCTGTGGCTTTAACAGACTCTCTGGGCACTTACCTATTTCCCCTTGGTCTCTTCTATTTCAGGTTATGCCTATTGTCTTTCAACTTCCACTATGTCTTCTGCTGAAGCCCCTTGGCTATAGAGTCAGCTCTGACGGGGTGCATATAGCTGAGTAGTTCTGTGGATGCCATGTCCCTCTCTAGGGCAGCCTTATCCTATCAACACCCAATTGCTCATCTTTCAATTGGAAGGAGTCTGATGCATGCTCAAAGTATGGTCTCTGGATACCTGGGAGTCCTCAAAAGGCTGGCGTCATCATGTTGGAGTGTTGCTTGCCTTTCTTACTATGTCAACATGTGCATTGACAGCACAAACCAGTGATGAGAAATGTGTCTTAGCATTAATCGGATGCGTGACACCTGCTGTGCTAGTTACACTAGTTATGCTCGTCATCATCATCTCCTTTACCAACTTGTGCTGATGTGGGAAAAGCTAGTTTTACTTAAGAATGTCCTAAGAGAAGCAGTAAAAAACTATTACAGTTTATGAAATATTTACCCTTGAGTGAAAATCATTTTAATATTGTATGTGAGAAAATGGAAAGTACATAAAAGCACTTCTGCTCTCTACTCGAGTATGAAGGGTTTTTGGATGAAAAGAATGTTTCAGTTATTTGAGTGAAAGAAAAGACCATGCTTCTTCAGGCATGGATGGCTAATGTTTTTTCAAAAATGAATAAAATGATGCTGTCACTTTAAAGGGCCCAATGACAGTATTTGTTGTCAATAATAACATTTGAGCTATCAAGAGACAATTAGAATTTTTGAAAAGTTATATCCACCACTGTGATTTTGATGACTTCCCAATATTTAATTGCTTCTCTGATGAGACAAGAAGTGATAATAATGAAAGTGGATTTTTGGTTGTATAATGTATTATGTCAGCATTTAGGACATTTGCCTGAGTGAATCATTAATTTCCATATGACCAACTCATGAACAAAATCAACAGGGGTAAAAGATTTGCTCGAAGTGCAGAATTTAAAAAAAAAGAATTTTAATAAAATAAAATACAAAAAGTTCATGAATCTAATTTGAAATTTCCCAGAGAAATTAACTTTTAAGGCATGTCAACTGTCAGTTTTAGCATAATATCAAAAAAGGATATACAGGTACATGCCCCCAAAACATGGCAGCGAACAGACGGTAGGATCAGGCTCTCCTACAAAAAATCGATTTATGAAGAAAAATATCCCTAACTTTGAGAGCTGTCTCTAAGAGAACCGGATACCCTACGCAATACAATCGACCCCGGGGGTGCTTTGGACTTAAAAATAAACTGAAGAGTCAGAGTAAAGAGAAGAGAGGGGACATCTAATTCCACACAAAGGAGGAGCAGAGAGGAGAGATGGGCGGACCAGCATGCCCTGAGAGCCACTGAATACAAGGTTAGAAACTGCTGTGAAGTTGGAGGGCTCTGGGCAGCCAACTGGGAGCGCGACCCCCACTCCCCCACCCCAGGACCCCCCTCTCTTCCCTGCGTGGCAGCCCTGAGGAGCAGGAAAGCTGGAGGGTCATTGTGTCCCATCCCCCACCTGGGGCTAGGTAACATCTCAAAGGGGAGAAAGTCCAAGCAAGAAACATCCCCCCACTGGTTGCTAGGTGATAGATTAGCCAGAAAAACCGGTTGGGCTGGAAAACCTCCTGTGGAGACCACCTCTTTCTGGGCTTTAGAATGCAAATTTAAGGACTATTGACTGACAATCCCCAAAACCCCTCCCATACCTGTTGCAAAAAAAATCTCCAGGATGGAATTTAAGGACTATTGACTGACAATCCCCAAAACCCCTCCCATACCTGTTGCTGAAAAAAGAAAAAAAAAAAATCTCCTGCTGGAAAACTCTCTGGCCACAGCCTCCCCTGCAAAGTGTCAGCATCTTGGCACAGGGAGGGCAGCAAAAAACAAACAAACAAATAAAAAAAGACCACAGCAGGTGGTGAACATGGCCCAGCACTTGCCACCCCCTCCAACTTCTAGGCAGCTGCACACTGGCACGCTAGAAAGTAGGTGAGGTGAAACGCTGATCAACAGCCACCCACAACCTCCACCCCTGCACCCCTTCGTGGAGTAGCAGGCCCCAAGCAGCAGAAAACAAACTAAGACCAGGAGCTCCCAACCGCCCCCCCACCAGACATAACCCCAGGGGCAGGAATAGCCCCAGGCAAACATCAGAGGAAAGGGGGGGAGAGGGGAGAAAGAATAGAAAGACTCCCAGCAAGGACTAATGACAGCAGCAACAACAAGACAACAACATATGTCACTGGAAAGGAGGGGCTGAACCCCAGCAGGGGACCCAACCAGAAACCCCAGAACCTAAGAGCAAAAG